>VZRS01004068.1:356025-403011 GCA_013398055.1 Ifrita kowaldi | reverse complement strand
AGAGGGAGGAAGGGAGGAGGAAGGAAAGACGGGCTGAGGAAGGAAGGGCCGAGGAAGGAAGGGCCAAGGAAGGAAGGGCCGAGGAAGGAAGGGACGAGGAAGGAAAGACGGGCTGAGGAAGGAAGGGCTGAGGAAAGAAGGGCCGAGGAAGGAAAGGACGAGGAAGGAAGGGCTGAGGAAGGAAGGGTGAGGCCGAGGTGCTGCTGGCAGGGGCTGGGCTGGTGCGATGCTGCAATGCAGCTCTTGTGTAACCTCCTCCGCTGGAGCTGGGCAGCAGCTCCCTCACAGGGCGGGAAGGACGGAGCCTGAGGTGGGAAGGGAACGCCCCCGGCCACGCTCCCTGAGCATTCCCATTAAATGGAGATGTTCCACAGCTCCTGGGGATGAACGGGGCTGGATGTGCAGAAAGACTCAGTGATGTGACCACAGTGGAGCAGTGGCTGCCATTTGCCCTCTGGATGGTCGAACACTAAACAAAGCCCTCCAACACCACAGGAA
The DNA here is from genome assembly GCA_013398055.1 of Ifrita kowaldi. NCBI lineage: Eukaryota > Metazoa > Chordata > Aves > Passeriformes > Cinclosomatidae > Ifrita > Ifrita kowaldi. The sequence goes on along the minus strand of VZRS01004068.1, from coordinate 402,513 downwards.
AGTAAACGTTCTGAGGAGTGACACCAGCTCAGGGCTGGGCCCCACATGGCTGGTGCTGTGAGGGACATTTTTTGTCATGAGGGTGGGCAGGCCCTGGCACAGGGTGCCCAGAGCAGCTGTGGCTGCCCCTGGATCCCTGGCAGTGCCCAAGGCCAGGTTGGACATTGGGGCTTGGAGCAGCCTGGGACAGTGGAAGGTGTCCCTGCCCATGGCAGGGGTGGCACTGGGTGGGCTTCAAGGTCCCTCCCAACCCCAACCAGTCTGGGATTCCACAGCTCCCACTCCCAGAGAACCTCTGGGAAGCAGAGGGTGGAAACGTCAAATGGAGAGAAATTGGCCATTTATTCAAAGACAACACACAAAAAAGAAAGGTGGCACCCGGGCAGGCAGTTTGGGGGCCAAAAACTAACTGCGATTAAAAGGTGACCTTTGCTGTAACTGCCTCATTTCTCACCCATTTACTAAGAGAATTAGAAACTCCAGAGAAGAGCAGAGTTCTGTGAACCAGCAGGGTCACACTTCCCGAATTTCACAGAGCTCTGTTCGTTCTGGTTCGTTCCTCCCAGAGCATCCCTTACATTTATTCATGTAATTGTTGTTATAACTGAATGCTATTGACAACAATTGATAGGAAGAGGTTAAAGCTCACCCAAACACTGGAAAAAATATCTATCCCCAGCTGTGCCCATTGCACAGCAATGCTGTCCCTTTGACTACNCGAGGTGCTGCTGGCAGGGGCTGGGCTGGTGCGATGCTGCAATGCAGCTCTTGTGTAACCTCCTCCGCTGGAGCTGGGCAGCAGCTCCCTCACAGGGCGGGAAGGACGGAGCCTGAGGTGGGAAGGGAACGCCCCCGGCCACGCTCCCTGAGCATTCCCATTAAATGGAGATGTTCCACAGCTCCTGGGGATGAACGGGGCTGGATGTGCAGAAAGACTCAGTGATGTGACCACAGTGGAGCAGTGGCTGCTATTTGCCCTCTGGATGGTCGAACACTAAACAAAGCCCTCCAACACCACAGGAAAGTAAACGTTCTGAGGAGTGACACCAGCTCAGGGCTGGGCCCCACATGGCTGGTGCTGTGAGGGACATTTTTTGTCATGAGGGTGGGCAGGCCCTGGCACAGGGTGCCCAGAGCAGCTGTGGCTGCCCCTGGATCCCTGGCAGTGCCCAAGGCCAGGTTGGACATTGGGGCTTGGAGCAGCCTGGGACAGTGGAAGGTGTCCCTGCCCATGGCAGGGGTGGCACTGGGTGGGCTTCAAGGTCCCTCCCAACCCCAACCAGTCTGGGATTCCACAGCTCCCACTCCCAGAGAACCTCTGGGAAGCAGAGGGTGGAAACGTCAAATGGAGAGAAATTGGCCATTTATTCAAAGACAACACACAAAAAAGAAAGGTGGCACCCGGGCAGGCAGTTTGGGGGCCAAAAACTAACTGCGATTAAAAGGTGACCTTTGCTGTAACTGCCTCATTTCTCACCCATTTACTAAGAGAATTAGAAACTCCAGAGAAGAGCAGAGTTCTGTGAACCAGCAGGGTCACACTTCCCGAATTTCACAGAGCTCTGTTCGTTCTGGTTCGTTCCTCCCAGAGCATCCCTTACATTTATTCATTTAATTGTTGTTATAACTGAATGCTATTGACAACAATTGATAGGAAGAGGTTAAAGCTCACCCAAACACTGGAAAAAATATCTATCCCCAGCTGTGCCCATTGCACAGCAATGCTGTCCCTTTGACTACAAGGACTCTGAGATTAAAGTCCAGCTTCTCTAGAGCAAAACTGCACAAAATTATTCCAGAGAGAAGAACCCACACATCTTCCTTGCCCAAGCAGACCTGCACCACAGAAATGCAGCAGAGCAGCTCAATTACCAACAGTTAGAGCACAGCAGGATGTACAGTTTTCTAATTGAATACACTCAGTTACAAGCAATAAATAAAATAAAGAGAACATTTAGAATGAATAAAAACATACCTTTGAATAAAATATATTCTCATTAGGAGAAATGATGACTGCTACAAAAAAAATCCACCGAGCTACTTCTGTGACAGGCAATTTTTAATCAAAGACAGTTCTATGCAAATTAAGGAAAGCAAATCTCCAAAGGAATAATAGTCTGCCTTAATAGTCCTATCCTTTTTCCTGTATAGGTGCCATGGATGCTCTGTTATAATTGGGGCTATATGGTGTCCTTCAAAGGTCATGCCATATTTTCCAAAGCAAGTAAAATAAAATAAAAAAAAAAATTAAAACCAGAAAATTTAGATTTTGAGGCAGTTCACAGAATGACATTTCAAATTTATATATAAATAATTCTAATTAATGATCAGTGTGGAACACTGTTAGGGGATTAAAACTGCAGGCTCCTACCATAGCACATAAAACTTTAGGGGCTCTGTCGGTCACAACGATCCACATTCAGAGTCTGTGCTGGTCTCACAACTCCTGCAATCGATAGCAGCTCTTGGACAAGCTCCACCCCACCTTTTACAGCCTGACCTGGGAATCACAACAAACCCCTCACTCAGGCTGACCAGGACAGGGATTTCTGCCATGTGCCACCTCCCCGTGAGCACAGACAGATTTTGTGGTGACTGAGGTGTCCCAGGACGAGCTGAACACTCCATTTCTGCTGCACGAGGGCTCCACACATCCTCACACCCTGTAATGTATATAATCAACATGGAAATTTATTCTCCAGCTGCCACCAAGCACTAATGAATTTAGTAACCACCTGGAAATGAAGTGTGGAGTTGCAGGTTGTCACAGGCACAGGGAGTTCTTGGCGTGGGGAAGGATTAATCTTTATTACACAGCTCACCAGGCTCGTTGCAATTATGGTGGCAATTTATTGCTGGCTATGGGACCTGGGGGGAACAAGGAAAATATTTGCAGTGGGGTTTTTTTCAAGTTCACCTTCAAGTTTTAGAAAATTCCTGGTTCTTCTCACTGGGAAAGAATTTAGAATTTTAGGGAAAATATTCCACGGCGATCCACAGCTCATTTAAAAAGTTTAGGTTGGAAAAGGCCTTGAAGATCATCAAGTCCAATCATTGAGTTGCAAAGATTGAGATGTTGGGAGCAGGGGGTGTACAACCTGTTCAATAAAAATTAATTTTAATAATTAATAATGGCTGAGCATTTCAAAAAGAGGGAGTTTTTTTCTGTTCTAAACAAAGTTCTGCCTGATTAATGGTGTCACCTGGGAGGAGACGACAAGCTTTATTTATTTTATTCTTCAGCTGCCTCCAAAGGGGTGTCATATCTTATCTATTAAATAGCAATCAGCTGCTTCATTGTTGGCACAGATGGCTGCTCGTCAACATATTCTTATCAGAACAATGCAAATTGAAAAATATTGAAAAGAGATCCAGTAAAACACTTGAGAAAACCCTCAGTGCACGTTGGGACAGGGAGTTGAAACACCTTCCTTGGATTTGTCCTCCAATTTACTGTAAAGTTTATTTTAAAGTTAGCAATCTATTTGGAGTTATGATTAATGGTTTTGAAAAGGCTTTTTTTCAGCTGCTCCTCCCAACAAAGGATTTAGAATTAATTCACATCATCCAACTTCTTCCTTAATGGATTTTTAAGGTCCACTGCAAAGAATCAATCAATAGGAGGCTGAAAGCTCTGGCGTGTAATGCATCCAGCCCCGCCAGAGCAGGGCAGTGATCATCATCTGCAGTAATTGGAATTATTTGCAGTGATTAAGAAAAGCAAAATAATCATTTGCATTCACTCAATTCAGGATGCAAAGATAGCGACTCAAGAAATACCAAAAGTTTGATTTTTTTGGTGTTTGAAGAGTATTTTGTGAATCTTCCCTCAAAAACTTCAATGCAGATGCACTGAATGTGTTCCTGTCAGGGAATGTCTCATTTGCAGGGCACTGTTTTCAGGACAAAGTGACATTTGCAGGTTAATTTTGTACCTTGCATGACTGCACACAGGACTCTTGGAACAGGCAAGTAGAACAAGGGAATTCAAGCATTTCCATGTATTTTCTCCACTTGTTTTCTGCTATGCATTGGTTTCTTTTATGGATAACAACTAAAGAAATTTAACATGGTTTTAACTCAGTTTCACTGGGGTTTTTTCATAAATCAAATGAAAAATTAAAAAAAAACCCCTGGGCCATGTGTGAACAGAGAAGCTGCCACTGACTGAGCAGGAATGGGGTCAGGGCAGGGATGAAGATTTTTGGCAGTGACACCAGAAAGGGGTTGGACAAGTTGGAAATGCCTTTTTACAACACTATTCCTTTGGAAACAGGGCCTTTCTAAATTTCTCAGTTACCAAAAGAAATAACAGAAAATTGTCACATCAATGGCCCCAAAATGACAAGTTCACTGTGCAGAATAAAACCAGCAATCTGTAAAATTCTAAAAAATAATCAGGTTATAAAATAAAAACAATTTGGACAATTCTTGTAATAAAAAAAATATGAATTTCTCCTTTCATTTTGATTTCCAAAGGCTGCTTTCCATCGATTCCATTGCTCCAGGCAAACACAACATCAAGTTGCAAAACTATACTTTCAAATTTGAACCACAAAACTCCAATAGTCTTTTTTTTTTTCCCTCTGATTCTCCAAAGAGGTGACAACAACTCCAAACTTTTTAGTGCCAAAAGCTTTTATGGGAAAATTCCTCTTAAAAAAATAGCTGTGCCCTGAAAGATACATTGAATTCCTGATCTTGAAAGTCCTAGAGAGGGCAAAGAACAGCTGTGCCATGCCCAAGGAATCAAAAAATAGCATCAGATATTTCATGTGAGCAATATCCAAAATTTATCTCTTGCAGCAACAATAAAATAGGTTGAGATGCGGATGGGATCGAGCTAAAGGTCTGAGCTGAAAAATACAAACCTTTAGGGGAGAGTAGAAAAAAATGGAATTATTGCAAGAATTAGTTCCTTCTGGAAACAGAGTCAGCATGTGCAGAGATGAGTTTTTGCTGTAACATCCTGGAGTTTGTTCTTGTTATTGCTCAAGGACTTTAAGGTGAAATTCAATCAATGGACAGGCAAATACCTTCTCCCTGCTCAGGAACACACGAGTCCTGCTATGAGCTCTGAAAACCACCAGCATTTCCTTCCTGCTCAGACAACAGCTTGAGAAAGAAGATTTTTGGCCAAAGTTGCTGTATCTGCAAAGATTTCCAGAACAGCCACTGATCTCCAAATATTTACAGCATCTAAATATTGTTTAATTGTCTCCTTTTCTCTGCTGACCTGCGTGGTTGCTCACTTGTTACAATTAATTATCTGTGGAGCACAATTAGGTTTTTTGAGGGGAACAAAACAAAAAAAGGGCTGTTCCCTGGTTATCTGCACTTGTCCTCTGCCCATCCAGGCTGCAGCTCCCTCCCTTTTGTCTGTAATACACAAAAATCTGCAGGTCAGGAAGCTGCTAAGCAGAATACAGGTGGCTGATCTATGAGGAGCACAATAAACTATGAAACCCAAAAGGTGCTTATCCAGCAGGGCTCATCCTGCCACTGCAGCTCCCTTTTCCATCCAGCGCTCCCTCATGGATGCTGCAGCATCAGTCTGAAAGATCTTCTGGTAAATCACAGAACATTACACAGGAGGGAGAGGAGACAAATAATCCTGCAATAAAAATGCAGCACTTTTTGTTACCTGGGCTATTCCTCTTTCTCTGACACGACTTTCACCCCGATCCTTCGGCAAATGGAAATCCACGCATGAGTTTTCACTGAAAGGATCATATGGAATAAAATTCCACTTAAAATAAGGAATGGTCCATTTTCCTGCTGTTTGTGCTTATCTCTGGAACAGATTATCAGAAGAACACCCTGGGATGGGCTGTCCCACAGGGAGTGCCCATGGGCGCTCTGGAGTGGGCTCGGGAAGGAGTCTGTACATTTTACCCACCACCCTGGATCCTTTACAGGAGATTAATTGGCTCTCGTGTTTATGCAAATAGGGAAGCCAGGATTCCTGTGCATCCTTTTCCATAAATTAAAAACAATGCTTTCCTGCAGTTATGGCTGTAAAGGGGAAATAGACCTTGACTGGATGTAATGAGGCATTTGTGTTTGCAGTAACCAGAATTTACTGTTACTGCTCCAAGAACCATCACTCCTTGTTTAGGCTCTTAAGTGACAATAAGTGTGGCTAAAATAAATTCTAATGAACACTCCTGGGTCACCTTACTGAATTTATGGGGCATAATCCAGCATTATTTGAAATAACTGTGGTCTTTGGGGCTGTGGGGAGCAGTTGCAGCTGCTGATTATCTCCTTCAGGTCAGATAAAGGTTCAGACACACCAGTTCCTGAGGGGCCTGGCTTTGGAAAGGTGACCTCCAGCTGAGCTTTGGCTGCCTGGAAAGGCCAGGAAAGGTCATTTGAGTGATGGCAAATGGAGCATGAAGCTGATCTTGTGTCTGTCTCACAGAAGGATGTTGGGCAATACTGGAGTTGAGTGGGTGCTGCTTGTCAGGAGAGGGAAGATGGAGGACCCCAACTCCCTGGAGTCTCCCTAGGGAGTCTCCTTTACCCTCCCAGCAAAACAGCTTTTTGGAAGATCTTCAGTTTAAGGAGTTCTCTCCAAAGACTGAGCTACTGCTGCATTTCCTCTTCCAGACACGTGCTGAGCAGTTAACGAGTGCACGGAGCCAGGGATGGGCAGTGGAGGATCAGAACCCCCTCAGATCTCAAAGCTGAGGAGTCAAACCCAAAGCTGAAGTTAAATAACTCAAGAAATCCTGTTGACTCCAAGGAGGCAAGATAATCTCTACAGGGAGACAATGGCAAGCCCTCAGTTTTTCCATTCCCTCGCAATCCATGACGGAAGCAGTTCCCAAAAAAGGTGAGGACGTTTTGCTTTTCAATTAAAATAATGCACTTACATAACATTCCTGCTTTTCACTCTTTTGTGCCTGGTCTTCACTTCAGGAGCTTATCTGTGTGATCCAGATTTCTTTATCCACCTTTGTATCTCATTCCAAGGGAGCTGGACAGAATTTCAATACAGGACCGGAGTGGTTCTTTAGAAAAGCTTCCCAGCCCCATTATGTATCTGAGCAGTGGGTGTGAGGTGCAGACCATTGTCCTGCTGCCCTCCTTCATCTTCCTGAAGGGAAAAATAGAAAAATGCTTGAATTTTTAACCTATTTTTGAGGAAAATAAAAGCCTGACCTCTATACAGGGCCTAAAGTCTAAGCTTGAAATAATGAGACTCTTAATTCTTCTGTAGTTAAGGGCCATGGGATATTACACACTGAAATGTACTCATCACACCAGCCTTCATTATGGAATGTGCTCTTATATTTATTAAAAATAATATTAACACTGCTGCCTATTTATTTAGTGCTTTTTCTCTTCAGAGCACTTTTTAGGCATTAGCTAATTAATGTGTGACTTGGGATATTTCAAGCGTGTCTGTCCTCGGCAGAGCTGAGGGAGGGCTCCACTCAGGGCGAGGAAAAGAGAAGTCATTTGTACACTGTGGTGTCTCTGAGGCACGTCCACACCTCCAGCTCCTCTGGCCTCTTCAGAGGAGCCAGGGTGAGGCCAGGGCTGGGTTTTTGGCCTGGCTGGTGCAGCAGAGGGAAGGCAGTGCTGAAAAGCTGGTTCATGGGCAGCAGTTGGATTAAAATTCCCAAACCCTGTGCTCAGCACAGGAGATACTGCACAGCCCAGACAGTGCAATCAACCCCTTGTAAAGCCAAACCACCTTCACCTGTGCTGCTAAAAACAAGGTGATGTTTATGAAACCCATCACCTGTTAACTCATTCTGCTTTTCTGCACTTCCTCAAACATCAGCTCTGTGATTTATTCACTCACCAAAACCACCCAGGTCCTTTAATTGCACCAGGTCTGGGGACAATTAAAAATTTTAGGTGCAAAGAAAAGGCTTTTTCCAACCTGCCTGATACCTTAGAAAAGGGGGAACTTTGCTTTAAACTACACCCCAGTTAATAAAGCAAGAACTGAGTGTGTTTTAGGAACTGGATTCAAGCGCCCCATTTGTTGAATATAAAGCTTTGTTCTAGGAGAGCCCTTGGAATGGAAATCAGAATTCTCATGAACTTGGTCTAACGCTGTGCTCTGTCGTGGCTCACAGACCCTGTCACACACAGACCTCTCCAGTGACTCTGATTTTAAGTCACCTATTAATTAATGACCAATTCACCAGGTCCCTCCAACCAGGATTTCCTGTAAGCCCCCCGTGAAGGGGTCACAGAGCCACTGCAGCCTGGGGGTTTCTGTAGCTTCCACCCACCCCTCAAAACTCCCTCTGGGCTTCTCCCTCTTCACCTCAGTCAGGCTCCAATTGCAAAATCAATCTCCAGCAGAATAATTTCCAGCTTCCTTCACACAGCAGTGATCTGCTGGAAGAGGATCCTGGCAGTTCAGCCGGAATTTCAGTGTGCTAATCCTTCCCCCACTGTGGCAGTGACAGCAGCAGGACCTAAGGGAGCCTCGCTGCTTCCACTCCTCTGAGTTAACCACATGGAAAGATTCCAGCTGGCTTCTGTCCAGGAGGATTTGACTCCTAAACAGACTTACTCCCCTGAAAATATTTTTTCTGAAGGGAAATAAAATAAAATGAGGCACTTCTAGCACATAACTGCTTAAGATCATCTATTTTCCTTATTGTTCCTGGCTGGAAGCAGCAACCCAAGGGAAAAAGCTGCCTTTCCAAACAGCATCCTGCAACCCTTAAGTGCCCAGAGCATCCCCAGCTCCCCTGAGAGCAGGTGGGGGAAAAACCCAAGGACTTTCTGTTCAAAATGTGTGTTTCTAGGTTATTTCCAGTCTCTGGGTTTTAAAAAGGAACATTTTGATTTCTTCAAAATATCTTGCCATTACAATTTATTTAGGGAATATTTGGATTTGTGTTTTTTAATTCTTTCTTCCAGTCTCTTTGTTTTTTCCTTCACTAAAACCTCATTTGCAGAGCAGGAGAACAGAGACCAGCACAATATATTTGCATAAAATGTACAAATGTTCCCACCTACACCTGCATAATTAATAATAATTAACAGCATATGGGACCACAGCTCTCTAAAATGCACCTACAGACCACCTTCTGATGCCTCTTTCTGCAGTATTTTTTTTCCCCAAACCTGACTTGGTGCCCTGAAACAAAACCAATGAACTACGGCTCTTCAGAGCAGCCCTGACACCACCACCACTCTCCAGCATCATTTCCTTGGAAACTTCTGGTACCTGCACACTTTTCATTCCATATATCTTAATTTAGACTAATCAGGCCTTGCAGCAGGATCCTGGAAGATTCCCCAAATCATGACAATATAATCACTACATGATCAAAAGCCTAAAACACGAGCCATAGCCTCGAGCTATGGGGAAGGCAGTTACAAAGCCCATCAGACTCAGAGCCATCCTGCAATTAATTCCTCGTGGCCCTCGCTCTGAAGTCAGTAACTGGGAGCAAGATCCCACTGAACATGAAAGAGATTATTTGGGATTAGCAGGAGAGGCTGCGGTGCCCCTTGGCCCCGGTGAATATTAAACATGAGAGCTGCAATGCAGATTAGAAGGTTCATTTTAAGCAGCCTGTTTCAGGGCCTGCTGGGATGTGGATCTGTTACTTCCCCTGCTTTGGGTTATTAATTGTTCTTTTCCACTATGGAAACCCCATCAGATGAAGATCCAAGTTATTTTGTTAACCCTGTATCAACACATTTTGGCTTCAGGATTTTACCAGGGTATTCCTGGACTTTGATTATTTTTGGCACCTCCACAATGTCAGTAACACAGAAATCATCATTTTCAGGCCTCTGCCCTAATGAGCAGCCACTGCTCTGAAATGGACACACCAAACCAGGAAAAAGCCACTCAGCTCATCAGGGATGCTCTGATGTCTACGGTACCATTTCTAACTAAAATGAAACTGAGCCAGGCTTCAGCAACCCAGGGAAAACGCCAGCCAGGTAAAGAATTAGATCTTGAGGCAAAATTTTGCTTCAATTTTACTTCATGAGTAACTAATGAGATTCTGTATCCTCAGAACAACCACATCCTGACACAGCCACCCTCAGCTGGGATCTCTCTCCTCATTTCCTAGGTTTCTAGGAGGTTTTAACCTTAATGATTCTCTAATTCCATGGAGACTGAAGCCAGCTGGGGAGCTGGGATCAGCCCAGGGAGGGGTTACGGAAGCCCCCACATGTGTCCTACCCCAGGTGAGGGTCTGATCATCCCCCTGCAGCTTCAGCCACCAAGAGGGAACAGTTGCTGGGCACAAACCTCCCCGGGCGTGGGAACAGCTGAACAGCTGGAGCAGCATATGGGTCTGCAGTTCCCGGGATGGAGTCCTCTCCCTAAATCCCGAGGGCCGCACTCTCCTTGGGAAGTTTCAAAGCAGAACCTGTCCTTGGGAAGTTTCAAAGCAGAATGTGCTGAAGAAAGGCTGCAGCATCCCCCCAGGGGGCCGGCAAGCCCTTCTCCCAGCAACTGCTGAGCTAACAAATCGCTAATTGCTCCCTGCTCGTTACCACTGAAGATGGATGGAAACTGCAGACACACAAACCCCGTCCCTAAAGCCAGAGGCTGTGGCCACACAAACCCTGGTTTATAACCAGATCTTTGAAGATCCAAGATTATATTTGCATCCAAAAGGTGGGTCCCCACTGTAACAAGTGCGTGGAAAGTTTGTTTAATGGATTATAATGGATAATCCCTCCTGCCCCAAAAATGTCTTCAATTCTTGGTCACCAGAATGATGGGCTCACCCAAACTCCTTGGTAATACTCGGCTCTGGTTACAAAGCAAAGAAAGAGATGGGAAAAAAACCTCCAAACTGCCTTCCAAGCAGACAGAAAGAGAAATTCTCTCCAAAGGAAGCAGTGAGCCAAGATGCAGCTCCTGGACATCCTCCCCAGGAACAGGGTGTGCGGGAAGGCAGCCCCAGCACCCGGAGGAACATCCGGAGCCATTCCCTGGCACCAAAGCTTGTGGGAAGGGCCAAGCTGGAAAGGAGGGGCTGGAAGTGAGGAAGGCTCCAGCTGCCAGTCCTGCTCCAGAGATTCCCTCCAGGTCTTTTATCCCTTCTTAAAGAACATGAGTCAGTCTTTTCCTCTGCAACTCAGCGAGGAATACTCAGCTCCACTCCAAACCCATGTGCCACCCCCCTCCCAATGTTGATACTGATCTAAAAATATTTAAATTGAAAAATAATATAATTATACTCCTTTCTTGTTCTCTGTGTTTGTATTCGGAGGCTTTTAGAGGAAATTTTCAGATCTATCAAAGTATCTGGAAATGTACTAATTATTTCAATGATGATACGATCCCAAGTGGCAAAGTAAACATAATTACCCATATTAATAGAAAACAAAATCAGCAACACTTCAAGGCTCTGTGGGCTTCAGCTGGCAAATATTGTCACAGTCGATCATTCACCACAAAAGGACCTTTATTATGATTTTAAGTGAAACTCCACCAATTTAACCAGGAATCTAAATGACCTTATGTCTCTCGGGATCTCCATTAGTGAGAAAACCTCAGTGTGAATGAAAAGCCCCTATATTTTATAGTCAGATTATTTTGACTTGCTTGTGCCCTGCTTTGAAACCCTGCAGCTGTGTTTTCTTTTCTTAACTTTTCAAGCAAGTTCTGGGTGTCAGAAACCTCGGGTATGGTTGTTAAAAAGCTAAGAAAGAAAGTGACAGGATTTCACAGATTTCACTTGCTGCTGAAAATCCTCCTTTTCAGGGAACTGAAGGGATATCACTGGATCTTTTGTTACTTTTGTGAGCCTGTAAAGGTTTGCTTTAAGAAATAAAACAAAATAGAAAAAAAGGAAAAGAAAAAGGAGTACCAAAATACATAGACTGATGCTTAAACTAAGATTTCTTCCTCTCCCCAGGGGCTGTTCGGTGTTTCAGGGCTGTATTTACCTCTGGCTTTGAAGCACCGGGAGATTTCCCTTCCATTCAGGGAGCACCTCCTGGGGCTGCGGCAGGTTTTGTTTCATCCCTTCAGGATGTCCCGGGGACGGGGGAGCTTCCCTGGGCAAGGGACAATCCCCAGGCCCGGCCGAGCCCCAGGGCGCAGCGCCCTGCCCTGGGGACAGGACAGGACGGGACACAGGAGGATGGAGCAGCCCCTGTGCCTTCCCACGGCTCGGCAGGAGCTGCTGCCACTGCCACCAGACACATTAAATTTAGAAGCCCTGACAGAACATTTCCCTCAGCGCTGGAATAACGGGCAGGGATACGAAGCCAGAACAAAGCCGAAGGCAGGAGGCACCTGTGGGGTGACAGCTCGAGTGCTGCAGCCTCGGTGGGAGCAAGGACCTGGCTCACCTGCCCAGGCTCTGTCACCACACTCGTGGTGCTCCTAAGGACACAAAACTGCCAAAAAAACCCCATAAATTTGCTCTTTTGCTGCAAATATCCACAATTCCCCCCCTCTTTGACTATGGAAAGGGTTGGGTGGCCATCGGAGTCAGCAGACATCACACACCACCTTTAATCACTCTGTGCTTCCCAAGGGCCAGAGTCAGTGCTGGAATTAGCATCTCATCACTTGGCAGTATCACTTATCTACCTTATTCCTGAAGGCAAAATGCAATTAGAAATTTAAATAATAATCAAATGAAAACCTTTTAAATCTTGATTTGCGTATTCCCAATTTTCGGCTTCCTTCCCTGCGCCTCCCTGCTAAGCTGTTTCTGCCACGGCCTCTCCTTGCAGTCTGCTTTGGGTTTAGCATTAGGTGATGAAGCATAAAATGCTATTTAAATACTATAATTTCAAGAGCAAGCAAAGAACATCACATTTATCTTCACTAACCTTGAATATGCCTGTCCCATCTAATGAAAAAAGTGATTGAAGGGACTTATTTCAGCTTACCATCCCAAGGCCCCCATAAAAGCTGAATGGTAATTTAATTAGTTTCCTTTCTGGTGATTAACTAGGAATTTCTGATCATTTAATCTGAGTGCACTTTGATTCATTAAGTATCTGTTTCCATTCTTTTATGAGGTGATTAAACAGCCCAGCCCAGGTACCGCTGTCATTGGTATTCAGGGCTGCTCTGAACTCAGAGCAAACCAGAGAGGAAATGTGCAGGATGGGAGCTGCGTTTCCAAACCTTTTTGGGACCCAGCTGAGCAGCTGATAAATCAGCAGTGAATTCAGCCTCCCAGAACTCTCAAACCACGACTCAGAGCCTGTGATGAGGGAAGTTGGTGCAGATCTTTGCCTGGTACGATGCTACCTCGGCTTTGAGCCCGATCCCAGGCAGGCAGAGGAGGAGCAACAGCTGCACCAAAGCAGGGCTGAGGAGCGGTGTCAAACCGGGGTCAGTGAGTGGGAGATTCTCCCACTGCCCCCCTGACAGTGGCATTTCCCCTGACCACAGCAAGTCACTCGCTCTGCTGATAAATCTCCCCCCTCGGTACCAGCGAGGCCGTAACTGCTGGCCTGGCTCATAAAGGATGATTAAATAAATCTATTCTAGTGCTCTGAAGACTGAGAGTGCTATATACTTAACTTTTTATTTAGATTTAAAGCTTATTATAAAGGCTGTACATGCTCTCCAGACACCCATACCAAAAAGGAAACTCACAATCCGTTAAAATGTTGCTTAGCATCATAATGGAATAAGGGAAGTTAAATTATCAGGCAGCTGATACTGCAGCAAAATATACTTCATCAACTCCACCCTAAGAGAAAATCTAACTATCTGTAGCAGGCAAAAGATACCAGAGTGGGTTTCTGAGCACAAATAAACTGTGGTTTAGTTTAATCCATTATGCCAGAACAGTAAGATGGGATTTGATTCCTTACATGAAAAGAAAAAATTTTTAAAAATCCTACAAATGAACAGTGCCTCAATTCTATTTTCATTTATTTTGACTCCCAGATCAGATGGATATAAAGGTGGATATAAAGATGGATATGAGGACACCTGGTCATCCTGAAAGGATTCCAGGGACACTCTCTAAATACAGCCAGACCCACCTCCAGCCTGGCACATGCCACCCCTCCAAACCCAAACAGCAGCACTCCAGGGAGGAGCAAAACCATTAAATCCATCCTCCCACTCCTGCCAGCACTTCAAATGCTCCCTACAACACAGAAGTGCCTGGACCAGCTTTCCACCATGCCCTGAAGGTCACCAGCTCCGAGCTCTCTGCCTGAGCTCTTTGTCTGCCTCTAAAGCTGCAGCAAGAACAGGTCAGGCCTTGGCTGCTCCTGGGACCCACCAGCTCTGCCCCAGAAGCTGCTCTGCACCACAACCTTGAGGGAAGTTTCAGGGGTTCCCTTGAAGTCAGATTTTCATGTTGTGTGAGCCTGTACCTTGTAAGAAGTGTCAGACAGGTCAGCAGGAGCACACCACTATCCTCACCGGTGTTTTACACATTATGGCAATAACTCGTTGCAGTTTTAAGAATAAAGAAAGGTTTGTAAGGGCTGTAAAAATAGGGTAGGAACAGGAAAATTCCAATTAGTATGGAACCACCTATAAATGCTGCCTCATACACTGTAAAGACTTCCTGGACTTAAAGTTAGACCGAAAATTCATTTCAGTAAGACTTTGATATACAGAGAGAAGCTGAAAACAGCAGCCAAGGCATTGCCCAGCATCAGCCCTGAAATCAGGCACCAGGCTGCTTTCCTCCCAGGCCTCACAAATTCTAAGATTGCCTCAATCACAGCCATTTTTATTCTTTTTAAATTAGTTTTATTGTCTTTATCTGTCTTTGGAATTCTGAGCCACCATTTCTTTCCCCCTCAACAACTGCAGGGAGCAGACACTTGATTTTATCTTTAAGGGGAAGCTGGAACACCTGGATGGCATCACATTTTACAGGCCCACAACAGTATCTTTCAACTCAGACAGGTCAGGAATTATGCTGGGCTTTGGAACCTGCCTGGTTTCATTTATCCCAGCCCAGCATCCCAGCAGGAGCCACCTCCCTCCACAGGGCAGTGTGGGATTACGTGGGCTGCATTTGTCCCCCTTACCAACAATTAATCCATTTCTCTGCATGAAATCCTAGCAAAAGCAGGGGAGTAACTCGAGGAGAAAGGTGACAGCCTCAACAGATCATGAGGTGGTGTCATTTTATTGAAACACAATTTTCTAAATCAAGGTTTCCCTCTCCAGTGCTGGGATCAGAGAAATCTGCATTAAGCACAAAGGGAAACTGACAACAAATAAGGAATGTGTCCTACTTCTCCAGCCTGACGTACAGCCCAACCTGCCAGCATCATCTGCCTTCAAAATAATTCATCTGTGCCTCTGCCACTTGCCAGAATATTGTTATTTCTGAGGAAGTCTGGTTTTTTAATTATATAGAAAGCTGTAAAAGGTGTTATAACTCTAATTGTGCATTAAGAGAAGTGTCGTGATAGTAAAGATGTATCAGGTGATATTCAGGAGAACAATGCCAAGATGGGAGCGTGGAGGAAAGGCTGCAATTATTCCATGTAAGCTGGGATAGTTAATCACTGTGTTGGACTGGAGGAAGTTTCCTGGTTTGCATTTTAAAACAAGTTCTTGTCTCTCCTTTTGGCAGTGTCATTTTGCAGGAAGAGAGCCACAAGTTATTCTCATGGGCCCCACAAATGAAGTCAAAAACAAGGACAAATCCCAGCCCATTGCCCCAGCAGGAGCTGGCAGGGCACAGCCAGGTCTCCAAGGACAGGCACTCATGGCTTGGAGTGCTCACACTGCTGCTGGGAGGGCTCAGCAACGGGGTAATATTTAGGTTTATGAAGTTTTAGGAAGGAAATCCTTCTATCCATGAGCTAAGTACAGAACCAGCTGTTTTTGCTGACTGATTCAAAAAAAAAAAACCCAAACAAACTCAACCCAGAGCAACCCCTCTTGAGAGGCAGCAGCCTCTGTGAACAGGCAGTTCGAGCAGTCTTTGTGGAGACAGGCACTGAAGGAGAACAAGACACCAGAAACTCCAGGATTAGATCCAGGCAGGCTCCAATGCTGAGGCTCAGGTGGGTTCTGACCCTGGCTCGAGGCAGAAATAACCCAGCTTCCATGTTCAATAATGCAACGTTAAGTGCATTTTCTAGGCACACACACCTGCACAAAGGTGGCTCAGGAGTGGTGTCTGCAGGGCAAAACGATACAGAGGTGAAATTGGTACCACTGGGGAAGAAAACGATTGAGAAATTTGATTTAGAGTGAAAATTGCACAGCTCAAAGACATGGGAAATGACTGCCTTGCACACAGTGGCCAACATGGGCAAACCCCACACAGCAAACACTGGGCAGTGCCACCTCAGCAGTGCCGAGGGGGCACTGGGGACAGCTCAGGAACAGTTCAGGATCCCCGTGTAGAGACTCAGCCCTCACAGGAACGAGCCTCCTGCCTGAACGAGCCTCTCTGGGATTGGTGTTTGTGGTGGCACTGGGACCAGGGGGAGCAGACTGGGGGAACCCAGGTTTATCCTAATGGGGCCCTTTGGCTGCTCTGCTCTGTGGACACTGTGACAAGGACTCAAATTAAATTCCAGTGTTGCCCCAAGCTCCCCTTCCCAGCAGGGATTTCTCCCGAGCAGCTGTACACAACTGCAGCACCAAGCTGCCCAGCTGGAGGCATGGCTGGGAAGGGAACGTTGCATTGCTCCTTCTGCACTCAGGCACCATTCCCGCATTCCCTCTGCACTCAAACACACCCAGCAGCACCCACTCTTCACACAGAGGCTGCCAACCCACGGAGAAGGATTTACTCTGGCACTGACAGCAGTGCCTCTTGTGAAGCTCCTGCTGAAGCACTGGGCTGGGGCTGCAGCCTCCAGGAACAGAGCTGCTGGAAGTGACGCTTCGGAATAGCCCAGCACGGAGTTACATGAGGATACAGCGGGAGAAGATGAAGATGAGAAAGAAATTACAGCAGGGACGGTTTGTTCCACAGCCCTAAATCCCTTCTGGGTCATAGTCCACTTGCTGCTACCGGATGCACATTACTGGAATCCACGTGAGGAAATGCAGGAAAGAGATTAAAATGTTCAATCATTTGCAAGGGCTCCCCAGATGAACAGCAGTGTGTGCTGGAAGAGCAGCTCTAACACAAAACACTGCACCGGGCTCTAATCTTGCTGGGAACACAAAATGAATTATGGGGATGGATGCAGCCAGGGTTTAGCCGGCTAAGGAAGAGCATTCCTCGAGTCAGCTCCTGTGGGCACCTGTCCCAGCAGTACCTGCAGCACCAGCAGTGTCCAGGGGCCACCTGTGGCCTTGGCGTGGTCCCAAAGGAGGAACAGCCAAACCACACCTGAACCACCTGATCCATCAGGAACAGCCAAACCACACCTGAACCACCTGATCCATCAGGAACAGCCAAACCACACCTGAACCCACCTGTCAGCAACCACCCCCTGCCACCAGCCCGGGCTGGGCAGGGCCCACATGGCCACAGCACATCAGAGATGTCACACAGACAGTACCAAAAGCTACATTAATATAATAAGAAAAAACATCATCAGCCTTAGATGGAAAGTTTCTTTGGAAAATTCTGCCCTGAAATCATTTGGCAGTGCCCGGAGGGAAAAACCTCCACCTGTATTAACTCATTTCATGTCCATTGATTTTTGTTTTACCAGCTGGAACGTAACCATCCCACACAGCTCCTGACCACCTTCCAAATGATCTGAGGGCTGGACACATCCCAGGAGAGGTTTCTATTTGTACTTTTATGAAGCATTGCTGCTTTTCCCTGGGATTTTATTGCCCAGTAAATGAGGATGCCATGCTGAAAGCTGCTTTGATTTTTGCTGGGACAGAGCTGAGTGGGAATAAAGCCAAGAGGAATGCACTCCCCCTTTCTCATTTTCCATGGAGAAACACTTGAGAGCATCTCTTTGAAAGCCTTCCTTACTGAAGACTTAATTTAACAGATGATTTTATTTACTGATTTCCTGGGGTGGGGTGTGGAAAGTCTGCAGAGGCCATTCCCTCAAAGGATGCAGAAATCACAGCCCCCTGGCAGAGCCTCCCAGTCCAGGAAGCAAGAAACTGGTGAAATCCCATCTGCCTGAAGAGCTGTGGGAGCTGCATCTTTGGACGTGCCAAACAGGAAAATCAAAGAATCTGTGGCCACCAGAACTCTTTTCCCTCACAAGAAGTGTCAGCATAACACTCTGGCATCCAGAAATTATCAAAAATGGACAAAACCTCCTTCAATGCAATTCCCCCACATGCAACAGGTCCCTGTCCTCCACGTGCTTTTCCTTTTTATCCCCAGAGAGAGGAGTGGGAGTGGCAAACTGAAAAAACCTAAATTTAAAACTCTTCAAATGTATAAAGCAGAACTTTTTCCTGGTGACTGCCAGCACACATCAATCACTGCTTGTCACTCCAACCCAACAGCACAGCCACAGCCACTTCTTGTTGCTGCACTCGATCCTCGTGGGTCCCTTCCAATTCCAGATATTCCCTGATCCACCAAACCAAAGTCACCTCACAGCAACTTTCAGGAAATGTATGGCACTTCCTGGTTTTCTGTGGTAAGGGATGCAGCAAATTTAAATTATTTAAGCCACATCTGTTTCAGCAGAGACGGCTCCTGAAAGCTTCGTTAACTTGAAATGCCATTGCAGCTT
Organism: Ifrita kowaldi; assembly: GCA_013398055.1. Taxonomy (NCBI): domain Eukaryota; kingdom Metazoa; phylum Chordata; class Aves; order Passeriformes; family Cinclosomatidae; genus Ifrita; species Ifrita kowaldi. The sequence continues at coordinate 383,931 of VZRS01004068.1, read as the reverse complement.
TTGGCTGGTTTTTCCCACTCTCCCACTCACAGTATGCCAGGGAGAACAACATCCTCCCACTCTTGGAGGGACACGGCACAGGACCTGCCACACGCTCATTCCACACTGAGCAATGAGTCTGGCAAGGGGTTTGTGAGACAGCTTTGGGCTGTGGTTGTTTGCTGCAAACATGGACTGGAGAGCCCAGAAAATGGGCTGAGCACCCAGAGTGCAGCATCCACAGCCTTGGGATTTCATAGAACATCCCCAGATTTGGGGATGCTGCTTTAAGAAATGTGATGGATATGCAGGAAACAACAACTTTCTTCAGCTCTTTTATGGCACTGCTTGATTTTTACCCATGAAATCACTTTCTCATTAGAACAACTTCTGTGTATTTAAAAATAGGAGACTGGAGAAATGTAGCTCCCTTCTAAATTCCCCATGGATTAGGAAAAACAGAGATACTGGAGAGTTTCACCACAGAAGAGGAAGCTGAAACCCTGGAAACCTCAGCCTGTATTGCCCATCCCTGCTTGGCAGGTCTCTGATCTCCCCCCACAATTTCCCTTGTTGTTGTTGTTGTTGTTGTTATTATCCCAGAATGGTTGGGTTGGAAGGACCTTAAAGCCCATCCAGTGCCACCCCTGCCATGGGCACGGACACCTTCCACTGTCCCAGGCTGCTCCAAGCCCCAATGTCCAGCCTGGCCTTGGACTCTTCCAGGGATGAGACACCCCCAGAATGTTAAATTCAGATTTCAGCATCAATAAAACATGAAAGTTTTTAATTTCCAGTGCATTCCACAAGTCGGTGTTTCAGGCCACTGGGGGTTTTCCTCAGTCTTACTCCTTCATATTAACGCTCCCAGGGAGGCAGTTACACCGCTGAAATGTCATTTCTAACAAGTTTATGTTATATGGGAATCCTAAACGACCTTGATCAGGCACCTGCCTGATCCCAACCTGCTAAAAAGCTCTTCTGGCACGAGCTGCACGTTATTCATCTTTTATCCAGGTGCATGCACACAGCCCTGAGTCGTGCACCACCAACAGATGGGAAGGATCTTATATTTATGACCTGCCATCTTTTTTTTTTTTTCCTAGAAATTATTTTTTCATTAAATCACTTTGAAAAATCTTTGAATTCACTGAATAACTTCATTCAAGGAGATAACCTAGAATGGGCAGGTTTTAACAAAACTGTTTGTGCTTAATCAATTAAGCAAATTGACCTTCTGGATTTTGGACAAAACACCCAGGGCAGGTGTGGCATTATCTCTTTTGGTTAGATCAATGTTCCTTGTCTCTGGGAATTCCTAGGATATAATAACCACGAGTGTTAATTAACAACAGGTAGAGGTGTCACAGGGAAGGTGTGACAGCAAAAAGGGGGCAACCCCAGGAGTGGGACCTGTGCCTCTGCACCCCGAGAGATTTGCAAATTATAGATGACACACAAAGAACAACTTTGTAGTGGGTGTTTTGTCAAAAGATCTACAGGTTTGGAGCGGCTCAGGTGTTTAACTGCAGGGAAAGTGCACTTGATGGGAACTTCAATTGCCTGGGAAGAGCTGGGAGCAGAGCAGGAGCCCCAAAGGTTCACAACAGAGTGCTGGGAGAAACTGCTTGCATTATATTATCATGTGTATAATAATTAATATAAAATATAAAAAAAAGTGCCACTGGATGTGAACTCCGATTGCCTGGGAATAGCTGGGAGCAGAGTCCCCAGCTGCTCACAACAGAGTGCTGGGAGAAATCCCCTTGCATTATATTATCATACTCATACTATTGTATTTACTAATTAATATCTAATATATTCACATATAACGAATGTATAACAATATAGATAATATCTTTGCTTGGCTTATTGTTTCATCTAGTATACAAATAAAACAACTCTTAAAAGGACCAACCGAAACACATATTTCTGAAACTCTTAGGAATTAGCTCAAAGGAGGTGGGTTTGGCCCAGTCCCACCCTGGCACTTGTGGGGAATAAAGAGTGGTGCCACCGCCAGGGTGATGCCACTGCCAGGATGGTGACACCATCAGGGTGATGCCACCGCCAGGGTGATGCCACTGCCAGGGTGAGGCCACCGCCAGGGTGATGCCACTGCCAGGGTGAGGCCACCGCCAGGGTGATGCCACTGCCAGGGTGAGGCCACCGCCAGGGTGATGCCACTGTCAGGGGGATGCCACCGCCAGGGGGGTGGCACCTTCAGGGTAGTGCCACTGTCAGGGTGGTGCCACCGTCGNCCACTGTCAGGGTGATGCCACCGCCAGGGTGGTGACACCATCAGGGTAGTGCCACTGTCAGGGTGGTGCCACCGTCGGGGTGATGCCACTGTCAGGGTGATGCCATTGTCAGGGTGGTGACACCATCAGGGTGATGCCACCGCCAGGGTGGTGCCACCGTCGGGGCTGACCTGAATGCAGCAGCAGCAGCAGCAGCATCCCCAGCCCCTGCTCCCACTCCCAACCCCCCAGGGATGAGCCGAGCCCACTCCTGCTGTTCCAAATGCTAAACGGAGCTTTTCCAAGCCTTGTAAAAATAACCACCCACAGCAAAGGCGCTGCCGGAGCCCGTTATTTATACAGCAAAGCAGGGAAATGAAGAAATGCCCGAACTGAAATAGCCGCTTCCACTCGGGCTCGGCAAAGACATTTTAATTGCAGGGCCACACACGGCTCCTTCCCCCTCGTTAGTTCTCCTTCCGTGAGGGAGATGAAAGGGGGGAATTAGGGATGTGCAGGCAACCTGAATCCTGACATTTCGAGAGGCAGTGAACTGCTCAGGTCAGAACACGCTCCATGCACACGTGGGGTGGGTAAAACAGGCACAGATGACACGTGAGGACAGGCCTGGGGACAGCTGACAGCACATCTGGATATCCCAGGTACAGAAAAACCCCAAACTGAGCCTGTGACAAAACATCTCAGCTGTTTTAGCTCCGCAGATGTGGGCAAGAAGGGGGCCAGAGGAAACAACGTAGCCCTAAATATTTTCCCTGTTGGCTTCCCACCCTCGTGGGAGCCCTGTTATTTATACGCATGAATGATTTCTTCCTCTATTACCAGTTACCTCCTTTGATTAAATATATTAGTGCCTTTTAAGTTATTTCAAGGCTACAATCATTTTCAAATTAAATGATCCTTTGAGTACCCTTTGGGAGCTGAATGCTAAACTGACAGTTCCATAATGCAAAAAAACTGTGGTTGTGCTCATTTTATTTAATTAAACTGAACTCTTGATCAAGCAAACCAAGTGGGACAATATTAACCCTGTTTTTTACTTCTAGAAAAGGAATAAAATAAAAAACTGGAGATTCTGTTGTCATGGTCAAATGTTGTTTTTATTCAGCTGACATCTTAAACTGTCATGTCAGGCAGCTGTAATTTCATTCAGCTTCACCAAAGGTCCCCAAAAGAACATTTCTGGGTTTTACTCTGCTACTGATCGATTATGTCCAAGTAGGAAACATTTTAAAAACTTTTCTCCCTTCAAGTTTTGCAAAAGATGTGAATTTAAATGGCACTTTTAAGGCTCTTTGGAGCCCAAGTACAACAGCAGCCCGGCTTTTGAAGAGCACACAAAAATACTTCTGGCCCGAAAGAAAGGAGTGAAGTGACAAAAAGAGGAAGATAAAAGCAATTCCAAGTCCCAAACCTACAGAATCCCCTCAGCCTTGGCCTATTCTTTAGAACTAAACCTCATTTTGCAAATCAAAGGACCAGCTGCTAAACTTGCCTTAAAAAAAGAGGTAAGTCCTGAATGCAGGGCTGAGAGAGTCCAGGGGACGCCGGCGCTGCCATCAATCAGTCCCTCAGGTCCTCCTGCTCCCACCAGGAGTCTCCTCATCCCTGGACCCCCAATCCTGGGGCTCCAATGCCCCGGGATGCTTTCCCATCACTGGATCAGTGCCTGGAAAACAAAGCTCCCATGAGGAGGCTTCACCCTCGGGAGGTGGCTCAGTTCCAGTCAGGGCTGTACAAATGTTGTACCAAAAAAAGCCAAATGTCACCATTTAGAGACAGCAGTCAGTATCCTCACATATGGAATCAGATGTTCCTGGGAAAGGGACAAAACAAAGAAAAAAAATTCTCTTCGGACAAAACTTTTAAAAATCACGAATTTCACACAGAAGCCTTCGAAGTTGATTAAAAACAACCCTCAAAACATTTCCAGCTTTCACTAGTGCTTAACAACGTGTTTCGCTCTGTGAAAAGACACTTCGGATTGGATTTGCAGTTCTGCCTGGATGTTTTATTTCCCTTTGTGATCTAAGTGATTGCTGCTTTGTAAGATTTATCCTGGGCAATTAATACATCAAGCAGAGAATCGCACGAGGGATTTCCCCAAAGAGATTTTGGCAGCTTGGGGTTGCACTGGGAGCTCCTGCCCGTAGATCTCAGCCCTCTGGAAGTTATTAAACAGCACAAGGATGTCACAAAATTAAAGCCACTCAGTTAAAACGAACACGGCACTTTATGCACCCAAAGCCAACGTATGTTCCACCTGATAAAAATCTCGGCTCTCCAGCCCCAAACAACAGGTGTTGGGTGATAAAAGTCAAGACAAAAGTGCTAAAGCCTCTCACATACTTTCCCCAATTTCTACAGCAACAGAGCTGTGACAGAGGGCTCCTGACTGCTCAATTTGATGGCCAGGCAGACTTATAAAAGCTGAGTTTCCTAGGGGAAGACATAATGAAATCAATGCACTCATGAATATGGATGGCAGGCCGGGGCCATCTGTTCCCCACCAACATCTTTTCTTAAAACAAGTTTCAAATATTTCGCCAGAGAAGTCTCGTATCTCTATTTCCATGGATAAAATTAGACCTTGGATTTTCAGCATCTCCGGTCATTAAGTGCTATTGTTATGGAAATGCGTTTTTTTTCCTCCACTGATAATCAAAAGATTGAGTGATAAAACAGTTTGACAAAGTTCAGGTGGAGATTTCATCGCGTCTGTGGAGGAGCTTCACAATGTTGACAGTCAGGGCACGCCGTGTGTAATGTAAATATAACTTCTCTGGCCTCCCCCCGGGAAACAAGAGCCTGGGATGTCCTGCCCTCACTTGTATCCTACATCCATCTAATTTCCTTTCGTTTTCAGAGAAAACATCATAAGGCATTTTTATTCCGCATTCATGAGGCCGGTGCTGATTTGCATGTGGGGAGCGGGCACGGGTGGAGGAGCTGCTGTTCCCGGGCTCTGCATGGAGATGGGAGGGATCCAGGAGCTCCTGGGGTTTGCCAGGAAAGCCAGGTGGATCCTGAGCTGTGTCTGCATTCCCAGATCCTGCTCCCTCTCCTGGTGCCGCACTGTGGGGAAGCTGGGCCTGAACCAGGCAGGGCTGGTCCAGCCCTAAGTGGGAATCAGAGAGCTCCTGAGTGGCAGAAGCCGAGATGGGGGAATAGAAAACCCAAACCACTGCGGGCATGGACACTCCAAACACTGGAGAAGAGATGACTGAGAGGTGATTTTATCACCACACAGATATTTTAAGGGCAGGTGCCAATAGGAGGGTGCCAGACTCTCAGTGATGCCCAGTGAAAACACAAGTGGCAACGGGCACAATCTGACACATGGGAAGTTCCAGCTGAATATGAAGAAAAATTCTTTGCTTTGTGGGTGGCAGAGGCCTGGAACAGGAGCCCAGATCGTGGAGTGCTCTTCCCTGGAGATACCCAAACCCACCCTGACTGATCCTGTGTGACCTGCTCTGGGTGAACCCGCTGGAGCAGGGATTGGACTTGGTGACCTCCAGAGCTCCCTTCCCACCCCAGCCAGCCGGGGATTCTGGGAGTCACAAATTGTGTGGCAGCAGGAGCAGAGCTGAAGTCTCTCATAGGAACGGTCTGTCTAAAGCAGGTTGCTATCAATTACTGTGTTCAGTGTTAATTAATAAGCAGCTCTTGGTTACTCAGAGCAACCATGAAGCTGAGACAGCCCAGATGAACACAACTCCAACTGCTCCCAAAGAAATGAGTCTAAGAACACACTCACAGGGAAGGGAACTGGCTCAGAGTTCTGCTGCTGGGGTCCCACCAGCCTGGCCAAGGTCAGCACCTGCTCCAGCCCCATGGGCTCTGGCAGTCCCACATTGGATGGCACACTTGGTTCCAAACCAGAGCAGATACATGAGGTGTCCTCTGGTGAACACTGGGGAAAAAAAAACAAAACAAGAAAAAATAAATTAATTTACATTTTGAATGTTTCAATCTTACAATATTCCTCTCCAGTTCAGCCTATTGATAGTATTTATGTGTCTGTTTAAATAAATCAAAATAAACCTAAATGAAAAGATATGGGAGTAAAACCATTAAAATTGAATATTATCCAGACAGTCAGGATTTTCTAAATAAACCCCAAAAGATCAATACTTGCCCAAACCTTTCAATTTCATTGAAGTGAGGTTTTGGTCAAAAAAATGCCCCAAGTGCCTGCTGGGATCACCCAGGGACACTCAGCCCAGCCATGCTCCCACCTGGGGATGGAGAACAGCCTGGGCTCATGGCTGGGGCTCACTTCCCAAATTAATTCCTGCAGCTGATCCTAAGCCTGGACAACCTGCGCAGGTTATGCCATAACAGCTTTTCCATTTGCATCCAAATTTGGGGCATTATGCTCAACCTGCTCATCCACTTCCACTCAAAGGTGCAGCTTGCTCAATTTGCATAATAACTATCTCCAGCTAATTATCCCCATTTGTTCATGGAAGCAGCTACTTTCTGTAGGGTTTAAAATTACCATAAACTGTGCACAAGATCAAGAAAACACCGATTTATCTTATTAACAGTGAAGGAGTTTGTGTGTTAATTAGCAGGGGATTACTCTGGAAATGCATTCAGGTGTTCTAAGGATCAGCTCACCTGACACGAGCCCTGAGCACCTCTCAGGATCTGCAGCTCAGAGCTGATGCAGAGGAGATTTAGAAGCTCTGAGAGCAATGGGTGAGGCCAAGGAAGCACCCAGGGAGTCACCAGCCCGGGAATTCCCATTTGGAAAACAGCCACACAGTGTGGGCACTGCAAAGGTGCAGACACCTCTGGGAAGTTATTGAAATGGGAGAGTTGGAGAAAAGAGAGATAAAAGTGCTGGCAGCAGTGTAGGGGAGCTCAGCAAGCTCCCGAGCACAAAAAAGAGGCAGTAAAATTTGTTTTCTGCATTTTTTGACGGAATTTTGGACAATTTTTAAGAAAGGTGCAAAACTGAGATCCTGTCTCCTAGAGAGCTTCAGTGCCTCGCTGATATTTTCACTACTCTGCTTAGTAAGCAGCTGCTACAGCCTCCCCCTTGCAGCAGCTGTCAGAGCACTTCCCGTAATATTCATGGATGCTCCATGTTTTCCAGCAGCAGGTGGTACCATTTCTGTAGCTGCAAACGATCAGCATTCAAATCCAGATTTTTCTCCTTAATAGCTACTACACAGCTACAAAGTGTTATCTTTCCTACACATATCTTTAATACCCCCAGTAAAAGCTAAAGTAGGGACTTGTATTTAAGGAAAAGATGTTCCCATGAAACTTTAAGTGAGAATTTCACACTGGGAAAAGATTAGAATAATACAGACTCTCAAGTATCGAGCCATTTACTCTCAATTTTTCCTCTGCCCCAGAAATAGCCTCCTTAATTTTCACTCTGGGGTTCCCACAGGCACCCATGTGGATGCTGGGAATTGGACAGACTCCTTCCACAGCTTGGAAACTTCCAGCCAAAGGAACTCAGAGGATGCGAAGAACAAAAGCAAAGCAGATTGCACTAAATAGTTTTCCTTTTAAAGACCCCAAACCCTTTAAAAAGAACTGAAACGTGAAACCCAAACCAAAATAATTATTTGCTGCCTTTCCATCAAAGCCAATGTTAACATCTAATGGAAATGGGCAGTTTTCAAGCCAACACTCACATGCTGCACTGAATTTCCACAGAAAACAGGTCCTCTATCCATCTCCTTAAAAATCCATGGAGTTTGAACACAACCCCTTCCCTTTTGTTTTTTCTCTTCCCATGCGACACAGAATGTGGTTCCCATAAACGGCGTGGCCATAAATCTTTATTTCCCGGTGGCACGATGGATTTCACAAGACGATGGATTTAACAATTCCTTTTTGCCAACCAGTTCCCTAATTTCTTAGGAAACCCTTTCTGGGTTTAAGGCATGTCTTAAGGAACTAATTTTCCGTAGTGATCCTGAAAAAAGCTGGAGTGTAATTGCCAGGGAATTAATGCAGTCATTGTGCATATTTTTGTTCTTCATTTCCCCAAGAACAATGCGAACCTTCCAGGGAGATAATGAAGAATATCAAAGGCATCTTTTACATCAGGTGAGGCTCTCATCACACACCAAACCCCATGCAGCTAAAAATTAAATGGCAAAACCTGGATCAGCTGCTCTCCAAAATTGTTTTCCACATCAATAAAGGAGCAAGTCAGAAATAAATAACAACACACAATGGCCAGAGGTGCTGCTGCTTTTCAGCAATCTGCTGGAATTACTGGCCTGGCTGTGTGGGAGGGCACAACATGGAGAATTATTCCTTCCCTCTCCAAGGCAGGGGGTTGGAACCAGAATTCCAGAATCATTTAGGTTGGAAAACACCTCCAAGGTCATCGAGTCCAAGCTGTGCCCGATCCCCACCACGTCCCCAGCACTCAGTGCCACGTCCAGCCCTTCCTTGGGCACCTCCAGGGATGGGGACTCCAAACCTCCCTGGGCAGCCCCTTCCAGAGAAGAAATTCCTGATGTCCCACCTGACCCACCCCTGGCACAGCTTGGGGCCCTTTTCTATTGTCCTGAGAGATCTGATGATTTTTGAGTCCCTTCCAATGGGAACCATTCCGTGGTTCTGTTCACCTCCCACCTCCCTCTCCTTTCATTCCCAGCCTCCTGGAAATGGTGTCCACTCATTCCATCCCTGCAGCACATCCTGTCCAGGCACAGATGCTGCCACCATCATCATCAGTCATGATTTTCTGCTGAGGGCTCCCAAAACCACACCCCTGACAGCAACACACCCCTGCACAGGCTCTGTTACCTTCCCTACAGACCTACCCAAACATCAGCAAGCCCAGTGCAGCACCAGCCCTTTGCTTTTCACGCACAAAAATGGCTTTTTGAAATGCAAACCAGGTCTCCATCCCATCCTCCTTGGGCAGAGTGTGTCACAGGGAGAGGTGCTCACCCAGCCTGGTTTAGGGGGGGGCAGATCAGGTGATGCAGATTAGAAAATCCAACTATTTTCCACAAATGCACTTTCTGCAGAGAAGGTTTTCAGGCACAAGGTTGATTTTGATCTTAAAGACTAAAGAAACATCAAAGGGAAATACCTGTGGGTATACAGCAGTGCTCCTGGAACAAGCAGGGGCTCATGAATACCAATTGATAAATATTCAGGATAAATATTGTACCTCTGTGTGCAGGTTACACTGAGAGCTCCCCTGAGCCCTGCCCTGCTGCCCCTGCAGCCCCAGGGACACCTGTGACCATCGTGGGTTTCAGCAGAGCCCAGGCTGCAGTGATCACGCAAGGGCATGGACTTCCCACACAAGATGGCAAAGTGCAAAGCCTTTATTGTGCAGTGAGAATTCCCTAAATACCAGCACACCCAGGATATCACATCATAGAAACAGGGAAGATGTTCACCACAGTGTCCTCCAGTCCCCTGGGGTAGTGCACCGACACTACCTATTATGGTGACAGGTAAACAATACTCTATAAGGTCACAAACTCCAACCATCACCTCTCACAGGTCCAACCCTGCCCACAAACTCACAATCCTCTCTCTGCCCAGCCCCGGTGACCTGGATACAGTCCCAGGGTCACCTCTGGGCCCAGGAAGGAGGAAGGAAGCTCTCTCTCCGGCCCTCAGGGCTTATCTCTCTACCACCACACAGTGTACCCCGACACCAGGCTGCTCCTGAGGTTCCTCAACCAGCTCCTGTCCCATCCCAGGGCTTCCCCCTGTGCCCACCTGGGGTTTTACTGCTGAGTCCAGGATGGCCTGGGCTGCAGATGGGATTGCAGGTGGTGATGGTCTGTAAGGGCAGCACTGGGGATGTGGGACTGTGGGCAAAAGCAAGATACAGCAGAAATTATGATGAACCCAGGCTGAAACCAAAAGGACAATCATCAAAAATGGCAACTTTCCCTTAATTTCTCAGCAAAACGTGCAGCAAAAAGCAAAGCTGAAAGCTGGTTTTAAAGCACAGGGCTTTACACGGCTTCCCAGTAAGGATTTCCTACAGCAGACAAAATTCATTTTGATTTATCCTCTGCACTGTTGTTTTTAGCTGCAGCTGAAGAGCAGAGGGGGGGTGTATGATTTCTTTTAAAACTCTGCTGTTTCAGGCCAGCACTCAGCAGCTCTGAACAGCTCTTTGCAGTTGCCTTTACAGACCAGCATCATTTCTAATCTCACCCTGAGAAAACACTTGTAAATCTGCTCAATTACTCAAATTTGCAGTTTTCTCCCTCTCAGTTTGCTGGATCACTGTCTCAAACAGTTTCCCTGCCCAGTCAGATTTTCAAAGCGAGTTTATAAAACGAGCATCTGTTGATAATCTAATAAGTCTGGAAAGAAAATATTTCTATTTTCCACACAATGCTGGGAAAACCTTGAAACTTGTAAACAAGCAGGGGATGTGACAGCAGCAATTGGTCTCCGTTAACAGCAAAATACAAAGGAAGGGAAATACGAGTTGAAAAAGTGTATCTGTGCATATTTAATATGGTTTTTGTAGCCAGGCACTTTCATGAAGTTTGACTCAGTGTTGTAATTAAAATGTTCTGTAACAGTGGTAATTACCCCATCAAGTAAGGCACAATGGATGGCAGCACAAACCTACAATAAAATTATTATTTCCAAGTTGCATTTCAATTTTTGTGCATTTTAAGCACCTCCCTCATGCCTGGGAACAGGGATTTTTAACAGGGTCCAACACGTGACAGCACCTCCCCAGCCTGGAATAGTGGGATTTTTGTTATCTTTGCTTTTCCTTCTTGATAAACTGCAGCCTTTTGAAGAGAACTAATTCTAATATATCAAGTTATGAAATTAAATCAAATGAAACCCCACCTGGGCACACCTCGATGGTGCAGAGAGTGGCCAAGAGTGAGGTGAGAGGAAAAGGTTCTCCCTGTCCTCCCACACCACAGAGCATCTCTGCCTTCAGGAGCACAAAAACTCTGGAAACTTCTGGAAACCAATGCAAACATCCCAAATGTCACAGAAATGACAAAGCCCTTCCCTTTGCAAATGGTTTTGAGGCACACTGACCTTGGGGTGCTAAAATTTCCGTTTTGGGGGGAGGAGTGGGGTGTTCAGACCTCTGTTAAACCAAAGTAACATAAAGCACCAGATTATTCCAGCAATTTGGAGAATTCTGGGCTTTGGAGCCTTTGCAAAGCGTTCTGAGTGCTGCAGGAAGATGAATTATCTCCCATTTCTTGTATCAAACCCTGATGTCATGTCTGGAGAAACACTAAACCCTGTCAATTCTTTCCGTCTTCCCAGGTTCCATCAGTCCTTTGCAAGCTCGTCCAGCAGAAAATAACCCCTTTCACTTTGGAAAGGGGCAATAAAGATGATGGATGCTTTTTGGAGTTTATTTTTGCTGTGTCCATAAACATTCCCCTAATAGCTCATCACAGCTGACGAGGAGCTTGGCGGAGCCAACTGCTGTTGACTGAAAATATCTGACTTTTTTTTCCCCCAAGCTTGCTGTGCAGAAGGAATTATTTATATTTGAATAGCACTCTCCTGTGATCAGGAAATATCTATATATTTGTCGTAGCTAACACAGGGCCCCGCCACACTGGCACTGTTAATGAGCTTTTATTAAGAAATCCTATTTTAGTCCCTTTCACTCCAGTCCCTCACTCCAGGGGGGCCAGGAGAGGCCCGAGATGTTTATCTGGCACACTTTATTTTCCCCTACACACCAAGATAATTAAATCACTGAACCAAATTCAAGGCAAGAGCTGAGGAATCACCCCCTTGATTTTCTTTTTTACCCCAGGATGCTGCCGAAGGCCAAAGAGAATCCTGGAATGGTTTGGGTTGGAAAAGACCTTAAAGCTCATCCAGTTCCAGGCAGAGACACCTTCCACTACCCCAGGTTGTTCATCCCTGAATTCCTGCTCTCCTTGCTAAAGATCATTGGAACAATGCCAAATTGTTTTAACAATGCTGCTTTTGGATAATTATTTTTTTTATTTTATTGTATTTTTTAAAACATCCATTGTTATCTTTCGACCCTTAAAGAAAATCACAGTAAAGAAAATGAGACACACCCAAATGTTGATGTTTGAGAGACACTGTGGAGGGAGAAATAAGCGCAGCATTTTAAAATACCATAATTTATAGTGATACCTGTGTTTCTGGGAGTGGAGCAAAGGTGAAAAACAGCAGCAGGACACTGAAAAATATCTTTGAGCAACTTCCACCACAACCTGTACATTCAGAGGGGACAGACAGCAGCACGGCCTGATAAAAATGGGATCTCCCGGCTCTGCCCACTGGAATATGGAAGAGGACACAGCCAGGGACTCAGTGCCCTTCCTGCCCAGCTCCCTCAGTGCTCCCTGCCCTGGATATGGGACAAAATGTGCATTTCTTGGCCATAAGTAACAATAATGTATTTAATACCCGGCACTCCCAGTTTTCTCCTGCCTTTAACTATTCCTTGCCTGGCTCTGGAAGCAGGCTGAGGTAAGTAATGTGCAAGGCAAGCACACTGCTGTCACTTAGCAACCTGAAACGGGGCTCGGAACAAAGATCTTTATTTCTGGAACCACTGAACAGCGGTGCCTGAGCCGGGCTGAGGTTTTGGGGATGGCACAACCCCAGCCCCTCTTGCTGCTGCTCCTCTCCAGGGCTGTCACTGTCCCTGCAGCTTTTCACCCTCACCTAAACCTCCTAAACGTTATGGCAAAGAGCAGGAAGAAAACTAATAAAAGCAGGATAATTGGCATTATTTTGTGACTGTTTCAGCCAATTGACTCCGCTGTGCCCAAAGCAGAGTGCTAAAGCAGAGAACAGCTCACTTTCTGCCCAGACAGACAGATCCCAACAGCTGCCCTGCCTTTACCGGCTGCCTTGGCATCTCCTCCTCTCCCTGCCCTCGTGGCAGTGCCCAGGGACAGGGCAGCAGTCTCCTGTGAGCACCTGGAGCAGAGGAGCCCGAGCCCAGCTCGAGGCTGCCCCGGGCAGCCCTGGCACCGCCCTGCAGGTCCCTCCTGGCCCCCCAGACCCCTCAGCCATATCCGAACCCCCGGATGAAAACTGGAGACGCTCAGCACTAAATCACTGAGAGGTGTGGGTGCCACCTGCCTTGGGGCACAGGGGCACTTCCATGATCCTGCAGCGGGGCAGGAATGCCAGGCTCGCCTTCCTCACCAGGTGGGAGAGCCAAGGGCCTCTGCTGATCGCACTGGATCTTCCTCTTGCCTCAGCCAGGACATGCTTAATTACTGCCAGCTTTAATTACTGTCCCAGCCTCCCAAAGGGCTTTAATTCTCTCAGATTTCACATCTCATCCCTACTCCTTCCCTGCTGCTGTGGCTGCAGCAGCTCCAGGACACCTCTGGGCTGGAGCAGAACTGAGAATTCACATGAAGTGAATGAACCTGGTTAAACTTGAAATTTGGAGGTGCTGCCTGCTCCCCACCACAGCTGAAACCTGCTTTAATGGGCAATTTAAAAGCAAGCATCCACCAGAAATTTGTCATTTATCACGTGCTAAAAACAAATGCTGCTGCCCACTGCTCACCCTTCTCTGCTTGAATCCTCCCCATATACACGAGGGGAACTAACTTCGGTATCCCTGGTAAACCGAAATATTGTGGTAAAACACTAACATAGGCAGGAGAGTGAAAAATACAGAGAGAAAAATGGAAAAGGGAATTAAAGAATCCACAGCCATTATAATATCTAAAAAGCCAGATTTGCCATCTGAATGTTGTTTTTAAGGAAACACTCAGGATGACTTTTACCTCTTAAATCCCATTAATCAAACTGAACAATTCAAAAAGCAATGAGAGAATGTAAAATAAATGCTATAATGTGGCAGAGCAACCCTGTGAGCCCTAACTACAAAGCACTGCCTCTAATCAAAGCCTAATATTCTAATTCAAATTATTACTATTGCTGTGTTTCTCCTGCTGTCTTGGCAAAAACCAGTTCTGCTTATGTATTTTTAACATTTTCTGTTAAGGACAATCAAAAATGCCATATGTGATCAATGATTTATAAAAATTAAGCCCGAGTTTGTATTTAAAATCCTGTCACTGGGAAGCATCAGTTCACTGCATTTTACCACATCACAATGAGAATGAATTTTAAGATGAAGTTTTCCCACACAAATATCCAGATACACTTCATAAGGAATGAAAAAAATTGTTGTTGGCCTCATTTTATAATGAAACAGATTCAGTTATGAGCTACCCAAAACACAGAGCTCTGACAGCAATTTACAGGCTTTATATGCAAGTCGAGTTAATCCTCTAAGCAGACTTCCAATTCCTGCAGGAGACAGGAATCAGGTGGCATTTGAGTTCAAATGAGAAATCTGGAAGTGTCTGGCTTCACTGTGAATAAAGGCAGGGAGTTTTAGGGTGAGACAGCAGAAGTGCATCAACCACCTCACTGCTAAATCCCACTGCGACACAGCTCCAGCAGCTTTGGTGATGGGCAGATCCTGCCAGCGCTGTCCTGGGAACAAGCAGGATTTCACCAGCCAGGATGGTAAAACAGGATTTCACCAGCCAGGATGGTAAAACCTGCCTGGTTTCACCTCCACAGGACCAGGTCCCAGCCCCTGTCCGTTAGTGATCCCCCTGAAACCATGAACCAGCCCTACGGAGAATGACCCTTCCTGGATGATTTCCACCATGGGCCTGTCAAGGTTTTAGCTTTGCCTGTAGTGGAAATTGTCCTTGTTAAACTTGGGATTCAGACAGTTTCAATTTAAAAGCCAAATAGGAAAAAGGTTCTGAGTGAAGCGCTTGGAGCAGAACCTGGAAAGAGGCACCAGAGCAGGACAAGGCAACCACAAACCAAAGCTGGAGCACAGCACAAATGAGCAAAGTTATTGTTAAAAATGCTAACAAGCCATGCCCAAATGCCATTTTCTTTTTGCAATCACAATTTATTCCTGGGGTTTTACACATCAGATGGGCAGAGATTGTGCCACACGTCTGGGTGACCGAGCGCAAGGAGAGCTTTCCTTGGAATCAGCATTAATCACACAACGGAGCCAGCTTTAAATGCACAGCAGGAAGCACTTTCCCTTACAACAACATTAGTCAGGCCATGTGCAAGTTGTCTTCAGTGAGATTTTCATTAAATAAGATTCAGGCCTTTTGGAAATCGATAGGAGCCCTTCCATTGACTTTGGTGGGTGTCATACGAGGCTTGTGCTGCTGCCACACCAAAACTGAGGGAAATGGACTCTCATCAATTTACATTGCTTACATTAATTTGCCACACCTTAACTATGAAGATCTGCAAAGAACTCTACTCCTTCCTGTCCTCTTTAAACCCTGTACGCATTTTCCTCGGTTAAAATGTGTAAAACACTCGACAGGCTCAGCCAAATCCCAGGCTGGCAACACCCTACAGGTTCACCCATGGTCTCCTGGCACCACTGTTCAAAAACTCCCTGAACATAATGTCTGAAAGAAATCACAGGTCAAAAATTAGACAGCTTACAATTTATCCTTACCTCCTATTCACTTTTGCCCTTCAAAAGAACTCAGCCCTAGGGAGCTGACAAATAAAGATAAATTACCCCTCTGCAGCGTTCTCTCTAACTAAGCCATTGTCGTGATTAAATGAACCTTAGAAGCCAAATTCAGCTTTGATAGCTGAAATTGGGGGGAATTTTTTGCCTTTTTACAAACACAAAGCTTGCAGCTTCCTGGGAGGAAGGGCTGAATTCAAGAAATTTCCTGGGTTAGCATTTTGGGGCAGTGTCCATCTTAATGGGCTCAGTCACATGTGGTAGGTGCTGAGGTAATTTATGGACGCATCCCTAAATGTCATTATGTGGAATAATATCTGGAAGTGTCCAAGGCCAGGTTGGAGCAACCTGGGATAGTGGGAGATGTCCCTGACCACAGGAGAGGCTGAAATGGGATGGGGTTTGGGTTTCTTCCAACCCAAACCATTTTGGGATTCTTTGATCTACAAAAGCCCATCAAGGCCTCCCCCTCTCCAAGGCAAAGCCTCTTCCAGGGATGGGACCTGTCACAGCATTAAGGACACCACCACAGCATGGCATTGATTCCTCTTCCTCATTGCTCAAAAGGAAACCCTGAAGAACAACTGAAAACACAAAAAAAAGAGAGTTCAAAGAAAAACTGAAAAATGCTCAAGCAAGTTTAGCACGAAGACTGAGAGATGGCTTGATTATATGGGCTTGATTATTTTTAGGAAAAAAAACCAGCACTGGAGGGTTCTCCAATCTCCCACTGAAAGTTGCAAGGGCAATAAATGTCTGGATGCTGGAAAAATTCAAATGAGAACGTCCAAGTGAACTCAATCAGCACAGACAACACCAAGCTGAGCAGCAGTGACTCCACCATCACCGCTGTGTTGGAATCAAGCCTGGGCACCTCTAATTTTGGACCTGTCGTTTCTCTACAAGAAATGCATTTCTATGCACAGGTATTTAAACTGAAAGCAAGAGAAGGCAGTATGCAATTATACACACCTAATACATGCATTATACACATACATTGCATATATACAACAGACAATATTATACAGTACAGAATATAGAGGAAAGAATAAAAAACTTCTACACCTGTGTGCTTCATTTAGAAGGAATTGCAGTGAGATTTAGTAAAATAAGGGGGGTTCTTGTCCTCCAGAAAACCTGAATTTTATCTGAGCAGAGCAAAATAGATGCTGACCTTGCAGTTTGAGGTTTGATACAAGACAAGTCTCATTATCCTCCTTTTTAGCCTGAATTCTGTTGTGCTCAAGAGATCAAGATGCATAGAGAAAAATATATTAAAAAAGAGGATATTAACCCACACACACTTTTGCCCCTTCCAATAACTCTAAGAACTCATTAGGTGAGCTCTGCTGCACTGATAATTAGGTTCAGAGTTGGTGTCACTGTTGTAATGGGTTATTGATCACTGAAGTTCTCAAAGAACTTCATGGTTCTGGGAGTTTGCAAAGAAAAAAACCCAAACCCCATGAAATGAGTGCTAGCCTTGCTAAATTTGATTTTCATTACATATTACAAGACTTGTTACACTTCCCAACCCAAAGCTTTCATTTCTCCCCAGCAACAGTTTTATTTTAAGCTTTCCTTCCCCAGACATCTCTGTTGGCCATTTGGGCTGGGGATTAGATTTTTCACCTGTCCCAGGATTATTGGGAAGAGCTATTTTTTATTTTCTCAGGGTTTTTTAAGAGACAGCACATGCCTGGGGATGCAAAAATAGGCTGTGGGATGGCATCAGCTGCCAGAGCCCCGGTGGTGGTCTGCACACTGAGACCACCCTGTTTATACCGTGCCTGTAGATGTGATCTATAAATATGTCCATATACATCTGTGTGTATATATATATATATATATATATGTTTATATATGTCCCCAAAAGCCACATCCACATGACTTTTAAATCCCTCCAGGGATGGGGATTCTACCCCTGCCATGGGCAGCCCCTCCCAATAACCCTTTCAGTGAAGGAATTTCCCCAATATCCGCCCTGCCCCTCCCCTGGCCCAGCCTGAGGCCGTTCCCTCTCCTCCTGTCCCTGTTCCCTGGGAGCAGAGCCCGACCCCCCCCGGCTGCCCCCTCCTGTCAGGGAGTTGTGCAGAGCCACAAGGTCCCCCCTGAGCCTCCTTTGCTCCAGGCTGAGCCCCTTTCCCAGCTCCCTCAGCCGCTCCTGGGGCTCCAGACCCTTCCCAGCTCCGTTCCCTGCCCTGGACATGCTCCAGCCCCTCAGTGTCCTTCCCATGAGGGGCCCAAACCGGATTCCAGGATTAAAGGTGTGGCCTCAGTGCCCAGCACAGGGGGAATCTCCCAATTTCCCACCAACCCAAACCTCGCCATTGCTCCTGAAAGCAATGGGACCACTGCAGGGACCTCCTGCACCAGGAATGGCCCGTGGGCCCCTCCAGAGTGCCCATCAATCTCTGCCCACCACAGGGCACGGGCTTTACTGCAGATTGCACCGGTGCCAAGTGATCACTACATTTAATTAATGCATTATAAATCGCCAGGTAATTGTTCTGTGCATTTTTCAACTCGCAGCTGTGTCACTGCTGAAACCCTGTGAGGCCTTGATCCAGACATGAAGAGGGGAAGATGACACCACAGTGCCCTTCAGGCCTGGAAGAAGATGCTGCAAGATGCAGTAATCAATTAAATGCTGAAGGAAGACTGGAATAATCACAATTACAGGGAACAGAATCCCCAACAAAATTCCAGAGCTGCTCCAGCAGCCTGCAATGGATACTGCATCCAGGATGGTGAGGAGAGAGACAGGAGCTGCTTGGGAAGGGAGAGGTTCCTCCTTGAGGGAAGGGATTTGGGTTCCCACTGCAACAATTCCAAACTGCTTTATTCTAATTGCATTCACACAGTGATGCCAAAGCTGCTGCCAAGGCAGTAGCAAGAGAGGGGCAGAGGCAGTTTGGTACCAGAACCTACCCGGGCAGGGGGTAACTGTGCATTAAGCAAATTGCAATTTGTTATTCTGGGGTTTTTTGTCAGCTTAATGGAAAAGCCAAAGGGCTCTTTGCTCTTTAACACTGCCGTGGCTAGTGCTGTGTTTTAAAATGCTGCGTAATTATATCAGGAAGGACATTTAATCTCCCAGTTTGAGCTGGGCCCAAACTGGCAGGACACAGGCAGGTACGGTGTCCCAGCCATCCCAGTGGATCATTCCCTTCTCCCAGCCCTCCTGCAGCAGGAAGCAGCAGGGCAGCACTGGGTGCTTGCTGGAATCCTGCAGAAACCTGAGCTGGAAGAAGGCTGAAGCCACATCAGATGTTTTCATTCTCTGATGGAGAACAGCAGCTCGATGTGTCCGCAGGGACAGGAGGCTCCTGGCCACAGCCCCCCTGCCCCGTGCTGAGGGGAAGACATGGGGTGCTTCCAAGGTTTACCCCGGCAGATCTGCATGACCACAAAGCCAGAATATTCTTTTTAAAGCACAAGCTGATAACAACCACAGATACCAGGCTGTGCTTTCATAGCCAGGCCAGAAACAGGGCAATAAATCCTGCTCCTAGTTTGTTCCCTCCATTCTAACCTAAAAGAGGAGAGTATTAGGTTGAATATTGGAAAGAAATCCTCCCCTGTGAGGGTGGGCAGGCCCTGGCACAGGGTGCCCACAGCAGCTGTGGCTGCCCCTGGATCCCTGGCAGTGCCCAAGGCCAGGCTGGACAGGGCTTGGAGCAGCCTGGGACAGTGGAAGGTGTCCCTGCCCATGGCAAGGGTGGGATGGGATGATCTTTAAGGTAATTTCCAACCCAAACCATTCCATGACTCTACAAATATTTCATTGCAAACAAAAGATTTTGTACATTTCCTGCAATGCTAAAAAGGTCCTGAAGTTGTGGATCCTACTTGCAAGAAGTCAGAACTCCCTTCTCTGAAGTTATCTAGGTAAGTATTTAAGAACTAAGATTTAAAACACTCATTTACATTTGTTAATTCAGGGTTGTTCAAACTATTATGAGAATTTCAAAGAGGAATAAGAATTGAATAGCTTAAGAGCACCCTTTGAAACAGAGATATTACTTGCCTGCAGAATTTTCTTCCCCTAATCAGCCCACATAGAAGAGTTGTCATTTCTATCTAGTTCACTAGCAGATATGCTTTCGTTATTAAATATTAAATCAGAGAGAACAGAGATTCAATTCAAAAAAATATAGTTCAATCTGCCAAATTGCTACATCCATGAATTATATTGTGAACATATTTGATAAAAAGGGGGTTATTTAAAGATGCAACCAAGTCTGGTGATAAATGAGACCCTGTTTCAGTTCATGCCTGCAAGTTTTAACTCCATAAATATAAATCTACATGGTGCCTTTTCCTTTTCTAACTCTTTTTTGTTTTTATTTTTGCCTTCTAGATAGATGTTTGCAATAAGAAACAGTGTTTATTGTACTTAAAAATTTTAATATAAAAACCACAGAGGAAGCAGCTATCTGGAGGAACAGAGCAACACAGGAAAAAAAGAAATTATTGTAAATCTGTTACTAAGTAGGACTGAGCAAATAACTCATTGTGAATAATTCACTCAAGAAATGGAGCCTCTTTCTATGCTCGCAATCTAATTACAAACAATTACAAACAAGCTGTGATTTCCTTGTTTTCCTGTCAGTTATTTGACTTAGTTCAATAACTTCATTCTTGTAAAAACAACAGCTCCAGCAACGGACTGGGAGACTCCTCCAAGGAAACCAACGTTTCGTGGTTTAATTTGAGCAGAAAACCCCAGTGTTACTGCCCAAATCCCACCTCTCCTGCTCAGACAGGGGCTTGGAGCAGCCTGGGACAGTGGAAGGTGTCCTGCTCATGGCAGGGGTGGCACTGGATGGGCTTTAAGGTCCCTTCCCAGCCAAACCAGTCTGGGATTATCAAATTCCAAGCGCCCAGCTAGATGTGGCACAGCCCAACACAAACCATCCAGTCCTTACGCACAGGGCACCTTCCTGGGCAAAAATAGGGAATGTGGGGGAGCCAGAGCCCAACAATCCCATGGGATTGGTGCTGACAGGGCTGGGCACCCCACGGGGCAGCCACAGGGCCTGGCTGGAGGGAAACTGCACCTGCTTTTCTGCAGGATTTTACAATTCTCTCCACAAAACTAATAGCCCTCACCCCAATAAAAGGGCATTTAACTTTTGGTTTTACGGGGGCTTTTTATGTGCGTTATTGCAATCCAATTTAATTCACTCCCTGCTAGTTGAACTGGCACTCATTTCGGGCTGCAGTGATAACACATAATAGCCCCTTTCAACTGAATTGCTGAATAAAAGTCCAAATCAGGCCCTGTTAGAGCAGCTTTCCCTCTGGATGCTGCTCCGTGGCCAAAGGAGAACATCCCCACTCAGCCCTCGGCAACGTCGGTAAACTTCAGATTGGGAGGTTCATTTCACAAGTTCATCCCCAGAATAAAAATGTCCATTTCTCATAATATTTAACTGCCATCACCACCCTGTGACTTCCAGCTACACTGAACACGAAAACTGAAGTTGCAAATGTCTTCTCTTAATTGGCCAATGCACTGATCATTTAATTTTAACTCCAGTGCAGAAGTTAAAAGAGGCATCTCTAATGATTCCAGTTTATGTGAATAAACTGTGTCCAAACAGTCTTCCCAGGAAACCCATAAATCTCTGAGTCCATTTGTTATTATACATAAATAAATGAAATGTTAATAGAACATTTATGGCAAAAGGAATTAATTCTGCTTTAATTCCACATTTACCAAAATTCCTGGTTTCCAAAGCTCCAACTCAAGAGTACAGGAGCATTTATATTCCGCTTTGAAAAAAGGAAAGGAATGGGAAAAGTGTTGCAAGAATAAATCCGGTGGGGATGGAAGATGAGAAGTGATCAGGAACTGGCAGAGGGACAGACACAGATCCTGGGAACATGAAGATGAGCTGCTGGCAGAGCTCATGCTCCCAATGCACAGGAGGTGTGCTCTGCTCTCTTCCCTACTGCTACTTTGCTCCTTAGCAGTCACCAAATTAACACTGTCTAAAAAAGAGAGCTTCTATTTAAAAAGCCAACCCTGAAATTATTGGTAAGGATTTATCCTATTGCAACAGCAGCAATGCCATATTCCAGCGTCCTTCTGCCTCTGTGCCCCAACCCCTCTCTCCTTCCTCGCCAGCCTTGGCAGAGCCCTGACCTGCAGCTGCCTCTGCCCCCTTTTCAAAGGGAAGTGTTCCCTGTGGGACAGCTCCAGTTCAGGGCAGCACCTCTGACAGATGCGGATCCATTAACAATCCCTAGAATTACACTGAAAATTCATGTGACAGCTCTCAATAATCCACAACTGGGATTGCCTGGGCAGCTGGATAAAGGCACATTAAGCACTCCAGGCCCTTCTCCTGCCTCGGGTATCATAATTCCCATTGCCCTGTGCTCATTTCCATGGAGCAGCCGATCCTTATCCTCACACACAGCTTCATCCTCCTTAAGGAGCTCAGTCTGTCCTCACTCCCTGTCTGGGGAGCACGGATCAGTGAGGCTTGGGATTGTTCAGCCTGAAGAAGAGAAGGATCCAGGGAGACCTTAGAGCCCCTTCCAGTGCCTAAAGGGGCTCCAAGAGAGCTGGAGAGGGACTGGGGGCAAGGGATGGAGGGACAGGACACAGGGAATGGCTTCCCACAGATGGGATATTGGATGCAAAACAGTCCAACCCGGCTTTCCAATTCAGGTGCAGACACCTCTGGAGAAGAAAGGGAACCCAGACACGTGGTAATAAGGGAAAAAGCCACCCCAGTGACAGCAGAGGCTGCACTTGCTCTGCCCAGCCATGGAACGGGCTGGATGCTGCTCCCGGTGCCCCCAGACTGCAGATCACTTGTGGCAGAGCACAAAGAAGAGGCTGCATCTCATGCCTGAGAGTCCTTCAGCTGCTTCCCTGACAGACCCAAATGGATAGAAACGTATCAGCTGCAAAGCTGATGAATAACCCCACACGTGTGCAGGAAAAGCTGGAAAACTCTTGACTTAACGATGCCACAGGTCAAAAACAAGCACTATTTAATGTGCCTGCTTTGAGACCATTTCTCAGTAAAGCATTAACTTATCACATAAAACCCACGAGCAAAGAGGATTTGCAAAGATCATAAAATGGAATATTTCTGAGCCATTATTCGATTTTCTGTGTTAGTAAGAAGAGCCCCTGAGTGTGCAGCCACAAAAAAAAGACTGGAAGTCAGCAAACAGCCGAGAGCTGCAGAGAAAAAAAGAAAAATAGTCAATAAAAATATTCACTGGGGTCATAGGGATGGTGCAAAAAGCCTCCAAGCGAGCTCCCTGCACCTGTAAGCAGTTTCTTGAGGAGGGAGGTGCGGAGGAAGCGCCATATGGCAGGAATTGAGTCAGGAAAAGCCGGCGCCGTCGGAAGCAAAGCTGGGTAAACACGGTCATATGCTGGGAGTTCAGCTAAGGTAAGGCAGGCTTAGAGGTCACCCTGGAGGGCACAAATTAGGGGCTGTAAGTGATGCTGGGAGATCACAGCAAGGGGAGATTTAGAGAAGCCTGTGGGAGTTAATCTGCTGCAGATGGCCCGGGTGCTGCAGCGCCGGAGCAGCTCCGGAGCTGAACCGCTGGCGGCATCTCTGGAGTGGGATCCCGGTGGGAAGCTCACCTGGAAGCAGGCAGCACCTGGAACAGGGCACAACACAGCCCTGTGGTCAGTGGGAAAATCATCTGGTGTCCAGGGAAAAATGCAGGCAAGCAGCAGCAGGCCTGCCAGGGCACTGCTACTCGCTTTACGCTTCTCTGGCTGTTGGCAAATTAACCAGATTGGGCTCATTCTCAGCAGATTAAACTTTATTTGCTGTTTTCCTTCCAGCCCCCCCTCCCCTCCCTGCAGGGCTTTTTGCAGAACTGGGACTGCCCAGGGATGGGAACATCAGCACCCAGATCTCAAAGGGATGCAACACCACTGAGCCCCATCCCAGAGCCTCTGCCTGCACAGACCAAAGCACTCCCATTTTTCCCAGTCACAGCTAAAAACTGTGTGCACATTCAGAAACTGCTAAATATTTACCCTGAGCCTCCAATATTCCGCCATACAAACAATGCTCAGAGCTGCACTGGGCAGCCAAAGGTAAACAGCCAGGCTAAGTACAGGAAAAAAGGAGGGTTTTTATTTCAATTTCTTCACTTCAAGTATTTCAGCTGCATTCCCGGTGCCCAAGGTGTAGATCTCTGTGAGTATTGACATTAGCTCTTGTTTGGAGAGCTGGTATCAAAGGGCAGCAGATCTGCACTGGAAGCACTGGGAACAGCTCACAGGATTTGAGAAGTTACAAGGCAGCAGAAAAGAGGAAAAAGATGTAGAAAACATGATCGAGATACTGGGAATTCAAACAAGTCAGCACAGTCTGGGAGAGAGTGAAAAGACTTTTAAAAAATCTTAATGGGAGAAAAATTAAGTAATGGTCACTTAATTCCTTAACATCAACATTTCCAGCTTTAATTAGGATCCAGGGAAATCAAATGTTAGAAGCCCATCTGCTTCCAGGCTCCAGAAAGATGAAAACCTTCAAAAATGCCATAAAAAATAAACTCCCAGGCCAGCAGCGTTTTATTGAGTTCCTCCCCATAGATTTCAGCATATGCCACTATTGCAGGAATAAAACAGGTCTGAAAACACACTTCGCAGGAAGCTGGGTTAACTCATTTCACAATTTAACACTTCAGGGAAGTGGGATTATTTATTAGAGATGGCATCCCTGCTCTCCATGAACACAGCACTGGAACGATGGAGGTGCCACAGGGACGCCCTGCTGGGAGCAGGAGCTGTTTGATCACAGAGTTATCCTAAAACTGAGCATTTCCAACCCTGGAAGTGTTCAAAACCAGGCTGGAGCAGCCTGGGGTAGTGGAAGGTGTCCCTGCCCATGGCAGGGGTGGAACTGGACAGGCTTTAAAGGTCTTGTCCAGTGCTGGGATTCTGTGAAAAACACACACTTAAAGCTTTTTGCAGTGGAAGAAAGAAGTTTCAAAGCACTACCTGGCTATGCCCCAGAGGTTGATCCCCACCTTTTCCTGAAACCAAATTTAATTAAATTCTAAAATCCTGAGACTGAAGTTAATCCTGTGTTTTGTTAAGTCCCAAGATATGATTTTCAAAGGATGCAGCACTGGGAATATATTTATTCCTTTTTTTCAATTAATTCTATTTTAATTCATTATTTTCACATGAAAAGAATGAGAAACCACCCACTTGCATTCAGTATTATACATTATTCCATATTTCACTGTTTAAACACTCCCAGCAGTGTGTTGGGATTGAAAGAGAAGTGAAATGTCAGTTTTAGCCAATCTTGTGTTCGATCCAGCACAAAAAGCCTGGCCTCGTTTGTGTGAGATGGAAGCTCAGGCTGCAATCCCAGGCACTGACCCCGAGCGTTTCACGGCTGCCCTGTGTCTGTCCACAGCCCCACAGGCACCAACCCAGCAGCAGCTGCATCAGCCACTGGAAAACACTGGGTATTACACCTTGCAGCTGGTTTATGGGCTCTGTGGCAATCACCTGGGTTGACTTTTTTTCCTTATGGAATGCAAAGTGGTTTGGGTTGGCAGGGACCCTAAAGACCCTCACATTCCACCCCCTGGCATGGGCAGCCACCCAGTGACCATTCCAGCATCCCATCGCTGTTCCCTGTGGAATACAGGCTGCCTCTGGTGAGGACAGTCATCTCCAGAGCTAAAGACTGCTGTAAATATTAACAGTTCTGCCCCAAGGATGGGGCTCTTGGCTTCTCTTCTCCAAGGAAAACCCTGGGAAGAAGGCAGATCCAGGAGCAGCGTCCTCAGGAACCCTGGCAAACACCCACAGCACACACAGGCCAAAGGAGAGGGTGGCAGCAGTGCCAAACTTCCCATCAGGAATGCAGCTCCTGTTAACTTTTCTCCCAATATGCTGCACCTGCTGAAGATTTATTGGAATTCTACATTTTCTCCAGAGCAACCATTCTTCAACTGGCACTCCAAAAAAATTACAGGAAAATTTAAGGTGACTTAGAGCTCCACATGAGTTATGCTTTCATATTTCCCCTCAAACACCAGAAAAATCACCTTTCCCAAGTGCTGAAAGCTCCGTGCTCAGCAAACATCCTGCGGTGCCTCCCAGGGAATTCCCAGAGGCAGGCATGGATCATCCCAGGCACCCAGGGCTGAGCCAGGGCTAAGGAGCACTTGCCATCAGGGCAAGGCTTGTTCAGTTAAACACCACACTTGGATTGGCTGTAGGGAGGATTTGTTAAAAATCAGATTCTTCAGTCCCAGTTCCTAAATATTGATGCATTCCCTAACTCTGAGTTAGCCACGCTCCACGGAGCATCCTGGAGGAAACTGCTAAGTTTGAACTTCCTGCTTCCTCATATATCAGAGTGAGTTTTTCTCTGGTTTTTTTTTTAGACTGGATTTAATTAAATATTGAGTAAAGTGCCACTGCCATCCATCGTGTGCTTTCGAAGGAGAAATTCAGGGATGCACAATTATTTTGTTCGCTGAGACAAGGAAGAGTCAATATTTAATGTGCCATGAAGGATTTATAAAGAATATATCTTGCAGGAGAAATAAATACGAGGAGACATCTTTATCTCTCTGGGTTGATTCAGTGTCCATCTTTGCAGATTTCAACTCTTTTAATTATGTAGAGAGAACAGAAAGAGCTGGAGGAATGTCAAGGCTCTGGATGAAAACGTTGTGCCAGGACAAATTCCAAACTCCAAAACTGTCACAGGGACCATGAAGGAAGTGAAGGAGTTAAGGCAGAGGAATTGTGACAAATTGGGTGTGAGCCCTGTGGTTAAATGATAACATCACAGGAGAACCAGGAATGGGAAAGGAAGGATTGGGTTTCTCAGTGCAAGGGAAATTCAGTCCGCTCAGAATTGATCAGAACAGAGATTAATAAGTACTATTTAATTATATATATATATAGATAGATAGATATTTTAAAAGTGTTTTTATAATAAAACAGAATGGGCAGCTGTGCGGTTATACAGGAAATTATAGGGAATTAAGGTAAACCTGTAACTCACTCAAGGGCTCTAAATACATCCCAGGTTGGGAGAGGACAATCCAAGAGATTTACAGCAGAGTCTCGTGAAGGAGTTTTGCTGCAGGTTCCCCACTCACCTCTTGTGGTTACACAATAAACTCCAATATTGAAGAGCAGTTCCATGGGTGCTAAGGAATCGTGCTCACTTTCACATTTCTCCTGACTTTTCCTCCCTTTGAACACACAGAAATAAATGAGAAGAAATACCCTTCACACTTTTAGCCCATTCCTGAGGGGTTTGGCAGTGCTGGAAAACCTCTCTGGGAATCTGACCAGAATTCCTGACCAAAAAGTCTTTGTCTATCAAAAAATTCCCCATATCCAGATGAGTAGATCTGCTCTGGATGGAGAGCAAACAGGTTTCCTCTGATGAGGGAGCTGAATCAGCATCATTAAACCGTCAGGAGAAATCCTCTATGCTAATGAGTATACTGCAATTGCAAGGCTCGAAGCTGCCCATTAAGAGTACGTGATGCCCAAGGGGACTCGTGGCAGTGGGACAGACTCAAGGCCAAAAAGCTGCTTTCCAGATGACCACATGCTGGAATAAACCTGCAGTGTCCAGAAGGAGCAGGCAGAACGCAGCACACACGAAAAATCATGGAATGGTTTGGATTGGGAAGGACCTTAAAGCCCGTCCAGTGCCACCCCTGCCATGGCAGGGACACCTCCCACTGTCCCAGGCTGCTCCCAGCCCCAGTGTCCAGCCTGGCCTTGGGGACTGCCAGGGATCCAGGGGCAGCCCCCGCTGCTCTGGGCACCCTGTGCCAGGGCCTGCCCACCCTCCCAGGGAAGAATATTTTTCTAATGTCTCGCCTAAACCTGAAGCCATTCCCTGTGCCCTGTCCCTCCAGCCCTTGTCCCAAGGCCCTCTCCAGCTCACCCCAAGCCCCTTTAGGGACTGGAAAGAGCTCTACGGTCTCCCTAGAGCCTTCTATTTTTGAATATTATTTTTGCTGTGAGAAAAAAATCAGCCCAGCTCTGAGCCTTGTCATGGCATGGAAAGGCATTTGCAGGGCATTACCCAGAGCCGCATCCTCACAGAGGCAGGAGGGCTGATGGGGCTGCATTCTGCTGTCTGTGCTCATTGTCTATTAAAAAACTGGATTCTTCTTCTT
>VZRS01004068.1:332655-350906 GCA_013398055.1 Ifrita kowaldi | reverse complement strand
AAAAAAAAAAAAAAAGGTGAGAGAATTTTGCTTTGAATCAAGCCAAACTGGCCTGGGATAAAACAAATGAAGGGAAGTTAGAGCTTGCTGGGTAAAAAAATCCCATTTACTTCATATGCTTTCAAAGCGTGACCCCCCACAGCCACCCTGCCTGTGCCTCACCCCAGGCACTGTCCCTGTCATGGGTTTTCATGGTTGGTTCCACGTGAAAGGGAATGGATATGCCACATTTGATATTCCTGAAGACACAGATATTCAAGGGAAAATTGTAAAAATGTATTATAACTCAGCAAAGAGACCCAGGGTCAAGGAAGCAACACAAGAATGAAATAAAATAGAGCAAGAATTAAATTACTGCAAGCAATTTCTACATCTCAAGAACCGATGTAATGACAAAATCATAGGCATGCACCAGTATTACACAGAAGTTAAGACTGATAATACATCTTCATCTTTAATTTCTCTTAGATTTACTCATCTAAATGAGCAAACGCTTGGAATTTGGCCCAGATCAGGATTTCAAGCCAAGAAAACCTCAGGCTGTGGAGATCAGTGGCTCTCAGCTGTGCATTTTGCATCCTGCAGGAGATGTGGAGGTTGAGAAAGATGAGAAACCCTCCCCCAAAATTCCTTCTACTCTTCATTCTCAGACTTCTTCCACTTCCTCCCTCTTTGTTCTCCTCTTCCCCATTTCCCACACTCAAGTGCCTCTCCTCAAACCAACACCAAGCCTGGAATGACTGAGGGCCTGAGGATGAGGAGCCATGGGGAGATGGCAGAGGGATGTTCCTGATGGGGATTTGGGGCTTGGCTTAGGGCTCCACTCAAAGAGGGGCAATAGGAGCAGGGTTGTCACCCAGCCAGCCAGGGCTCCTGGGCTTGGGATGCCTTCCAGGAGGAGAAAAGTTATAGGGTGAACTCTATAGAGAAAACAGACTTAAAATTAGGTTTGGGGTTTCAAGAAGGAGTGGATGAGCTTGTTTTATTGGGTAATATCTGAAAGCCTGCAGGGCTGGAGGGTTAAAATATGTGCTGCTCCTTTCCTTGATAAATGGTTCATATTTCCTTCGGAGTTGAGTTTCTGCCAACAGCTCCTGTACCACAGGGTTAAACTTCAAAACACAGAGCAGGAAAAAACGGGTTTTTGGTGGTTCCTTGAAGACCTATAAAACATAGGCCAAAATCCACCCATGAATCAAGTTTTTGAGCACTTTGTTCCTCTGAAAATTCATCTGATATCTGCACAAACCTGGGCTTGAACACAGCCGAGGGAGCCATTGCTATCATTTGATAATGAATGATAAGCCTTTTATCCCCAGCAGGGATTGAGAGGATCAAGACTAAAATGGGTTCCTGAGGATGCTGATTTGAACCCTAACCTGATACCTGACCCCAGCCCCGAGGAGAGCCCGGTGATTTACAGCTCGCAACACTCAGGATAAGCCTTTGGAGAGATGGGGTTTAATCTTAACTGAAGGGTTTCATGGTCAGCCATGAAAGCGGCTCCTAAGCCTGGAGCTGTGATGGTCATATTGTCCCTTGGAGTCACCCCACGGGACTGACACCGCCCACAGGGACATCAGCCCTCGCCCTGCATCGCTGAACCCACACCCAGCCCCTCCGAGGTGCAGATCCCCTGCCAGCAGAACTTTACCCATCACTGGTCAGTGGCTCCAGTCCTCACCCTGTCCCACAGCCCTCCAGGGATCCTTGGGAGCTCAACATCCACCCATTCCATCTCCTCCTCCCCAGCTCCTCCTGGTACCTCCCCTGTCCCCTGCCACCACTGCCCAGTGAGCCCCATATGCCACACACTGACCCAAGACCTTCCACCCTGGGACTCCCCAGGCTCCCTCAGCCCAGCTCTGTGGTCCCCCAGACCCCCATTTTGAACTCCAACTCCCACTGACCAAAGCTGTGCTCCCCCGGCCCAGAACCATATCAGAACCAGCTACCAGCAACTGCTCCCTCTGCAGACACTCCCAAATTAATCCCTGCGGCCCCAACACTAAACATCACCCACCTGAATGTGATGGTTCCTAAATGAAATGCATCCAGACTCACAGAGCACTCTTCAACAAATGCCTTCCCTGCCTTTGTGGGATTTTTATAACCTGCATCTCAAGTGCCTTTCTAGTGCATCATCCCATATATAATGAAGAAATACCAGACACGGATATAACACTGGAACAGATGCTCCTACCACCCAAATGAATAATTTCAACATTAATTCAAAAATCTTTAGAGCAGTCAGGATGCCAACATGCAGAGGATTATCAGCCAAGGGAAGAGAAATTTAATGTATGCAGGTAAAGGCAAATTTGTTTTTCATGAGCACCACACGCTGAACTGAGCTCCTATAGGTCAAATCTACAGCAGGTGTTTCTTACAAGAGGCAAGGTAGAGGTTTTCTCTCAGACTTACATTTTGATATCCAAAGCTAATTCCTGTAAATGCCATTAGTTTTGGTTCCCTAACGAAATTAATCCCAGTTCACATTCAGTTATCAAACCTTTTCAATCAGATGCTGGGAGCTAAATAGGTAATCAAGTGCCATAACTGACTTGACCCAGGGGTTTGAAACCATGAAGGATGGAGCCCTTCTGGAGCCAGTCTGGTGCCTGACCGAGGAGCTCCCCTGGCTGTTCCCGAAATCTCTCAGCCAACACGTCTGGGAAGCCCAGGACTGATCCCCTTCCAGCAGGCTGCTTCTGCCTCACTCAGATTTCCGAGAAGATTATCACACTCACATTTCTCTGAAGTCATCTCCTTTTCATTCCCCAGATCAGACAAAAAGCCCAGACAGGAATCCAGGGAACGGATGTGCTGCTTCCAAAGGATGCAGATTTTCCTCTCATCACCCTTCCCCAGCCAAGTACAAAACTATCATTAACAGCCCATTATCCCAACACAAAGTCAGAGGAAGAATTCCTGTCAGGTGCTTCAGTGGGCTCATGTTAGATCCAGGGAGGAAGGATTTCATTAACCCAAAGGGATGGATTTGGGTGTTATCCGTGGTGTCTCAGCCAAAGGCACAGCCCTTCCATTGCCATCCCAGCTATTTCCCCTCAATGCCAGGCAAGTTTCTTCATCCCAGTAATCTGTGGAATGATCCAAGCTCCAGGGAAGAGCACGAGGCACAAGGACACTCCCTGCCCTTGGTGTTTGATGGGGATCAGAATTGCAAAAGTGCTTTTGATTATTGGCTGCTGTCAGTCAATGACAGCCCCAATTATAACAACAGCAAAGAGAGCACGTGGCCACCAATAAATTTACAAGGATTGATTTTCACGTACCAGCACAGCAATAATACAGACTCCCATTCAAGGAGACCTTATTAACCAGCCAAGCTATGCAGCAGTAAAACATGAAATTGCACTGAACAGGAATGTAATCCCCATGGACCTCCTCCTTCCCCACAAAATTCTAGTTCAACATTGATTTTTTATGTTGAACAAACACATCATGAGGCTGAAATGAGATAAGTGGATTCATCTTGAGCCTTTTTCTGCTAAAAAAATGTCTAGGAACAAGGTGAGAGAGCCCTGTAATTACTGATCCAGGATTCATTTCATTCATTTGCAATGCAGCTCCCTCCTGACCTTCCTCCAACGCCCACATTCACACACACACCACGGTATCAGCTTCAGTTACTCCACCTCCAGTGGGGCAGCGAGTTTCAGGATACTGGAAGGAACTGGAACTTGAGAACCTGCAGTTTTTATTCCTGGTGTTACCTGGTTTTGCTCAGTACCTCTTGCCTCCCACCTCTCCTCACCATCACAGCATCACCACAGGGAACAGCTCTTGGTACAGGGGGAGAGGGAGCTGGATGAAAAGAAGGGCCCTGGTTTCTATCCATGAAATCCTGGGCAAAAGCTGGAACACCACGTTTGTCAGCACTTTTGCACCATTCTGCTGCAGCACTGAGCTGGAACCTCACAGGTCCTGTCGGGGCAGGGAGGATGAGCCACCTCACTGGTTCTCAGTGACACCAAAATGCACTCAGGTCCCACTTACTGCTCAGCTCCTGTTTGGCTTTAAAACTGCCCAAATATCAGTGGTAACTGAGGAAGAAGATGGGGAGGGTGAGGCCCAAGGAGTCACATTCTCCCAGCACTGCAGCTCCAGCTGCTGCACATCTTCCAGCACAGACTGATTGCAGTGAGACAGGTCCCGAGGCTTTTGTTACTGTTTTATACTCCACAGAGTAAATTCATCAGGAAAAAGAAACCCTAGCAAACCCTACATTTCTAACCCGAGTGACAAATATTGAGCACTGGGAGGACTGGAACACAACCAGTGAGAACAGGGACAAAACACAGACGAGCTGGTGGCCCTGGAGCAGCCTCGGTGTCCCTGAAGGGTCATCTTGCTGGATCTGAAATTGGATGGGTTTCAAAGCATGTTTACCTAATTCTGCAGTTCCAATTACTGCAAATTCCTAGAGCAGGCAAAGCCTTGTTGTTATTCCTGCCCAAACACACCCCCAGCTCACTGAGACACTGCGCTGCCAGTTGAACCAACAAACCCAGCTGGGGAGGAAACACTGCCAGGACGTGGCTCCCGCTCTCCCAGCCACATTCCCACCACTGACCAAGGCAGGAATGATCCCATCCTGCCCATCCTGCCCAGAGCAGCCCCAACAGAGCCCCTTTCTGCAGGCTCTGGCGGTGTTTGTGGGCACAGTCAGGGCTTTTTGCCCCTCTCAAGGAGCTGCAGAATTGAGCCAGGTCAGGGATCCATCGGCCCTCATCAGCACAGCATTCCTCTGTACCCCAGGCTTTATTTTAAGTAGAGCAATCCTTTCTTTTGTCACTGAAATGGAGTTTTAAAATGTCTCTCTTGTAAATGTGCCAAAAATAAGAGCATAATTTATTCATTTCCTCTATGTGCATTTTGTTCCTGGTTATCTTTCCAACTCCTTGACTGCTGTGAAAAGTTAAAAAAGGGAAGAAAAGGAAAAAAGCACCTCTAAAGGTTAAAACTTTGAGCCAATTTTGACTTCAACATACATTAGAGCAGTGTATTTTTCATTCATTCCTCCTGGTGACATTTCAAGCTTTGTTACAAATCAATCAGCATTTCCAAAAGCATTTGGAGAAGCAGGAAACTATAGTGGCTACAAATCCTACAACATCTATTATTCTTGCTATTTCACTCGTTTGGATGAAAAACATTTCAAAGGCTATTTTAAAAGAAGCAAAGATCTGTCTGAAGTTTCAGGACAGACAAAAGCTTTCTGTACAATGTTTCAACAGCAGAATAAACTTTAGCAATATACACAGAATCTATTTCATCATGAATTTAGTCAAGCATTCAAAAGGATAGAACCTGGAAGAGAGGGAAGAAATACAAATAACACAACTCTGTATGGTATGGAAATACTGGGAAATAGGGAACGTACCTAAAAGCCATAAAAGACAGATTTAAGGTGGAGGTTCTAGAAGCTTCCTTCAGTGTGGTATTTATCACCCAAGACCACAGAATCATTAAGGATGGAAAAGACCTTCAAGATCATCAAGTCCAACCTTCACAGCACATCTCAAAGTGCTGCATCTACTTTTTGAACACTTCCAGGGAGGTGACTCCACCACTGCCCTGCGCAGCCCATTCCGATGTTCAACCGCTCTTTCAAGTAAAGAATGTTTTCCTGATATCCAACCTGAACCTCTGTAGTGCAACTTTAAAACCAATTTATTCGAGTGCCCAAGGAAGGAGCACCTCAGCTCCTGACAGCAATGCTGACAGCCCAGCAGTGTTGTGCCTTCCCAGTGCCAGCAGGAGCAGCGCAGGTGTCCTGTGGGATGGGACACACGGGCTGCCCTCGGCCTGAAGCTGAAGACAGCAGTGGTCACTTGGCTGTCCCTGCTTGCTGCAGGAGCACCTTGTGCCATGAAGGGCCAGCACAGCCCCCCCTCCCCGTGTCCTGACCCTCAGCACCCTGGGCAGCCCCACAGCCACCCCGTCCCTGCTCCCCTGCCCACCCCATCCCACACTGCTGCAGTCCCAGCAGGAGCAAACACTCCCTGATGGAGGCTGAGCCCCAGGAGCAGGCAGGGAGCTGTGCAGATAAATGGTTATCTCCATTTGCACAGCCTGGCTGCCCGGGGTTTTAATCAGGGAGTAATTGTTCCTGTTTGTTTGGAAAACTCGCAGGGATCAACCATCGCTCAGGCTCAGAGAGGAAACCGTGCCTGGGAGAGGACAAGGAGGAGAAAGAAGCCCTCAAACCTGCACACTGCCAGCCTGGCAAAGCTCTTGCTGCCACACACCCACCATATACCCACTTTGTACCCACCAAGGCTGATCCCGGGTGGGCAGAGCAAACCCAGCAGCCCTGGAGAATGGGCACAGCCCTTCCCAAATGACACATCTCCGGACTTGCCCCAGCTCAAGGCAAGCAGAAAGCAGCTGGAATCACACTGTGCCCAGCCTGGGCAGCAGTGCACGGGGAGGAGGACAGAGGTGCCACATGATGGATCATCTCCAGCTCGCAGCTTGTCACTCCTGGTTACCATCATTCCAAAGGAGGAGGAAAATCTGGGCCTCTGAGTGACATTATTCTCTATCTGGAGTCTGGGGAGCACCACAGAGGAGGCTGGGAAGAGCCTTTTCCATGAGTGATAAGCAACCCTTCCTCATTTCCCATTTGGTGCCATGCTTCCCAAGCCAGGCTGGGATAAAGCTCCCCTCAGACCCCAGATGGAGATGGATAACGAAGCTTAAAGTGACACGAGGTCACACAAAGCAGTGCTTTGAGCTGGAAAATGGGAATGCTGTGCATTATTGTACAAGGGCCCCCAGCCCTGTGGCAGCTCCTTCAGCCACTGCCCCAGGATGGTTTTCAAACACTCCCTCAGGAGGGAATGCACACAGATATTGCTGTGGAAATCAAAAAAGGGCAGTTCTGCTACCAGCATTCTGTAACCTGTCCAGATGGATGCTCTCATGCCCCAGGCTGTCTTTTCCTCTTATCCAAATTCCAATGAGAAAGAAATTCCACTCTGCACCTCATGACTCAACAGGAGGGTCTCCCTGACCCTTTTGGCTCTTTAGTCTCAGTATAAATCATTTTAAATCAATTCTCACTCCATTTTCCTTTACAGAATTCATCCATGCAGGAATGAATAGAGTAAAACTTGCCATCAAACTTTGTTCAATCACACTCTGACAAATTTAAATTCAATCCCCTTTTGCTAATACCTTTGCCTGTGATTCTTCAGGCAACACAAGTCAGTCATCTGTGACACAAGGTATGGGCACAGCTGAAGCAGCTCCACCACCAGCAGTGGATGAAATAATAATAATTCATGGTTGGGAGATAAGCTAGAAATGAACCCCCATTTAAAAACTCTGCACAGATGCCTCTAGCAGGTTCCTGCTCGTCTTTATGGTTTCATCAGAGCTATTTCTGTTCCAGGATGTTATATTTGTAATATTTTTTTTTATTACGTAGGAAACAGCTTATTTGATCCATTTGCCCTATTTTTCTGTTCATGAATTTAGTGGGAGGTTAATCATTTCCCTGGGTTTACTAGAAATTACCTGCCAGATATAATTGCAGTAAATAAAACTTACTCTGGAGCTCAGGCTTGTGTGGTTCAAAACAAATGCCTGCAATTACTGCATTTGTGGAGCATGAGCTCAGGAGAGCAAGAACACGGGGAAGGAAATTAGTCTGGGGTCTTAAAAGGCACCTAAGGACTGCAAGTGCGTGTTCCCTGGCAGCTGGTCAGCAAATCCCTACGGACATTGTGCTAAATGCTGCCTCGCTGTCCTGGAGAGGCAGCAGTGGCTCCGCTGTGCAGAGGGCAGTGGCCTGTGCCTGCTCCCTGCACATCCCAGGCTGCTGGGGGAGCAGGGTTGTGACTCCAGAAAGTGCTCAGCAGTTGCTCAATGCCCCTTGATCCTTCCCCCACGCAGCAAAGTTCTGATATTTTCCTTGCATTTACTCTTTTCTATCACAGCTTGAGCTGCCTTCGACACGTTGTTAAATCAGGCGCCCTCCCCTGCAGCTGCAGTGCCTTTGCCACCTGTTGACAGCTCTGTCTCACACAGACACGGCTGAAAAACATTCAGGTTATGCAGAAACCCTGTGTGTGACCTGCAGGGAGGGCTGGGGGCAGGGGCTCAGGGCACCCCTGGCACCCAGAAATCCGAGGAACAAGCTGCATTTGTGCTTCCAGCCTTTGCTGTCCCTCAGGACCCTGACATCAGCTCCCATGTGTGGGGGCAGAAGCGGATAATAAGGAATTTTTGCTTATTAAGAAAAAGATTTATTTTGGAAACGTGCCCCTGCATTTCTCTTAACACTGCACAGTAAAACGCACACATAAGGAGGGCAATTTCCTACAAGTCTGCAATTAAAAAAAATATCCCCTTTAGAGTTATTCCTAATAAATACTGCTTTTAGATGCTGAGCAGAATAACTGGAAAATACTGTGTTCTTTACTGGCTTCCTAAAGCAAAAGCCTCAAAATCTATCCCCCAGCAAGAACCATCTCTGAGGTTACATATCCCTGCGCTCCCATTGCAATAATCCCTTTTACATTAAAAAATAATGAGCTTCATCTCATTTGCAGATTCTTAAAAGCCCCGAATCCTGTGGTCACTTGGCAATAGGAATGCACATCTCATAAATAGTAAATGAAAACAGAGCTCTCTTACCTTCCCCCAGAAGCAGGGCTGAAAGCTGGGCAGTCCCACAGGGAAACAGATTCCTTTCAGGAGGCTTTCATTCCAGAATGGCTGAAATTCCTGCCCAGGGAGCTTGTTTGGGGGAAGACAGAGGATTCTGCTGGACATTTAAAA
This sequence comes from Ifrita kowaldi, assembly GCA_013398055.1. Lineage (NCBI taxonomy): Eukaryota > Metazoa > Chordata > Aves > Passeriformes > Cinclosomatidae > Ifrita > Ifrita kowaldi. The sequence goes on along the minus strand of VZRS01004068.1, from coordinate 342,092 downwards.
TGTTTGTTTCACGATTCCCATCTTGATAAACCTCTCTATAAATGCAATTCTTCCTTGTAGTGGAGAAGTGCCAGAGCTCCTGGTAAAACCCAAATCAGTCATTTTTATGAGGAACCTGCACAAATGCCTGTTTCACCAAAGAGGAAATTTGGGAAGCATCTACAGCTAAGCAGAACAGAGCAGCTCGCTGAAATGAGTGCCTAAAGGCAGCTGCAACCAGAGAAATGAGATCTATAATACAAGGCTTTGCCAAAAAAATAGACTTCTCTGTTTTCCCCCTTTCTTCCTAATATACTTGTGCACTTTCTTTTGTAATAAAACCTCCCCAGAACAGGCAGTCCCTCATTATGGATGTGTGTGTTGTGCCAAAGCTGTGGTCCAGCACTGAGGTTACTGCAATAATGTGCTCAAGACATCAAGAATAAACCTCTCTTTTTTTTTTTTTTTTTTTAATAAATCCATAAGTCTAAAGAAAGGCCTTTAAAATTTAGTAGCTATGAAACCAATTCAATTTTACAGGAGCAGGGTCTATAGGAGCTGCTCTTGCAGCCATCTTATCATTCCTTAGCAAGGGATAATGCTCTGTTAAGTTCTAGTAAATGCTGTAAAATACACAGGAAACTCAGCCTTTTCACTGATATTTTACCATTCTATTGGGTTGCACCTTGGCCTGTGCTCTAGCATTCCTCAGGTACAACCAGGTCTCCTGTTGGCTTCCTTGCCTGGATTTCCAGGTCAAAAACAGAGGGGTTTGGGGTAGGATGTTGACAAGCACCTGATGTGTGGGTACTCAGTGACCCCCCTGGGATGATGGACAGTCACCCCCAAGGCCCAGCACATAAAGACAGAGGGTCCTTGGCCAGCAGCCTCCTCTGGCCTTGCAGTTTGCATGTGGAAGCCACAGGCAGCCGGGCCAGGGGGAGGCAGCTCTGCTCAGCCACCCCACGAGCATCAACAGCACAAGGCCACAGCTCCACACAAGACATAAAAACCCTTTAAATGTATTTTGCTGACTCCCAGGGTTGGGTGATCAACCAAGCCTGGATTAGTAACTCAAAATCTTTGGGTTCAGCTCCCAGTCGGGCCACAAACTTCTCATCTGAAGCTGGCCAAATACGTGCTCTGCTCTGGAGCTGTTTGATCCATAAACCAGGTGCCCAGAGAAGCTGCTCCATCCCTGAAGTGTCCCAGGCCAGGTGGGACAGGACTTGGAGCAACCTGGGATAGTGGAAGGTGTCCCTGCCCATGGCAGGGGGTGGGAATGAGATGGTTTTTAAGGTACCTCCCAACCCGAACCATTCCATGATCCAATATCACAGCCCTGCCACGAATGGGGATGGTGGGATGCTGAAATGAGACGTAACAGTCACTGATGGACTGCAAAATGTCTCTATCCCCCTGAATAAAAAAATAAAAACTTAAATAAAACTCTGAGCAGTGCAGGGGCTGGAGGGGCCGTAGGAAGCCATGGATGGCTGGGGGCAGAGGGGGATCCAGGGCTGTTGGAGCAGGAGGGGGCTCTGAGGGCTCCCCTGCTCCGGGACTCAGCATGGCAGCTCCTCAGCTCTGCTCTCTGCATTCCTTCCTGGAACGTTATCTGAAAGCAGCACATTCCCTTTGATTGACTTTACCGTATGGAAAACTACCTTCTAAGAGTTACAGCTGCTTTTATAGAATACTTGTATTTATTTAGTAAAATAATTGGAAATCTGCTTGTCAGTTGGGTACAAAGTCATTTCCTAAGGCCCATGTTTTTAAAGCGGGATAAGAACAGCCCCAGAACCTGTCAGTCTCTCACAGTTTCTACTGTATGTCAGGAGCAGCACAAAAATGAACCATTGTTTTAAATTATTATGGCTGAAAGAACCCATATTTTTGTTGTCAAAATCTCAAACTGACTCTGCCACAACGCTCCATATGGTCTCTTGATGTAGATTAAAAGATCAGACAAATTCTAATTTATCCAGTTGGGGTTGTGTCCCTACAGCTGCCCTTTTGGAAGAGCCGTGTTCCAGCCTGGGAGCTGCTCTGGCAAAGCTGCCAGGGAATCACGCAGAGCAAGGCGAGAGAGGAAGAGGCGGCTCAAAGGCTTTGTCCTCCATGGTCAATAACACGGGGAAGAGGTTGTGCACATGGTAATTAGCTCCAATTTGCAGCCTGAACTGTAGAAACAGCAGTTTAATAACCTTGGCTGGTAAAAGAGGAGAGGTAGGAGCAGGGGGATGGATGCAGGGAATGCTGGGGTGGGTGTGCAAGGACCAGCCTGTCCTGCTCCAGGTGGGTGCCGCACGAGCAAAGCTCAGGCCCTGCTGCACTTCTACTGCCTGGACAATAAAACCTCTGATTCCAACAGGAACTGAGTTATGCTCAGCATGTCAGAAGAGCCCATCAATCCAATCTCCTCCCTGGGAGAGCAGGAGAATCACAGAATCATAAAATCCCAGAATGGCTGTTTTGGAAGGGACCTTAAAGCCCATCCAGTGCCACCCCTGCCATGGGCAGGGACACCTTCCACTGTCCCAGGCTGCTCCAAGCCCCAATGTCCAGCCTGGCCTTGGGATGGGGCAGCCACAGCTTCTCTGGGCAGCCAGAGAGAAACACACGATTTCTGATCTTCCTCATTAAACACTCGATGATCCAAAGGACTGGGGGTTCCCCTAATGCCACCCTAAGGCAATGAAGAGCAGCTGGGTGTTGGGCAGAGGCTCTGTCCTTGCTCTGCACCAGCCAGGCGGGATGAGCTGGAGTTGCTGCGATTCCCTTTGGGAGGAAACTGTTGCTGTTGCTGCTCACACGAATCTCTCACACACAGCGCTGCACTTACTGCTGAGTGCACCTTCAAACATTCCCTCTCAAAACACATATGTAAGGAAGAGAAAATTCCTACAAATCACCCATTTCCCTGAACACGAGGAGCACTGAGGTGTCTCGCTGCCACCGCCGCTGCCGGGAGCCCTCCTCGAGCTCTTCCACTTCAGCCATCCTCACCCCCGTAGTACAAACAGTGCCCACCAGTGCCCTGCCCAGTCACCTTCAGGGCTCCCAGACCTCCCAGCCAGACAGGATGCAGCTCAGCTGATTAAATTTGTGCTCCAGCCAGGAGGAGGCTTTAATGTGGAGATCACGGAAGCAATCACGCACCTGAACATTTCCAGATGCCCTCGGGACATTCCGGCTCCATCCTACTGTCTAAACAGGTTTTCAGTGTTTATGCAGGGAAAAAATAACACAAGGAAAATAAAAAAATCAAAGGTGTGAGATCAGGTGTTGTACACCTGAAGCACACAACTCAATTTTATACCACCACTCACATGGTACCTGCTCTTCATATAAACTACTCTGGGTCAACTTTTCTGGGTGATTTTAATTATCATGGAGAATGGGTTGGGTTGGACCTTTCAGATCATCTCATTTCAACCCCCTGCCATAAGCAGGGACATTTTCCACTGACTAATTAGAAGCTTATTCATTGATATCCAGACACCACATCCAACAAGGTTTGTATGATCAGCTGAGTATTGATAATTTATTTGTGTTTATGTAGGACACCCAGCACTAACACTGACATTTCTAATGTGTTTGGAACATTATACAAACAGAGGGATTTTTGCCTGCTTAGCATTACATATTATGCATCTGTCCTACACTGTGCCAGCTTTCCCTGCTGCTGGATTTTCACAGTGGTAGGAAATAACAGGGATAAAGGGATTAAAAAGCAATGATTTTCAGTAAAGCCTTATAGGACATGTCTGCTATGATCTCAGCTTACTTGTCTTCTCTACACCAGTAAAACACTCTCATAGTAGACAGATTTATGGCTTAAATGCAGACAAGTGTGTAGAACAAATATTTTGCTTATAGCTTCTACACACTTTCAAACATTCCCTGTGATTATAATGGCTTCTGAAGTCTCTTTCCTACGGGGTGATTTGCAGTTCAGAAGTTAAAATCAGGGCCCTCCTCTGGCCTCGGTGCCAGCTAAAGGTCATGACTGAAGTGTGGTGTTTAGCAATTCCAAATAATTGTATCCAGACTTCAAACATGCCACGCTTTGTCACAGCTGCCACAGAAGGTCAAACTGAATTTAAATTCTGTTTATCTTTGTATTAATAGAGCTACAGTTCAGGCTATGCCATGTAAAATACAGTTCTCAGAGCAGTGGCTGTGCTTCCTCCCAGGGAGAAAGACCACGGGGACTGTGGGGACTGAGGGACTACAACCACAACAGGCAAGAGAGGGAAATTCAAAGCCTGTGAAGCCTCATTTCACAGAGGAGGAGCAGTTTCACAGCTCAGCCAAGGCCGTGCCCATGTGTGTGACAGACCCAACAACTGAATCGACACCTCCTGAATCATAACTCCCGAGGGAAAGCTCCAGGTCACTCCTGTGACAGCTCCCTCTGTGTTTGTCCCAGCCCAGGGCTCCCATGAGCTCCAGGGACTGTCACCCACCCATACACACATGGGACAAGCTTACAATTATGGTTATTTCTGTTAAAACAGATTATCACTGCACCTGCTACAAAAGAGTCCTGCCCAGCCCCCAGCACAAACACCAATATATTCATTAATACAGATAAGTCTCCAAATTCCCATTGTATCCACTGACCATGAGCATAAGATTTTTGTTGCAGATCACTGATTCCTTGAGTAAAATGGATTTACAACAGCCTCTGATCCTTCCCCACACGTGGGAAGGACAAAGCAACTGCTTTACCTGCTTCACCTTCACGCTGCTTTTTCCTGAGCACAAACCTTTGACCTTCACGCTGCTTTTTCCTGAGCACAGACCTTTGCCTCAGAAATAGATGGAAGAAAATAAAGGATGGGGTTGGTGTGTTTGGTTTTTTAAACATGTCACTATACAGCAAACATACAGTCAAGATATTAAATATGTAAGTTTACCTACTGCAGAGGAATTTCATTTATTTCATACCAAATCAGGAAAAACTCCTCAAACCATAACCACTGAGATGCGAAATCCAATGTTAATGCACAGAAATACTGAGCTAAAAAGATCTTAGTTTGTCCAAGGAACACCCCACTGGGGATTTCTCTCTACAGAGCAGATCTGTAGAGCTACAGATGTCAGCTCAAATCCTCATTGGGTCCAGGAGCTTCCAAGTTAATTTCACACTAAGAAGGTTTCAACAAACCAGACACAGGAAAAATACACTTAAAATGAAATATTGAATTCTTTGACATGGTCAAAATATTCAGAGTGGAGAGCTAGAGGAGAGAAAAGGTGGCCAGGAGCTGGTTTTTGAGCTGGGCACGTGGGAAGCAGCAGCTGAGGGAGTGGGAAGGAAGAACTCTGTGCTGCCCAGAGAAGCTCCTTCACACCGTGGTCATAAGGAATTACAAATCCAGCTCTTAAGACCCGAGTTGAGCCCACACCTGTGAGAACTGCCCTGTCTGTGCAGCACCTCTGCTCCAGGATGGCTGGGAGCAGCAGGGGTTTGACTGGAGACAGGGCATCACTTCTGGTATCAGGAGACACAAAGAAATGTTTCCATGGGTGTTCATCCATTTGCACATGACAGGACTGGAGTGGACAGGAGTTTCATGCTCCGTGTGGTACCACATTTACTCTTGCAATAAATACGAGTGATGTGCTCGCAATGAAACTCCTCAATTGTCTTTAAGGAGCTTTGGCTTTCTAAGAAGCTTTGGGGGGTTCCTCGCAAAGTGATGAAATGAGATTAGAGTCCCTCCTCATGAAACATTCACACGACAGATCATTTGGGGAAAGATACATCAACCACAAGGAAAAGCTTCCCAATTAATAATACATAAGAGACGTGAGATGGAATAGCGTGTGAAATGACTGACCTGCTTTAGAAACGCTGCTGGGTGTCATTTTAGCTCCTTATTATAGAATTCCCTACATAAAACCATCCAGATGTTGCCATCTGCCTCCATGTTGTCACCAACAGGAAGGGTGAACCACAACGGCCTTTGCTACTGAGGAGCTGGTTCGTTTCTCATGGAAAACACATGCAATTCCAGGCAGTGATCCGGGGGGGGAGGATCTTCCCAGGCCAAAACAAAGCCTGAAGTTGCTGGGTCTGTGGCAGCCCTGCGGTTGCTGCTCACACCCAGATGTTTGTGCAGCCCATGCACACGTGATCACAGCCACACTGCTGCACCTGCAATCGCTTACAGCAGTTGTGCATGCAATTATTATCCCCGCATGCATAATTGGGAGTGCATTATGCAAATAGCCAGTTATTGAAGTAATTGGTCATTGGCTTACACAGTTACTCATGGGTAATTTGTGCTGTGCTGGTACCTTTCTGAATAAATCCAGCACATTCAGGCAATTCCACAAATCAGTGTCCACATCCAAAACCTGAGTGAAGAGAAACCTCACCAGGTTCACCTGGCTGACAAAAAGTGTCATCCACACTTAGAAACTGCTAGCACAGCATGCAAACTGCAATATCTCTTTCTCTGCTAAACTCACACATCAGTCTTCAGCAAGAACCATAGTCCTCCAAACATTCTGACTGTTCCAAACTTGTCCACAGACTTATTCCAATTCCTATACCTCAGCATCTGCTGCTGTTGGGACCAAGCAAGGTTTTCACCTGCCCAGGAGCAAGTCCCTTTTATGATGCCCCTTCTGCCAGCCATTCCCACTCGCTACCGCTTCCCAGTTTGTATTTCTGTGTAGAAAGGCCCGCCAGAATCCCATAGCACAGTTCAGGGAAATGGATTATGCACACACTCAGGACGTTAAGCAGCTTAATGGCAGGATGTCTGCTCCAGGGAGAAAAGGCAGGGACGTGCGTGACAGGTCACCCAGGGCTCTATTGCTTTATTATTACCTAACCTAAGTTATTTAGACCCCCTTAAAGGTTTAAAGGCCTGCTCCCCAAAATGCCAGGCACTCGACAGATCCACACCAGGTCTCTGTCCCAGAGCTGCAAACAGGTCCAGGGAAGGAACAGGAGGAGTGGGCACAGGAACTGCAGTAAATGTCACACTCCTTTCACAGCACTTTTGGAGACAGAGATGAACCAGGAAAGCAGCTGAATACAAAGACAATGGAGGAATAAGAGGATGAAGCCAGAGGGCACAAGAGAAGAGAAGATGAGAACAAAGACGCAATCAAAAAGCCCAAACAGTGGGAAATCTCACATTTTCCTGGTAACTTCTCTTTAAGGCTGCTTGAGTAGGAATGTTTTGGAAGAGTACTCAGTTCTGCTGGACAGGAAAGTATTAGCAGAGGTTGTACCTCTAGCAGTTCATGAAAGATGACACAGAGAGGAAAATCCACTGCCCTTCTGCCTCAGTGCAAACCTTCCCCTTGCACCAGGAGGTCTTGCAGCAGCTCCTCTGGAGCTGTTGGTACCTCACAGCCTAGGGGAGAAACCCTGGCTAAGCCATCAACTCATTTGGCTCCCTCCTGCACTAAAACACTCATTTGCAGCATGTAGGAATGAAAGATGTTTTAACTCTCATCTCAACATTATTCTCATTCCTGGTGTTTTGATGTTGTGAAAACTGCCTAGAAATGAAGACACCAGCTTAAGATTGTAAAATTTTAATGCTTGCTGTATTTCTTCTTTTTGTTTGCAGGGAGCTTTTAGGTCCATCAGGTTTATGCCTTTCAAGGATGGATCAACTCTGCTAAGAAAGTGAAAATAAATTCGCTACCCTGAAACAAAGAACTGAAGCCTTTCAAAACACTGTGGGTTTTCCAAAAGGCATCTGCTATTGCATTATTTCCACATCAGGAATAAGTGATAGATGGGAAAGGAATATCCGGACAGATGAGACCAGCCCCTGTGAAAGGAAAAGTGTGTTTTTGGACGACATTGATGAGCTCCTTCTGAAAATTCAATTTCCTTATGTATGAAAAACTTCACTTTTACTGTTACCCAAATGACCTTCTGGGCTCTCAGAAAAAAATTCATTGCCTCGGGAGGAAATCCGAAGCATTAACTGCAAACCGTATTTGCTGTGTATTTAACTTATTGTTAACTCACATTAAAAATTGTTAAACCAATCTTTAAAATAATTTCCTGAGAAGGTACCACTTCAGGACATGCCTGGAGGAGGTGCTGAGCTCTGCCTGTCGTGGACAGCAGGGCCTTTTCACCCAGGTTGTGCTCAGCAAACTCTGCCCACGGGATTGCAATGCTTTGTACAGAGCAGGAGAGTGAAGAATATCCCATGTGCTTTTGGGGTTCTGTCAATAAAAGCATCACAGGTCCTTGTTGAGGAACACAGAATTCCCATAATCTTAATAAAGGGCACAGGGATGAGGCAGCACAGCACCATCCTGCCACAGGTTTCCTTTCCATTGCTGAAGTAAATAATAAAAAAAATCAGGAAATAAAGATCTTAAGGTATGAAGATAAGCTGATTTTTATATCACTGCCACAGCTTCAGCCACAAACTCCTTGTCTAACACTGACTAAAACCGTACCTAAGATCTGACATGAGGGTTCAGCCAGGGCACCCTGGGAACTTGGCCAGAGAAGTGGGTGAAGACCAAGGTCAGGAGAAGAACTGGGGGAAATGTGTAAGTCAATAACTCCAAACTAAGACAACTGGAAATAGAGACAAAACAGAAAACCAGGAAAGAATGGGAGGGAAAACGTATCGGAGAGCTTATACAGACGGCTTTAAATCCTTGAATTTCAGGCTCAAATGACTCTTATGGTTCACAGAATCACAGAATATGCTGAGCTGGAAGGGATCCACAGGGATCATCCAGTCCAGCCCCTGGCCCTGCACAGACCCCCCAACAACCCCACCCTGGGCATCCCTGGCAGCGCTGTCCAAACGCTCCTGGAGCTCTGGCAGCCTCGGGGCCGTGCCCATTCCCAAGGGAGCCTGGGCAGTGCCCAGCACCCTCTGGGGGGTGTGAGTCCCCATCCCCTTGGCTCGAGGTTTGCCTCTCTACAGAGCACAGAAACTCAAATGTTTGAATCCTAGCAGGCCACAGCACTTTTTCATCACACCTTCGTGCCAGTTTGTATGAAGTTTGAAAAAATTTAGAACCAGGATTCAAAAGGCAGGTGGGAAGTTACTCAGCAGGTCCATGCTCTTCCTTAAAGACAGGTTATATATCGACATGGTGACACTGCTCAGGCCAGCCCCAGTGACTCGCAGTGTGTGCCAGGGACGTGTGTGCCACTGGAAGGGGCTGTTAACTTTAATGCCTGAGGATGAAAGGGTTGTTAACCCTGGAGCCGAACGATGGAAGATGCTGTTAACCCTGGAGCCAAAGGATGGAAGGTGATGTTCACTCGGGATACGAAGGATAGAAGGAAAGGGTTGTTAACCCTGGATCCGAACGATAGAAGGAAAGATGTTCACCCTGGATCCAAAGGAAGGGAAGGATGTTCACCCTGGATCCGAAGGATGGAAGGAGGGATGTTCACCCTGGATCCAAAGGAAGGGAAGGATGTTCACCCTGGATCC
>VZRS01004068.1:235770-332624 GCA_013398055.1 Ifrita kowaldi | reverse complement strand
CGGCGCCTTCCCAGGTGCGCGCCGGCGGCGGCTCAGAGCGGGCGGCACCGCGCACCGCGCACGGGCACCGCGCCGCCGCTCCCGCTGTCCTGGGGGCGGGCAGCAGGCACGGAGGGACCGATCTATCCATCCATCGCTCCCCGCATCCCGGCGCGGTGGGACCGCGGCGGCAGCAGCGGATGTGCAGCCCCGGGGGAAAACCGCGGCAGTGCCCGGCCGGCGGTGAGTGCGTCCGCCAGGCTCGGGGGAGGGAGCAGAGGCTGCGGGAGCGCCGCGGGTGCAAGGGCTCCGCTCCGGGCTGCGGGGATGTGCGGTGCGGCCCGGGGAGAGAGCAAAGTTTGCGCCTGGGCAGGCGCCCCCGGTGCCCCCCGGGGCTGCCGAGGGAGTCCCCGCGGGCTGCGGGGTTTCGGTAGCTCCGCACCGCGCCGGGACCGCCCCGGGGCTGCGGCCGCCTCGCACCTGCGGGGCTGCGGGGTTTCGGCTGCAGCATCGCTCTCCTCCTGCTCCTCCCTCTCGGGTGCTCCGCTGTTCCCCGGGCCGGTTTGCGGTAAATCGGGGATTCTGGGGGGAGAATCGCTGCTCCGGGGTGCCGGCGGTGGGCGCGGGGCCGGCGGTGCGGCAGCGCTGCCCGCGTTCCCCATTTGCATGCGAATGGGAGCGGATCCCGGCAGATGTCCTGCCTCATCCATTCACCCGGAGGAATGCGAGGAGACAAGGAGCCTTCAGTGTGACAATGGCCCTTCAGAAAGCGGCATAAAGGCGCAGTGTGAGCGGGGCCGCGGCTCCGCCGCCCTCCTCCCGCGGCCGCGGCTTTGTGCGCGGGGCGCTGCGGGCGGAGCGGCCGCTCCGCACCCGGGGGGCTGCGGGACCGGCCACGGGAGAGCGCAGGGCAGGCGAGGGATGCTCCGCCGGGTCCCTGCTACAGCGCACCTGCGCTTTGGGGGAGCTCTTTTGGAAGTCTGTTGCCTAAAAGGTGCGGGGAGAAGCGCGGGGCAGCGGCGGCCCTTTAGCCCGGCTCTGGAGGTGCCCTGGCCCCCGGGTCTGGCGGCCGCGGGCGGACAAAGGGACCGGCCCCGCTGCGGCCCCTTTGTCGCCCCTGTCAAAGAGCCCTTTGAGCGCGGGGCCGGCCCCCGTTCCCTGTGAGAGGAGGGACAGGAGCGAGGCGCATTGTGCCGGCGGCTCAGCCCTGCCGGGGCCGCACAACAGATGTTCGCCTGCGATTTTCGCTCTCCCCCAAGTGATTCTCTCCCCCAGTGCTGGCTCGGTGCGCATTTCCCACCAGGCGATGGAAGGAAAAGTAACAGAATTAAACTCAAAGTAGGCGATAGTGTTGTCCAAAGGTGAGAGATCGCGCACAGGGTGCTTCTATTCCTGTTCTGGAGCTGTGCGACAGCTCCCAAGTAATGAATCCCTTCAATAAAAACTAGTTTGGGAACCTTTAAGTCTTTTCCTTACAGACTTAAAGGGTCCCTATGAAAGGAACCTAGTATTTCTGAACAGGATCACAAACCCGTTCTGGCCAATAGCTCAGATGTACACACAGGGAGATCACAGAGCTTCGAATGACCGAAGGCACACCCAGCATCAGTCCCGCTGTTGTCCAAAGGATCCTACCAACCTGATCCTCCCAAAGTCTTGCAAGTCAGAATTTTAATTCATTTAAAGGACAGACACACTGAGAGGGACACAAACCAGTGCATGAAGCTTCCCAGATGGGAGCAGGATAGTTCTACCCGGTCAGCCCACGGGCTCTCAGCCCTGGGCCAGGGCACAGCCCCTGATGTCCCTGTCCCCCTGCTCTGCAGCCTCTGTTGTGCCACTGCTCCAGTTTAACTTTTACCTCAGCTGTTAAAAGTTATCTGCACAACGTTTTATGTAGTCTATATAAAATTATCTCTCCCAGTAGGCATTTTAGACTTTAATAGACCAGTTACTGTGATGACCATAAAGTCTTTTCCATTTACCTAGAACAGACACGATAACACTGCTGATCATTGAAGGAAATAGGATTTTGCATTAAGTTGGGCAATTATAAAAGGATAACAACTTTTCATGCGAACTGTGAAGGACCTTCTTTTACTGCCATAAATAATGCTGAGCCCGTCCAAATTCAGGCTGAAAAAAGAAACTTCTGTTCAGTCTGACTGACTGGGGTCAAACAACCTCACAGGGAGCAGAGCCCCGGCACGGGGTGCTCAGAGGAGCTGTGGCTGCCCCTGGATCCCTGGCAGTGTCCAAAGCCAGGCTGGACATTGGGGCTTGGAGCAGCCTGGGACAGTGGAAGGTGTCCCTGCCATGGCAGGGGTGGCACTGGATGGGCTTTAAGGTCCCTCCCGACCCAAACCAGTCTGTGATTCCATAATTCTCTGTGTGTATTTGGTTCCAGCTCGTGGAGCAAATGGGATCATTTCAACAAGCAGTGGTTAAAGCTCTCATGATCATCACCATCTCCCAAATCCCCCTCGTGCCGGGGTGCTCGGAGCCCGGCTCGTTGCCGCGGGCGGAGGAGGGGATGCTGCAGCCTTTGTTTCACTCCGATACAGAAGCGTGGCACTGCAGAAGGCAGGGAAAACTTTTCCTAATCGGCGTGCTGGATTCCTGCTGCATCCGGCTGGCTGCTGCTGCCAAGGAGGGCGGCAAATCCCCGCTCCATGGCTTTTTTTGTAAGGGACACTTAAAACACCTTGGATGAATCATAACAGCGGTCAAGTATTGCTGCTACTGCAGCTTGCGTAGCTTAATATTCACTGGAAAGAGGATTTATTTGCATTATTGGGTCTGCAGATTGCTTTTTGTTGTTGTTAGGGATGATATAGATTCATCCACATTTAAACAATATTTTAAAATCATTTTTTTAATTCCTTGTATGAATTTTTGAAGCTCTTCCTTCTGTTAATGATATCAATGAGTAAAAAATGGGCTTTGTTCACAAAGCTCTGAGCCACATTATTTCTACCTCTTTTGGAGCTGCTCCTACCCCAGGTGAGTGGCTTGCCTGGTCCCAGGTCAGGTTTTGTGTCAGGCTCAGACAAGGATCAGGCATCAGAAAAAAAACCCAAACAAACAAAACCCAAGGAAAATAGTTAAGTGATGTTTATAGAAGAGCTCTGGTTGAACAGTATTTATTTTAGTGTATTTTTCAACCAGCAAAGTAGCAAGATGCTGAAAATATTTACAGCGGAGCCAAAATTTTCCAAAATAAAAATCCCTCTGTCTTCCTGTGCACTTTGTCACCACGGAGGTGCCTGTTCTTTGAAGCCCTGATTAATATAGATGAGTTGTAATTTTCTGACCAAGCCATCCTAGTTCACATATATTATTCCATTGGCAGACATGTGGTCCCCACAGCTGTCCCCTCATTTGTGTATGAAATGGAAACACTGGTGGCATTTGTAGGTTACCATAGTTACACGAACAATACACGTGTGAGGCTTCATCCTGCCAAGCTCCAGATTTTTTCCTGGCAGACATTTTGTAGACACAGAACTGAAGAAAATCTATGTAAAGTTTTTGGAAGCACATAAATCCAGCCCTCCTCCTCTCTGTTTGTATAAGGCTCATGGACAGGGAGCCTGCGTTTCAGCCTCACCACGGCTGATTCCTGCATCCCCTCCCAGCTGGAACTGCCATCCTGGAGCCCCACGTTGCTCCCAGGAATCGAGAATTCCAGGCTGTGCTCCAGAGCAGTTTAGTCATTAACAGGGTCAGGACTTAAACACATCTTTCTCAAAAATAATTTGTGAGTTCTACACAGAAGGGGACTTTGGAGCTGGGATAGTTTTTCTGCCAACTGTGTTAGGAGGGTTGGCAGTGCCTGGGGGGCTCCCGGGAGAGTGCAGAGGTGGGAAGCAGCCAGAGCCCCATACCAGGACAGAAATCCAAGGAAACCCACTACAGATATTCCCATACTCTATTTTGTCTCTGCAGTTAACATGTGGGAAGAAAGATGGGCAACAGCAAAGAAAATCATAGAGCTGTCTTAGGAACAGGTTTTGTTGGTTTGTAATTAATTATTAAATAATGGTCTTTCTCTAAGATTTGGGGGGCTTAAGTTCTGCACAGAGAATTCGCAGGACTACTTGGATAAGAAGCAGTCACTGCAGATGTGCTTGAGTTACTCAAAGACATTTCCAGTCTCGTTCTTTTCCTGTAGCTGAGTAATTAAGTGCTTCACTAATGGACTCCTTAAGGTTGGGAGCTGAACACGCCTCCATGGAGCCCTGAGAGCTCCCCAGCTCAAAGTTTTTCTGAGCCCCCCTCTCTTATTCTTTGCTGCTTTAAACCCTGCAACTTTATTCAAATTTTGTTTTGCTCTTGATGTCGTCTTTCCTTTTTCTGGGTATGGCACTGAAGAAAAATACTGGATTGGCCTATTTTGGATTGGCCTAATTCTCCCCCTGGTGAAGGCAGGACAAGTTTGTGGCATGAGTGAGACAAGAATTACTCTCTGCTCTTAACTTCTCCTGCAAAATATTTTTATAACTTCACCTTCTATTTCAAAAGACCCTAAATTTGGTGATACAAGCCAGTGTTTTCTTGACTTTCCATCTGGCTGAATTATTAAAAGAACAGGATCTGGTTTTTACCTGGAGCACAGTTTCTAAAGATCAAGTACTTGCAGTGGAGTATTGCCTTTTTCTTCCCTTTTTAACTAACAGAACAACAAGGCAAAGCAAGTTTAAGTAACGGGCCTGAAATATTTAACAGGGTGCTGTAGTGAGAATGCACAGCAGTTATAAAAGTGCCACGGAGAAACAGCTCTTTCCCTTATTTTATTTGGTACAGCAGCCTTACTACATAATTTTCTCTCCTGAGGTGCTGCCCTTTAGTCCTCAGTGGTCACACAGGGCAGTATTTTCCCTGACCAATTCCCAACTCAAAGCAGTTTAACACTGAGGCAAACCTTACTTGGAGGTCTTAGCTGGAAATTTTAGAGGTTGTCAGTCAGCATCTCATTTCCAGATATTTAATTTAACTAACTCTGGTGATTCCAGCAATTTGGGCATCTGTCAGCTTGGATTAGAGCAGGAGAGCCAAGGGTTTTGGAAGCCAAGGCCCCGTGAAGGTACCTGGCAGGGTTTGCCTGGCTGGTCCCTCAGCGTGAGCCAGCGCTGGGGAAGTGCAGCCCCTGCCCTGCTCCTGTGGGAGGGCTGTTCTGGGCCTGGAAGGGAGCAAAACCCCAGGCAGGTGTCGGGGTGGGGGGGGTCTCTCCACACTCCAGAGGCACCCACAGCTCGTTCCCCACTGTGCTGCTGGGAGCCGTCCTGGGGACCAGCAGAGGGGAGTCCCAAAGGGCCCCGGGGTGGATGGGCACATCCCACCTCTGAGATCAGCTGGGAGGAGCCACTGCCTTCACCCCAAAGGGGCTGATTTGTGGCAAGCAGGAGGTGTCAAAGTCAAGCACGGGATGGAAAAGCAGCACAGCTGAGCCTGGGAGGGGCGATGGTGCAGGGACGTGTCTGGTACCTGTTTGACCTTCCTTGTGCATGGATTGAGTCTCACCTGCAGAAATGCCAAGCTCTGCTTCCATACACACCTTACAAGGTGAGGCTGAGACCAAAACCAGATTCCTCCAAGCTCAACAAACACTTTCCAAGCTGGACAAGCTCCACCTGTGGCAATGGAGATAACTCAGATCTCCAGCCCTGCGACTGCCACCCTCTGCCCTTCACTGGAGTATTTCACCTGAGGTCACTTCTCATTTTATCCTGTTACAAAGAGAACAGTTATGGTCTGGAGAAGCCATGGGGCTGTTTGAGGTCATGGGGAGATGTTCCCTGGGTTCCTCCTCCACACTGGAGTCTGACAGATCACATACTAAGGAACTTCTACAAAACACCTAAAAGTTATTCAGAGAGAATCCCTGAGCTTGTCCAAAGTTTGGTAGAATAACATTTCACCTTGTTTTAATAAAATATCAATCAAAGCTTGGATTGTCCTTTTGTGATTTGAAAATGTTTATCATTTATATAATGAATCCTTCATTTTCTGTTATTTCATGCATCATATCATTTATTTGATTAAGCAAGTCCAAAACTATCTAATAAATGCATACCTTGCTAATGTGCTGCATACAATTACTGGGATGCAGATAAGCTACTGATTAGCCTTGTTAAATTTTTAAATTACAAAGGATCCATCATTCTAACAGAAATAGAGTAAATATTGATAGTTCCAGAGAGCCACCAATGACTTTTAAATGCATTGAAAAATAACTTATCTTAGCCATAGGTGAACAAGCAGTTGCAGAAATGAAGTTTTTTTAATTGCTGCTTGAAAACAGGTCTTTAAAATGGGTTCATTGTAGTAAAAGGCAGCAAGTAAAAGCAGGTCAGTGTTTTTTCTAAGTTCATTGACAAATCTGTTTTCCTTTCTCTTTCTGCACCCTTTAAGTGCAACAAATCTGGTTTATACCAATGAAACATTACTGTGCCCAAATGAATCATTGTAATTAGGTAAAGATTTTATCTATAAAGCATCAGTTACTTAACATTTTGAGAGGAAAAAACTTCCTTTCTGCAATAGGCAGCAATTTTAGTACCTCCATGGATGAAAAAGCCATCCATGGAAAACCTGGGATGTGGCCATGACCAGACTGAGGACTAAAGCTCAAGGAACAGTTTATAGGCCTCTTCCTAAACACACAGTACATTCAACAGGATGTATTTTCTCTGTTTCTTGATCTCATGAATGTCTCAAAGCAAGACTCTTCTGCATGAAACGAAGTATCAGGGTTCAGGTGATACTTGAGATCAAAAGAAATGGTTAAATCCAGGCTGTGAAGGTTTCCACCACTCCCAGCTGACTGAGCTTTCCTGTCCTGATCACATGGCAATGCTACCTAAATGATTTTGGAACAAAATAGTGGTGGGGATCACATATTTCATGTAGCAGAAGTGCAGAAAGACTTGAGGAAAAGGGGGAGGGGTCATGGGATACAGAAGTGGAACTGGAGAGAAAAGAGCCTTTTCCTTAAGTCAGAGTAAAGCCTCCGTTCAGAGCAGTTCCAAATCTGTGGCCACTTAATGGAATTAGTTCTATCCCTTCCCGGCTTGGTTGAGTTCCAGATCTTTGTCTTGGTGCTAACAGCCTTTCTATTAGATCTCAGCACCTCCCATGCTAAATCCATTTATTTTGTTAGTGGTATGCTCACAATCTTTCCTATCAGATCTTCCGTATCAGCCAACTCAATATATGGGTCTATTAACATTTAAATATATATAGCTCAGAAACAGAGAATTGGATTTTGTAAGCATAAAACTCAGGGAAAAAAAAATCAATAAAGGTCTGTTTTATTCAAAGGGCTGAAGTCTGTGTCAGCACACTACATGTACAAACTGTGTAGATACAGATCTCGGCTAATAGTAAAATACAGTTTAATACTTAATCACTAATAATTGAAAAGCTAACACATTCTACAGCCACAGGAAACAGAATTATCAAAACAGAGTGTAACAAGGACCAGAAAAAGAACTTTTTTCTTGATTGAAGATAAGCAATTGAAGCTTCATGCACATATAATTTTTAATAACAAGCCTTATGCATTCCCTACAGCCAGCACCATTGTGTTGATTTATAAATACCTACAGAGCTCCTGACTCATTCTGGTTTGGATTTATCAGGCACCGTTTCCAGCCCAGGGTTTTTTGGCATCCTGTGTTGTAGTAACAACCACGTACACACTGGGGTCTTTCCCAACTGTGGGGGATCCTGAGTGACTCACAAAACTGGAGTTTGATCTAGAACTGTGTAGGAAGCAAAATAATCACACTGCCAGAAGCCAGTCAGCAAAAAGGGAGGAAAAGGATTTTCTGTTACTTCAGGAAAATCCTGTGGAGTTCTGACATCCCTGTTTCTCCTGGTTAAAAATATTCCTTGTGTGTTCCTTCTTACATTATTACTAACACTTTGCTTCCACTGGCCAAGCTCCTTGGCTCTCAGAGTGGTCAAAAAACAAAAACGGAATTCCACTCCAAAATCCAACCCAATCTCTTCATGCCCTTTTTCCTCTTTCACTTTTTTTTTTTAATTTTTACTTGAACTGTGCTGATTTTGATCAATAGTAAAAAGCAGAGATTTTCTGAGCTGTTCTATATGAAATCCTTGGGAGGGAGGTGCCCCTGTAGGTCACAGGGCTCAGATTCTTCCACAGTGTTCTGAGATCCCAAATATGCCATGACTTAATCCATTTCTACTCTTTAAATATGGTGAGACACCAAAGCAGAATTTCTCTACCCTTGGTCCTCTTTCATTCATCAGCCAGCAGATACACGACACGCAAAAAATAGTTGGAATAGGTCTTCCCAAATTAGTTATGCTCTGGAAATTTTAGATACTGTACTAAAACCAGTTAGGTTTCAATTCTCCCTTGCATTTAAAACACCCAGAGGGCTGGGGATGGGTTAGGGCACGTCCAGGGGGAAAGGAAAGCACATCCCAGAGGTTTGTCCTCCATCACCTGCAAGGAGCTGTCCTGCAGGTCAGGCAGAAGGGAAGAGCTGCAGGGAAGGTCTCAGGAAACTGGATCTTAACCTGGCAGTGGAATAGGTTGACTCTCAGAAATGCTGATCTAATCAAGTAACTTTATCTGGTGATTGTGTGGAATGAGGATAATGGTCACAGATAGGGTTCTTCTCCATCAAATGGAATCAAAGCTTTGCCTTCACATTGAACCCTTGGTAGCAGGACATGAAAACGAGTCCTGGACAGCAGAACAGCCCATACTGTCCCTAGGTTAAATGCATTCATGAAGAGAAATGTATTAAGAAAGCTGATAAAAATTTGTGTTCCTAACATAAGAATATTCCTGCTGCACAAACACATCTCACCTTTCAGGTTTCAAGACTGCGAAGTGGTTTATGAGGTTCTTTCTTTCCTAAAGCAAACAGCCTCTATAATTTGACAACCCACTGGCAAGCCCCTGTTATTCCTGATGTTTCTAATATGACTGGGTAATGGTAATCTGTGAGAGATTTTCCATCAGTTGACAGAAGCTGGGTTGCAATTCTATGGTGGATTTGATGGGCCATCAATACCCAGTGGCTGCTCCCTGCAGGGGATCCAGCCCCTTGCACTCCAGAGCAGTCTATGAATGAAAAGCATTTTTCCCTCTCCTGCAAATTTACTTCAATATTTTAATGAAAAATACTGTATCAGATGCGAGTCTTAAGAATAAGCCCAAATAAATTACAAATTTCCAAGCTGTAATATGCTATTTCTGCAGTGCAGACGTTATGAATAGGATGCTCTTGGCAGTTCTTTGGTGGAGATAAGAGTAGTGTTTTTCAAAAGAACACAGATAAAGCATGCTAAGGTTGTCTTGAGATACAGCAAATCACCTTCTCACCAGAGCTTTCCCCAAAATTAAACACAGACTTTATTTTGATGGAATGTGTGTACAGACGAGAAGAAAAAGTAGGCATTATTTGAAGGGAAAAAAACCTCCAAACCTTAAATATTGTAAATCCCTGAGGTTGTGTTTTGAGGCTTTATACCATTATTACATGTCCTACAGGCCCTTGTTTCTGTGCTTCCTTTTAATACCAAGCTCCCACGTTCAGATTTTTTCAAGCTCTTTCAACTGTCATCATTTTCAGCTTGATTTTTCTGTATTTTCCACAATTCAGACCTGTAAATAGCTTATTTCCTGATGACACTGGAGACTTTAAAAACCTCACTATAAAAGGCTTACTTGATTCCTCAATATTTTTCTAAATACACAGGATTGCACTTGTAAATTTAGTTCCTGGGAAAGGAGCCCATTCCGTGGGTTGGCTGGAAATGTCCTGGTTATTAAACTCCAAGTCCTCTTTCTCTAGGATGTACAAGGTCACTGCTGCTCTTGACTGGAGCAAGCCTGACTTCAGTAACCTGCTTTTAGACCAGGTTTAGTGTTGGGCTTACTGCTGTGATTTAGTGGGCACTCCAATTTCAGTGCGTCTCCCTCCTAAAGCCTGGCCAGAGGCGATGGCTCAGCTGAGCACAGCCCCAATCCCTGTTTTATCCACAGAAAACAGGGGATACACAACTGCAAAGGCCCTGCCGAAGGTCAGAGCAGAGCAGGGCATGTTTTACCTCCAACACACACACACAAAACCCTTTCCTTCAACTCGCCCAGCTGCTTTAAGCAGCCTGCAGTGATCCCAGCCTGAGCTCCCTATGGCCGGCCCTCAGCTCCAGTGATGCTTCCAGCATCCACGGAGCTCCAGCCCAGATCTTTTCCAGCCCAACCTCCAGTGTCCCCTCTCCCAACAGGTTCTTCCTTCCACAGAGTTACAGAATGGGTGAGGTTGGAAGGACCACAGTGGGGCATCTGGTACCACCTCCCTGCTCCAGCAGGGCCATCACACAGCACAGAGCCCCGGATTGTGTCCAGATGGGTCTGGAATATCCCCAGGGAAGAGACTCCACCGTCCCCCTGGACAGTCTGTTCAGGACTGGGCACTGCACGGGAAAGTTCTGCCTCATGTTCAGGTGGAACTCTCTGGGCATCAGTTCCTGCCCGTTCCTCT
The DNA here is from genome assembly GCA_013398055.1 of Ifrita kowaldi. Taxonomy (NCBI): domain Eukaryota; kingdom Metazoa; phylum Chordata; class Aves; order Passeriformes; family Cinclosomatidae; genus Ifrita; species Ifrita kowaldi. The sequence continues at coordinate 322,113 of VZRS01004068.1, read as the reverse complement.
TATCCCATTGCTGAGGGACAGAGCAGAGCCTGGAGCTGTACTGATCCCAGTCTAAATTCCATTTTCCAGTTCCACCTGAAGCTCCCCCAGTTCTCCTGCTTGGCACTAACCCTGCTCCAGGTCCCTGGGCACGGCTGCTGGGCTGCCCCACCTGCATTCCCCTGCTGAGCCACCTGATCCAGGCTGCAGCAGCCAGGACAGCTTTTCCCTGAGGGATGGCAGCGGTTTCCTACAGGATGCTGATGGAATGCAGGAGCTGCACGAGTCATTAGCGGAACATTAGCACAAGAGACAATTTTCCAACACACGGCTCCCATACTGAGGCTCAACCTGGGAAAATGTTTCTGCGGAGAGAGGGGAGGGACGGGGATCAGTGCGTGCTTCTGGCTCACAGCAACTGCAGAATAAATCGCTTGTCTTAGCCTGGGGTAGTTTCTTCGTGTATCTGATCCCTCCAGCTTTTACCTGGGCACACTCAGTGCAGGTGGCTGCCGACCAAAATCCGGGCTGATGCTATTGCAATATGAAAGAAATTCTGCAAGAATGAACCACGTAGCTGTGGAGAGGGCAGATTTGCTGTGGCAGCACCACTGTTTCAAAATGCATCCAGATATCCATGTGCAAACAAGATTGTTGCTCTTTTCAGCGAATTTTAATAGTGACCATTAATACAGTTGTCAGGGAAGTGACAACACTTTGTTTTCCTATTACCAAGCAAAAATGTTTAATATCTGTTCTTTTTAGTTGGCAGGTTAACTGTGAACACTTTTAATGAACAGTTTGTTTCATGCTTGTCCCTTCATATTCTCCTCTTACTACAATGGAGGCTTAAATGTACTTTTTCTTCTGATCACCCACCCAACCAAATTCTTTAAAAGCCACCAGTTAGTCCATGGCTTGCAGGGCACACCTCTTCCCACCCACCCCTCTCTCCGAGGGAAGCTGAATTGAGGGATCTTCTGCTCCATAACCAAACACCTGCCCTCGTAATTTCTTGGGCCAAACAAATTCTCAGTATTAACCGGTTTTCAGAACTTAGGTAGGAAGGGAAGAGTTAGACTTCCCTTGGCATTTCCAGGATGGGAGACAGGAATGATGCTCCTGTTTCTGCCCTCAGGGAACAGGAACAACCCAACACCCCAGCCAGCTGCTGTGGCTTTGCTGCTGACAGCAATGTGGTTTCTTACTGCACTGGGTACTGAGCAGTGCCATGGAAAATGCATTTAGTTACTCTGAGTAAAATAATTCCCTCCATTTCTCTCACATATAATTAGCCATTATTTCTGCTGATATCAAGTTACCAGCTGTTACAACTGCTGTTGTGGGTTGGAACACCAGAAAATATGAATCTAACAAATGAGAGGGAAGGCAGGGAATGCTAAAAGCTTTCCTTCACACCCTCAGGATCTGCAACACGAAACATTGCAGAGGTCTCTGGGATCAGTCCTGCCAATGCTGGAAAGATGAGAATGCTGGGGCAAAGGGATGGCTTTTGGTGGCTGCTCTGCTGCCTCTGTAGCTTTGATCAGGGCCATGGATGGGGTTTTGTACACCACAAGTAGCTAAAACCAAAGCCCATGACAGGTTGTTCCTCCTGCTGTGGCCCCTGGGCTGCCACTCACACCAGCACAGCGCTGAAATGGGCTGGGGCACGTGAGGCTGCTCAGAATTCTCTCTTTGATTACCTTGGAATTGAATTTCCAGCTTCATCTGAGCTGCCCTGGGCTGGGGGAGACAGGAGACAGCAATGTGTGGGTTGTTTCTAAAGAGCATTTGCAGTTGAACAAAATTAAATCCATTCGCAGTAGAAAATAGCTACAGAAAAGAACGAGTCACTAGGAACTTGCAAAATCATCTATTTACAGTGATCATAAACCCAGAAGTCTGGTCAATAAACCCACAAATGCCTTCTTAGCAAGGATGAACAATAACTGAAACATGCAAGTAAGAGGATATAAATATTCAACAAAGAAAGGATCGATTTTTTTTTTTTTTTTTTTTTTGCAACATCTAGACATGCTCCTACATATTTTAAAAGAACCTTTGAAGTCTTTTTCAGGCAGTTTGGTTTTTAAAGCATTACATGATTCATACAGCTACATCAGGGCTAAATCAGTAGTAAAACATCAGTAGGGCCCTCAGCTTTGTAAGGCACCAACTCCCTTCTTTTCATCCACTGAGAAGTTGCAGGAGGAATTCCACAGGCAGGAGTGGTGGGAGCAGTGTTCCCTCTTCGGTGCACCTGCTCTGGGCCAGGTGCAGAGCTGGAGCAGGGACATGTCCCTGTGGGAGGGGACAGCCCACAGGCACAGCAGCTCAGGGCACCTCCTGGGCCTGCCCGGGACCGGCACCAGGGGAAGGCACCGCCTGCATTATTCACTGCAGAGTGCTGCCATTTAAAAATCTGCAATTAAATCAATTATACTTCAGATACCATCAATTCTCCTAGAACTGGCTGGTTTGGGTTGGCTACAAATGTGTTGCCATAGAGGGACGCATCCATCAGAGTCAGCACAGCTCAGGCTACGCCAGCCTCCTCATCACTCCATGCTAACGTGTTCCCTACTGTTACGGTGCCGTTAGGATTTATTTTTTAATACAGTCTTAGTCAAGTCTTCCATCAGTTGGAAGTTATTTGAGAAAGAATGTTGGTCCTACAGTTGGTTTTCCCCCCTCCAGCAGAGTCTGCTCAGCCCTCATTCAAGTCTCAGCTACCAGAGAGAAAATCTGACTCAACAGGGTCAAATGTATTCTGGGTCCCATTCCTCTTTCCCTTCCTCCAAAGCACAACCACAGAATAACAGTATAAAAATAAGTAATAAAAATGCTGTTGGGTGTGTTCTACCTACAGCACTACATCATAATCTAAAATAAAACACGGTAATTTCATTATTTGATATGATCAGATTTGGAAGTAAGTGTTGTATAAATGGCATTCCTGTCACCACTCTCCAGAGGAGTAGTTTAAACCTATTTTTAAAAGCTGTATTTAGTTTTATTTTTTATAGTACCATGTTTTGTGGGCTGTGACTTGGTTGAGGCTTTGCTATGTTCTGATTGAAAAAGATTTGATTTCCTGCTTTCTGCTGTTGCAGTTCTTCATCGCTGTGTTCTCTCTGATATCACAGAATCACAGAGTGGTTTGGGTTGGGAGGGACCTTAAAGCCCATCCAATTCCACCCCCTGCCACCTTCCACTATCCCAGGTTGCTCCAAGCCTCGGTCCAACCTGGACCTTGGATACTTTTGGGGGTGGGGAGTCCATACAGCACAACCTGATTATTTTAGCTACATAAAAACCCAAATGTTTTGTTTAAGAAGGCTCAACTGCACTCACCAGAGCGATCTTCCAATGAAGTGAGAATGATTTTACTAGGAGATTTTCCTGGAATATGTGTTTAAAGCCCCACGATACACCAGATGTTCTGAGGTGCCTGGGCACAGCTGAGTTAATTTAAACACACTCTTGCATGAACAACTTCAGGCTAAGCAGATACAAATGCGGGGCTTCCACAGCAATTTGGAATTGTGGTGAACAGTTCATACGATCACAATGCAGTACGAACAGCTGAAATAAGGGCAGTACATTCGTTTAATCAAATTCACTGTTATTGTTTGGTGCTGAGCTGGATTAAATCTAAGCTGTTATCTGGAACTGATTTGATTAACTTGGACGAGTTTTGGCAAAGTTCATACACATTTAGCTTCTAAACCTTCAGCTGAAGTTCTAAACCAACAGCTTCCTGAGCCTTAATTCCACACGCCTGAAATCTGAGCCTTGGGGACAGGGACTGGGCATTGACAGTCTGAGACCTCGCTGTGCTCACCAGCACATCCTCCACCCTCAGCATTCCCCAAGCCATTCAAACAACTCCTGCAGGGTAAAACTGAAAGGTATTGCAAAGTCTTATTTTTAGGTAATTCACTCTGAGAGATTTCTCATGTAAACCCCAAGAAGGAGAGAGTTCCAAACCCTACATAATTTACCTATACCAGATTGGGATTTTTGTAAGAGGTTACTGTTAAAATAATAATTGTTTTCAGATACTTTCTTTCAAATGCTGAAGAAACTAAATAATAGATGAACTGTATATGAGCTGAGCATAACATATATCCTAATCTGCTTTCAGGACCATATTCAGGCACTGATTTGCAGAAGATTCTGAAACACCGAGGAGCAGCAGAGAATCTTCAGAGCATTTTGTAACTTCTCTAAACTCAGAAAATCATCTTTCACCTTCCTGGATGTCCAAGCCTTTCACCTTAAACATCAAGCTTTACATTTTCTGCTTGATAGGGGATCACCCTCTCTGGGGATTTTAGGGGGCTGGGGCTCTGAACTCCCTCACTGGCCAGCATGGCAAAGGTTAGAGTTGTTTTAACTGTGTGCCAGTTGGTGCTAGAATTGTTAATGAATTCATTAACTGAGTCTTCCATACAGAGCAACGAATGTCCACAGCTTTGTGTCTGTGAAATCAGGCCCTGGTTTACACCACAGTCAACGTACAGGGAAGCCACCACAGTTGACTGCAACGACCTCCGGTTAACAAAAATCCCCAGCAACCTCTCCAGTGACACTCAAGTCCTTCTGTTGCAAAGCAACAACATTGCAAAGACCACAGATGAACTCCAACAGCTCTTTAATTTAACAGAATTGGATTTTTCACAAAATAACTTCACAAGTATCAGAGATGTGGGGCTCTCCAATCTTACTCAGCTTACGACTTTGCACCTGGAGGAGAACCAGATCACAGAGATGACTGACTACTGCCTGCAAGACCTCTGCAATCTGCAGGAGCTCTACATAAATCACAACCAGATCAGCAGCATTTCTGCAAACGCGTTCTCTGGCCTGAAAAATCTTCTGAGATTACACCTCAACTCCAACAAATTAAAAGTTATTGACAGCCGTTGGTTCGATTCTACTCCCAACTTAGAGATTCTCATGATTGGAGAAAACCCAGTGATTGGAATACTTGATATGAATTTCAAACCACTCTCAAACTTAAGGAGTCTAGTTTTGGCAGGTATGTACCTCACAGACATTCCTGGCAATGCCTTGGTAGGCTTGGATAGTCTTGAAAGTCTTTCCTTTTATGATAACAAATTGGTAAAAGTTCCTCAGCTTGCACTCGAGAAAGTTCCCAATTTAAAATTCCTGGATCTCAACAAAAATCCAATTCATAAAATTCAAGAAGGAGATTTTAAAAACATGCTCAGATTGAAAGAGCTGGGGATCAACAACATGGGAGAACTCGTGTCTGTCGATAGGTATGCGCTGGACAACCTGCCTGAACTCACAAAGCTGGAAGCCACCAACAACCCAAAGCTGTCTTACATCCATCGCCTGGCATTCCGCAACGTCCCTGCCCTGGAGAGCCTGATGCTCAACAACAATGCCTTGAATGCAGTCTACCAAAAGACAGTGGAATCCCTCCCAAACCTGCGTGAGATCAGCATCCACAGCAACCCGCTCAGGTGTGACTGTGTCATCCACTGGATCAACTCCAACAAAACCAACATCCGCTTCATGGAGCCTCTCTCCATGTTCTGTGCTATGCCTCCAGAATACCGAGGACAGCAGGTGAAGGAAGTGCTGATACAGGATTCAAACGAACAATGTCTTCCAATGATCTCTCATGAGACCTTTCCCAATCACCTAAACCTGGACATCGGCATGACGGTGTTTTTAGATTGCCGGGCCATGGCAGAACCTGAGCCAGAAATCTACTGGGTCACTCCTCTGGGCAATAAAGTCACTGTGGAAAGCCTCTCTGACAAATACAAGCTGAGCAGTGAGGGCACCTTGGAGATCTCCAACATCCAGGTTGAGGACTCCGGGAGATACACCTGTGTCGCCCAAAACATAGAAGGGGCTGACACAAGGGTCGCTACGATCCGGGTGAATGGGACGCTCCTGGATGGCACCCAGGTTCTGAAGATCTACGTTAAACAAGCCGAATCCCATTCCATCCTGGTTTCTTGGAAAGTCAACTCCAACGTCATGACTTCCAATTTAAAATGGTCATCAGCCACAATGAAGATTGACAACCCTCACATCACCTACACCGCCAGGGTCCCAGTGGATGTCCACGAATACAACCTCACACATTTACAACCCTCTACAGATTATGAAGTGTGTCTGACAGTGTCCAACATTCATCAGCAAACACAGAGATCCTGTGTCAACGTCACAACCAAAAATGCAGCTTTTGCGCTGGATATTTCCGACCAGGAAACCAGCACGGCCCTGGCAGCAGTGATGGGATCCATGTTTGCTGTCATCAGCCTCGCCTCTGTCTCTGTTTATATTGCAAAAAGGTTTAAGAGAAAAAACTACCACCACTCATTGAAAAAATATATGCAAAAGACCTCTTCAATCCCCCTGAACGAGCTCTACCCTCCACTTATTAATCTCTGGGAAGGTGACAGTGAAAAAGACAAGGATGGCTCTGCAGAGACCAAGCCGACCCAAGTCGACACATCCAGAAGCTATTACATGTGGTAACTCAGAGGATATTTTGCTTCTGGTAGTAAGGAGCACAAAGACTTTTTTGCTTTATTCTGCAAAAACAACGAGTTGAAGACTTTTGTATTTTTGACTTTGCTAGTCCGTGGCAGAGCGGTGAGGACAGGTGGATATTTCAGGATTTTTTAGTATAGCGTATCGCAATGGGTTGACACAAATGGCAGCTTCACCTAGCTTCCAATTCTCCATTTATTTCATTATTTTTTCTGGGTTTTTTCTGTTTTCTTTTTTTTTTGTTGTTATTGTGCTAAACTTAACGCTGTCCTAACTCCAGTGCTGAATACAAGGAACGAGAGGCTGGGTGAGCCCGCGGTTCCAACACAGCCGGCCCCGTTCTCCCAAAGCCATCATAGGGGCAGGATCTCACCGAGCTAACCCTCAGTTTTGGACCTGCAGTGAACCAGGTTTGTGACCCTGGTCTGAGGACTCTACCCTGAGAAAAGGAGACCCTGAATGATGTTAGTTGACTGTACTGTAATGTTGTATCAACTGATTTGAATGTTTTTGACTTTCAACAATGAGTTTTCTTTTTTATTATTATTATTTTTGTAGTAGTTGAAGGCTTAGGTAAAGCTAACAGGCAATAGGAATATGTACATCCAATTTTTTAATGTAACAGACTAAATGTTAATTGTTCTCTTTATTCTTTTTATTCTATTTAGTAGACACTTTTGAAGAATTACTAGAGTTTTGTTGTGTTTAAATCACCAACACACAGTGTTTAATGAAGGCAGAACTATAATAAATTTAGTTTTGTTCTCTTTTTTTTATTTTAGAAGTCACAATAATGTATTGGGTTTAGGTGTCACTAGTTTGACTGGTGATCATGTTTTGACATAAAATATATCCAAAATGTTATATAAAAATATCGTGGGGGGGGGGTTTCTTGATGAAATGAAATTCCAGATTCAGGTTTTTTATGCATTTATGTTAATAGCAGTGTTTTCTCTGCACTAGAGGCAAAAGATGGAAAATAATTTTATGAGAAAAATGTCTCAGCGTGGCTTTTGGACTGAGAGTCACATGCAGAATCAAAACTTCCTGGCATAGGGTACACAGCAAAAAGAATTCACAGAGTGTGTAACAGGACATTTTCCTTTTTGTATACTTTTCTGTTTATATTCTGAGCTAAGATAGAAATGAAGCTGACATTTAGCTGTCATTACCATCAGTTAGGACAAAAAAACCCAACTCAGTGCTACCAAACTGAAATAAACCAGTTGAATCTTGGAATATACTTGAAAAAAATGAATTGGATTAATGTTCTTTCAAAAACAGAAATTAAAACTACCAAGACAGTTACATTTGGTCCAATACTGAACTGTATTTTTTACAGGCTTGAAATTAATCCGTATTCTGAGCATTTTCCTGAATTACTGTGGTAAAAGAGAGCAGCAGTGTTCTGTGTGCACTGGGTACAATATAAAGGCATCATTTACAGTTGAACCTACGGAAGCGTTGTCCGTTGTCTTTTCTGAATCCATGGAAGTTCTGCACACGAGTCACAAGCAGGGGGGGTTCTGGTGAACACATGGTTACATCACACTAGACCCCTCAGCAACAAGCACAGCATTTTCTACACTTTATGACCACTATCAATGTGCAATTTTTTCATATTTTTACATAGCAAATAAGTTCTTGGTAAGTAATAGGCAAATGTTCAAATAACAGATGTGCCTGGGGTTTGGGGCTGTGTGAAGTTTTTTAACTCACTGGCTTCTCAAATATATCCAAGACCCCCCCAAAATTTACAGATAAGCTTCAAACTTCTTTTTTCTTGTCTAAAAGTGAAAAGTTACCAGCATAGTTTCACTAATCAGCTGCCTTGGTGCAAAAACCTGAGTCTGTCCCTTGGACAACCTGCCTTGTTGGTCTTGTGTTTCCACTTGAGGCTGAGTGAAGGTATTAATTATGCATTTCAGTCAAGTCCTTAGGCTGCTACACACAATCCTTCCTATGTTCAGGAGGTCTCATACATTTTTAATCATGTGACAGTTAGATGCTGGGGTTAGGCAAGTGTCCTTTGATCATGGAGAAGTAACAGGGTGGAAGCATTTCTTGAACGCCTTCTCCTGGATTTGTTTTTAATGTTAATGGGACATTTCCTCATGTTGCCTTCTCCAGAAGAGCTTCAGAGCAATAATTATCATCCTGTCTATATTCTATTCTAACCTTAAAGCTGCAGGCACGATGAATTAGACCAAGATCTCTTCTGCAGCAAAGATTCACTCTACTTTAGCCAAAGAAAAGGACACTGAGGACAAGGTTGGCCACAGAATGCTGGCTTCCAGCTTGCATGACATCACAAAATTGTCTTTGGAAAATAATTAATTGAACAGGTGTCAGAAGGTGCAAAGCAAGGCCCCTTTTCCATCATCTCCTCAGCTTCCTGCAGCACTTGTCCAGGGTCACACAGCTCTACCTGAACCTCCCACCAAACTGGTGGAAGAACACAGCACTTTGGGTCCAAGGTGTTGGTTCCTCAGTGACCATAAGCTAACCTGTGCATGGGGCTGCCCTCCAAAACAGCCATCCTGCTCTTCCTCCCTCTGTCCCCACCTCCCATCCTCGATTCCAAGCAATCTGGGGATCTCTTTGCCTTCTGAGCATGCTTGTGTTGACCACTGTGTGCTGGTGGACACAGACCACACTGACTGCTCCATCTGTGTGTGTGTGGCCAGATCTGTTTTCACCTGGCTGTCTTTGCAAATCTGGGCAGCTGCAGAAGCACAGTCACTGGTGAAAAGGAAGGTGACAGGGACACAGGGCCATGGAGGAGGACAGAGCCGCACTCCACAGTGAGCTCAGCAACCTCCAAGAGCAGCGGGGGGTGCCGGGAAGGAAAGCGATGTTTAACACGTTCCTTTCCACGGGGGAATAACGGGCCCTGTGTTCCCTGCTCTTTGCTGTCATTTATCATCTCTTTAGAGCAGTGCTGCTAGAGAACTGCAGGGGAAAATGCCTTGATAACAGCCACACGCTTCTCGGGGATGTGCTGATCTGCAGGATTGCAGGGAAGCTGATGCTGCTGGGAATCCTGGAGGGAGATGCAGGTCACCCGAGAGCAGCAAGAAGCACCTTGTTAAGGCGGTGGATTCTGCACACACAGCCACCTGTGCTAAGTATTTTCAGCCTTTTAATCTGACCCTACAGAATTCTGTAGAGATCCCCTGGATATTTAAAATCTTGCTAATAAAAGAATAAAAAGTGGGGAAGAGATTAATCATATGTGGCATGTAATCTTAGCAAATAACCTTCAACCTTGTGCTAGCAATTTTATTGTGCTTGCAGTTTATTGTGAGCAAAAATAAAAATACTCTAATTGCCTTCAAAATGTATTTGCATCTACCCTTCACTGAAGACAAAAACCACCCCAGTTTGCTCAGAATCAGGGATTGAGACTGGCCACTTGGAAAACAGGAGGGAAAGACCACTGTTAGCTTTCATTTGGCTAACAGTTCAGAGAGGCTGTGTAAGAGCAGATATTTCATACCCAACTAAACTTCTGCACTGTTACTTCCCCTTGGTTGCCCAATAGTAAAATATTTCAGTCCCCTGAAGAGTAAATAACCCACTCAAGTGTGGGATGCAGTATTCCAGCTAAACTCGCTTTTCATTTACTCACCTAAATCATATTTTATTGGACTGAGAGAGTCCCACAAAGCAAGACTGACCCAGGACGTGGTCTTGGAATGAAGAGCACAAACCCGCCAATACATTCACACAACCTGTCCTCCAGCCCTGCCCCAGGACTACTCCCTGAGTCACTAAAAGGTGGCTATGAAAAGAGCAGCACTTTGAGCCGCTGGTTCCACAAAAGGGTGCATCTGGAAATAGGTCAGGGAATCTGAGATCTAGAGAGAAGGGCATAAACTTGCCCCATTGCCCCTGACAATCTGGAACATCAGTGATAAGGAAGCATCTTTGAGTTCAAATCAGGCAACTCCTTTTGCTTTGTGCTGGCAACCTTGAAAATACCACTGAGGACAAACCACTGCAATGAAACTCCTCAAGTTATTGGGATACACAAGTGAGGGTGGCTCCAGCAACATCCCCACCACAGCTGCTGTGCCCTGCACAGGAACAGGACGAGTCCCTTGGGCACATTTCTTGTGACCACCTCGCCATCCTACAAAGCATCGCGATGGATGTGCACAACGGGAAAAGCACCCAGGAATGTGGGACTGGAGCGGGAAGGAGCCATTTCACAACCCACCCAATGCACCAGCAGTGGCTGTTTGCTACCCTCTGATCCTGTTCCTGGTCCAGCATCACAATGAATGCAACGAATTTCTGCTGCAACAGGAATTTGCCTTCTCCCACTCTCTGTGCTGATGGCACAAGCACAGCAGCCCTGCACCCACAGCCCCATGCCTGGAGGGCAGGGTGAGCATGCTGCCATGGGACTCCTTTCTTCCTGGAAAGCCAGAGTGCCTGAGCTGGAGATGCCAACGGTGTTGCACACAGCCCATGCTCAAACACGGGCACTGTATCCCTGCAGGAAAACACTCCATACCCCACCCCAGCTAACCTTTCTTTGCTGTCATAAGGAGGGAGTGTTTCCTGTTTCCCCTCAACTGTCATCCTGTGAGCTCCTGCCAAACTGCAATGTTTTGTACCTGAGAACTTTCATCCACCTCTCTCCCAGCCTTGCTCTGCATCAGCCTCCTGTCTCATCCTGCCCTCGACAGCCTCGCTCATCACGAGACCTGCAGAGCTCACACTGAAGGATTTGATTTGCATTTCCCTTCACTGCTGCCTGCTTTCTCCAGCAGCCCTTTTCCCTTCACCTAGCTGCTCCCCTTTGTCCCTCAGCAGTTCCCTCAGCTGCTGCTGGCTGTCAGTGAGAGTCAGATCACTCCCAGTGCCACCTCCCTACATTCCCAACACTCCCTTCCACTTCCCAAACCCCTTCCCTCTGCTCCAGTTCTCCACCTGCCCTTATTCCTCAGCACATTATGACCCTCTGTCGTGTTTCCTATTAGTATGAAAGCAACAAAAGACTGATTTTCCTTTTTAGTGAGATACAGGAGATTTACCATTAAATTTGTACAGCTGTATAGTTATGTCAAGTAGACCAAAGGAATGCTGAAGCATAATAAAAGCATCATAACAGTTTTTGAAATACATAAAAATAAATACTTTGGAAAATCCGGAACTGATCATTAAGTAAAATATTCAAAAGTGACTAAATGACTTAAGAGCTTGCATCTCATTAACTTCAGTGGTGTGACAGGTTCAAAATCAGGTAAATGAGATTTTTCTTGGGTGCATCTGGAAGCTTAACTATTCTTAAATTCTCAGCAGCTGTGAAACATTTTGTGTGGAATTTTATAACAAGGATTTTTTTTCAAAATCACTTGAAACCATAATTTTTATCCCCATTATAGGAGTAGAGGGATGGAATTTAAATCATATAATCCTCAGTGGAGTCACTGATTTTCACTGATTAAAAACGGTTAAAAAAAAGAACTTTAAAAACTGCAACTCCAGCTTTCTGCTCACAACTGGAGTAAAAGTTCTTGGCAGGTTTTTTCAAACAGGAGTTTCTCCTACTGGGGCCTGTCCTTGGTGTGGCATTCCCAGGGCCTTCAATAAACCTGGATGTTCCTGCTGTACCCACGCACAGTCCTTGGCTGCCATTTCCCAGAGGGCTCCCACCCCGTGCTGGGGAGCTCCAGGTCACTTCAGGAGCCAATCCCTCAGTGCTGCTTTCTCTCTGTGCCTCACAGGGAGCCATCACTCCCTTGAGGGGCCGGTGCTCCTCCCTGCACACCACAAAACCTCTCTGAACACACAGCTGAACTCAGTCTCCAAAATATTGTAGGGGAAGGAGAACTACGGAATGATGAAGGTGAAGAGGTTTGGTGCCCAATTTAATTTCTCTGGCCCTGTTGTTTTCCATTCAAACATAGATGCCACCGCACCACCCCTACATAGCCAGTGAGGAGAAGCCCAGGAGTTGAACTTCAGTGATCCTTGTGGGGCCCTTCCAACTCAGGATATTCTATGATTCTATAATTCATATTTTTCATAATGACCAAGTTTTTCTGACCTGCCTCCTGTTGGTGAGAGCCCAGGATCCATTTCTAGAGAGCAGCATCCACTCACCTTTGATTTCACAGCAGGAAAACCAAAGAGCAAGTGGGGGTACAGCTCTACTCCCTCTGTGCCTCACCTGGTTCTATCTCCCCAGAATTATGTGCATACAGTAGATCATAATAGAATCAAGCTGACCAGAGAAGCTGTGGATGCCCCATCCCTGGAAGTGTCCAAGGCCAGGCTGGAGCAACTTGGAGAGTGGAAGGATTCCCTGCCCATGGCAGGCGGTGGGACTGGATGGGCTTTAAGGTCCTTTCCAACCCTAACCATTCCATGGTTATATAACAATCAATTTTACTGCATCTCTGTCCTCTGTTGAAACAAAACCATGGTTGTTTCAACATGGCTTTGTAGAAATTAATAAACCTGGTACTGACAATACCATCTCCCTGGCTGGACTCGTATCAGACGCTTAGCAAAACCTCTGCCAGTTTTTATAGGAAACACAGTTGCACCCCAGTGTTGCATTCTACGTGCCATGATCTATATAAACTGCAGCCCAAAGCATAGCCTCACATTGTGCTGATCAAAGGACACAGAGAAGGAGGCAGATCACAGAAGGAGCATCTGCAGAGCCTCGTGTTAAGGCTTAGTCTGAGAGCACAGCCCAGAGAGCCCCTGGCTGTTCCTGCCCCTACTCCTCCTCTGCTGCTGAGGAGAAACACAAACATCAGACACAGCAGCTCCTCAGACTGGCCTGAGTGTGGCTTGGAGAACAATTAAAGGAAGGTGCAGATGTTTAAGTGCACCACTGAACAGCACTCCCAAGGAGATCCTGCAATGGCAACAGCTATTTAAGGCCGTTTGCAAGTCCCTAAACAGCAGCTTGAAAGGGGTTTTGTGGAATATGATGCCATTAGCAGTTATTGAAGTGCTCCCTATGCTCCCCCAGTGGGAAGTTTTGCTGNAAGGAGAACTACGGAATGATGAAGGTGAAGAGGTTTGGTGCCCAATTTAATTTCTCTGGCCCTGTTGTTTTCCATTCAAACATAGATGCCACCGCACCACCCCTACATAGCCAGTGAGGAGAAGCCCAGGAGCTGGACTTCAGTGATCCTTGTGGGGCCCTTCCAACTCAGGATATTCTATGATTCTATAATTCATATTTTTCATAATGACCAAGTTTTTCTGACCTGCCTCCTGTTGGTGAGAGCCCAGGATCCATTTCTAGAGAGCAGCATCCACTCACCTTTGATTTCACAGCAGGAAAACCAAAGAGCAAGTGGGGGTACAGCTCTACTCCCTCTGTGCCTCACCTGGTTCTATCTCCCCAGAATTATGTGCATACAGTAGATCATAATAGAATCAAGCTGACCAGAGAAGCTGTGGATGCCCCATCCCTGGAAGTGTCCAAGGCCAGGCTGGAGCAACTTGGAGAGTGGAAGGATTCCCTGCCCATGGCAGGCGGTGGGACTGGATGGGCTTTAAGGTCCTTTCCAACCCTAACCATTCCATGGTTATATAACAATCAATTTTACTGCATCTCTGTCCTCTGTTGAAACAAAACCATGGTTGTTTCAACATGGCTTTGTAGAAATTAATAAACCTGGTACTGACAATACCATCTCCCTGGCTGGACTCGTATCAGACGCTTAGCAAAACCTCTGCCAGTTTTTATAGGAAACACAGTTGCACCCCAGTGTTGCATTCTACGTGCCATGATCTATATAAACTGCAGCCCAAAGCATAGCCTCACATTGTGCTGATCAAAGGACACAGAGAAGGAGGCAGATCACAGAAGGAGCATCTGCAGAGCCTCGTGTTAAGGCTTAGTCTGAGAGCACAGCCCAGAGAGCCCCTGGCTGTTCCTGCCCCTACTCCTCCTCTGCTGCTGAGGAGAAACACAAACATCAGACACAGCAGCTCCTCAGACTGGCCTGAGTGTGGCTTGGAGAACAATTAAAGGAAGGTGCAGATGTTTAAGTGCACCACTGAACAGCACTCCCAAGGAGATCCTGCAATGGCAACAGCTATTTAAGGCCGTTTGCAAGTCCCTAAACAGCAGCTTGAAAGGGGTTTTGTGGAATATGATGCCATTAGCAGTTATTGAAGTGCTCCCTATGCTCCCCCAGTGGGAAGTTTTGCTGCCACACATCCCTGGGGACTAATATCAGAGAAGTGGATTCCAGGGTTTCCGTATTCTTTCATGTCAAGGCTGCAGCTGATAGTGGAGCTACAAACCTTGAAGGTTATCAATCACAATGAACTTTTTCTGAGCTGTTTATCAGAAGAGACTGGAGAGTTATGCTCCAGTTTCAGTTATACTTTAATGGAATCTGGACACCTAATTTCCTTTTGGCCCAATTTGAAAATCCCATTTTGAAAGAGTTCTCAGTTAGTTTGCTTTCCCCAGTGATTCATTCTCCTTCACATAAGTGTATGAGTTGAACTTACACAGGGGCCCTGATCCTTATCTTCCCAAAGCCAGGAAGAACTGCACCACTGCTATAGGTACCAGCTCATTTTCACGGCCTGCTTGAATTGCCTCAGAGTTTATTTAGGAGACTGCCTTGAGAGACAGAGACAAGGAAAAAGGCAGCAAAAAAATGGACCAAAAGAGACATCACAAACCATGTACAAGGGCATGTTCTTTTTTTCTAGGCCCTTCCTGGCTATTTCTCTCCTTTTCACACTTTAAACCAAACTTTATTTACTTTGTTTTTCCTGGGATGAACCCCTGCCAAGATTTTGATCTGTCAAAATCTTTGCTGACCTTTGGCTACCAAGTAGAAACAAAAAGCTAAATCCAAACATCATCTATAAAGCATTCATACCTATAGCCTACTTTTTAAATGTAGTTACAATAAAAACTCCTTCTCTGAGCAAAGAAATTCTACCCACAGCTCTGTCCTTCCTCCCTCTGCTGAGGTAGGAAGGATGGCACCTGTCTCTATTAAAGAGCCACAGCAACACAAACACTCCAGTTATCCCAGCACAAAGAACAGGACCTGTGTCAATACAGGCAAGGAGCCTTTCTCTCCCCTGACACACAGGAAACAGAGCAGCTTCACAATCTCTCACTGGATTCTCCCCTCACATTTATCCAGTCAGCAAACAGGAGCCTAATAGCACAAGCTCAAATGATCAGCAGAGATAAAATAGATACTTCGACTATTTTGCCTGCAGCAAATAATATAAAAGGCATTTAATAATTCAAATCATATGCAAAACAAGATACTGTAGTATTCAATATCAAGTTTTCTTATCTCTGTAGGGAAGCCTGCATAGAAACCATCAGCGCTGGGTGGCAGAAGCCACTGAATAAATGGAATTAAAGGATTAATAATATTTCAGGTCTTCTCATCTAAAGAGCCCCAATACTCTCCAACACTTTTAAGCCAAAAATTCCTTCTGCTCTATGTACTTTGCCATGACCCCAGAGGCCTTGTTCCTGTGAAGCTCCTAAAGCACAACCATTTACAACTCTCCCAGCACCAGCTGCTTCAGACTCCCAATCCTTGTGGAAACCACCTCCATTCCTCTTCTGAAGAGACAGGACCTTCAAGATCTCATCTCAAAGACAAGAGCTTCTCCGTTTCCTTATCCCTTAATGTTCTGAGTGGGGAAAAACAGTTTACACATAAAATCATTAATCTTAATACTTTTCCATAGTCTGTGTGATTGTTCTAACCTCTGCCATGAGTGAAAGCAAAGCTGTCAAGGAATGAAAGGGCAAATAAATCCTCCCCAATTCATCCCACAGATGAAGTCTGCAAAACCTCCAGCCTCTCAATCAGCACATCCATGTCCCTGATTTACTCCAACTACCGGGAGCTAAACAGATTTCTTATCATTTTATTTGAAGAGGTAAGTGACTGATGGATGGGGCAGGAGTGGTGTCATTAACGATCCCAAGTCCTGCCGGTGAGGAGCCGCGGGTGTGTCGGAACGACAGCTCCTCTCGCTTCAGCAGGGATAGAGGCTCCCAGCACACAGGCTCAGGGGGGATCAAAGAGAGGAGTCCAACTGCTGTCAGGGAGCAAAGCTGCATCTTCGTAGGAAAAAACAGGGACAATTTCCAGATTGATACACCTTGAAAATACTACAGCATTTGAGAGAGGCTGCCACAGAATGCTGGGGATTTGAGGCAAGGAACGTGAAGCAGCTCCAGTCACGGTGGTTTGTATTTAATGCCCACGAGTAATAAATCTCCTTTGTAATTTGAATGCCCCTAAGTCTTTCCGCTGTTCAGACTTCCATTAATTATGAATTTGCCGTGATGAACTCCTGGTGGAGTGGGCTGCATACCTGAATGTGCAGAATCCCAACACGTTTGCTACAAATTAACCAAACACCCACCAAAATATAAATTCCTGCTGATTCCAGTCCTCCTGTGACAGCTTCTACCCTAATATGGCTCCTCATTAGAATTAGCAACTGTGCAATTAACTCCTTACTCAAACACAATTTGCACTGTGACAAAGGCCAATTTTGCTCAAATAAAGATTTCACTGTTTGACTTGCAAGTTGTACATGTCATAGAAACATGGCCGGGTGACCGATGAGATTCTTGCTGCTTCAATTGTAATTCTACCCAGGAAAACGGTGTCCTTCCATGGAAAATAGCAATAAATCACATATACATATTCCTGTCATGTGAGGCAAGTGGAAAGGTGCTCTCAGTACAATAATTCTGGTTTGACTTTGCATATATTTCTTTATCTCCTCTTTTAGTGCCACTTCACGCTATGATAGAACTGAACAGAAAACTAGAGGAAGTTTGGATCATGGGAAATCCTGAGCTGGAAGGGACCCACAAGGATCATCCAGTCCAACTCCTGTCCCTGCCCAGACACCCCAACAACCCCACCCTGGGCATCCCTGGCAGCGCTGTCCAAACGCTCCTGGAGCTCTGGCAGCCTCAGGGCCGTGCCCATTCCCTGGGGAGCCTGGGCAGTGCCCAGCACCCTCTGGGGGAAGAACCTTTCCCTGATCTCCAGCCTGATCCTGCCCTGGCACAGCTCCAGCTGTTCCCTGGGTGCTGTCCCTGCTCACAGAGATATTTCAATGTTTGCTTATTAACCAGTATGTATAGAAAGGAGGATGACATGTCAGCCACCAGCTGATACACACAAATTGAAAAGCATTAATTCCTTCCCATTCATACAATTGTTCATCCTTCTGTTCTACCCACATGACTGAAACCCAAGCAAAGAGACAAAATCCCGTGTTTGCCAGCCCTTAAAGCAGTGCTCCGTGCCCCGATGGGGTCACTCCCCTTTCAGATACAGCAAAGAGGGAAAGAATGGCACCGTCAAACCAGGTGGGAACAAAACAGGAAACCAACACCCCACGGCAAAGAAACCTTACGCTCAAAGAAATCAGTAACAAAATAATTACAATAAATTAATAGAATCCATCTCTAACACTATTGTTTCTGCATATTGAAACACACAAATATGGAAGAGGCAGAAATAACAATATCAGAGAAGTGGAGGGAACCTGTCACCAGTCCCTCCCAACTGACCATGGTGTCCCCTGAGCTACACGTGGTGTCCAAACCCCTCTGTTTCCAAAGCCCTCACTGACTCCCTCCATGGGAGACAGGAGGCTGGGTGGATCAGGAGCCAGCTGTCCCACAGCAAAGTCATTTGTTCCTATAGCTGGGAAGTGTTCTAGAACTGCTGAGCTCTGCATTTCTCTGCGAAGCCCTGACAGAATGTCTTACAGGGGCTCCATAGCATTTTGGAAAGACGTCCACTGACATTATCCATGCATCTCCCATGTAATTTATTTCCTTTTAAATCTCTCTCTAGAGAAAAAAAAATACCTTTGTCACAGCCTTTTTATCAGCTATAAAGGTCTCTACTTGCAGCTAAATCTCTGCAGAAGGAAAGTCTCTACCCCCGGATGCTCCTGGCTGTTGTCTCCAGTCCTCATTTTATTCCATGTGATTGTATTATCCACAGGGATTGAGGAGGCTGAGGCAGATTTCCTGCTCAGAGCACTGTTACCTGCAGATCCGGGCAGAGCGATGAGGAGCAGGACTTTATGGAAGTTCATAGGATACAGCAGTACACAGGAACGGGGAAGATTTACCACATGGATTTTTATATATGTACATAGCTTAGCACTAGATACACAATATATACGTTTGCACTACACAGAGTATAGGATCCATATGTAAGAAAAATCACAGGCTGAGAAGAAAACTTCATTTTTGTGTCTATATCTGTTCTCAGATACACAAGAACTCAAAAATATTGCTACATCTATACAAGCTCTCTACAATATTTTTATCAGCTTTTCTATTAAGCAACATCTAAAAATCACAAAAAGAATTAAACTTTGTACATTGAGTTGGCATTTAAAAAAGAGCTAGAATGTGTAAATATCATCAAGCTTCAGTGCCCCAGGTACAAAATGACTTTTTATGAAAAAAAATCCATTACAATTACACAGAAAAATAGGGAACAAAAATGAGCCAACACTGGAACTAGGACACATAGACAGGATCTCACTTGAGTGAAAATCCCATCAGTAATTAACAGCTCCTGGGAACAAAGAAGCAGTAAACCCCTGGCAGAGCGAGTGAGAAAGTTTCCTTACATCACTACAAGACATTTAACAACTCATAAATAGAAAAGACTTACAGCTCCTTAAATATATAAGCAAAAAAACCCTAGAGACAAATAAAAAATGTACAAAAGTTCCTGCTGGAGCCGGCACTGGGAGTGCCACACTTACACAGCGGGATTGGCAGAGCTGCACTGCTCCGGAAACAGCTGAAATTGGGATTTATACACAAGCACTGCCTGCAAGATTTTTCAGCTGCCTGAGGTACGACGCCAGGACATTGTGACTGTGATGGATCTGCGAGGAAAATTTCCCTGACAGATTTGCAATCTGCTGGATTTCTTGGATTTATGAAAGTCAGACAGAAGGCCAGGCTGCCGTCAGGCACCAGCGCTGCCCGCTCCCAAAATGCCAGCGTGATCCAAGGGCAGCCCGTGCCCAATGGGCCCGAGCTGTGATGTGTGGAGCTGCCCCGGTGTCGCAGCCATGTCCTGCACAAATCAGCCCCTGCCACTGCCAAGGAAATGTCATTCTGGAGGTACTGAAAAACCATTCCCTGGAGGCTGGGGGAATGCCAGAGCGCCCGCCGCTGCCCGGAATGACATCCCATGGAATCACAGAATCACAGCAGGGTTTGGGTTGTATGGACCTTGAGGATCACCCAGTTCCAACCCCCTGCCCCCTTCCACTGGAAGGTTCCACTTCCACCTGTCCAAAGATCTGCAGACAAAGCAAAGCACCGTATCCAATGTGTTGGAGCAGATCCACTCAGATCTCCTCCGCTCCCCTTTCCTCAGCATCTCCTTCTCCTGCAACACCTTATTCTTCCCTTCACTTCCCACTGACCAAGAAAAATCATTCTGCTTTTGGCTGCCAAAAACATTAATAGTACAAAAAAGTGGATTCAAAATGTACCAGATGGAAACAACTCCTAATCAGTAACTGCAACCACAACACAGGAGAATGAGCAACCTGGGCTGTGGAAGGTATCCCTGCCCATGACAGGGGGTGGAGCTGGACGGGCTGTGAGCGCGCTTCCAACCCAAAACATTCTGGGATTCTGTCTCACACACACACAGCTGGGAGAACGGGGCTGGCTGACTGTTGAATACAATCCATTTACAGCCAGGATTTTCCACACTGTCCCAGGTCCATGTGCCCACAGAGAGTGGGGCTTGCAGTGATCTCTCTTGAGCTGCTCCAGATCCCAACTTCTTAAAATCTTTAATTTTTAAATTCTGTTTTTGATGAAATACAATGCTGCTGTTCAGATATAAAGCATAAGCTTTTATTCTGCATGCAAGCCAGGCTGCCACAGGCACTAATATCCAGAATTAGTATGCAGCTAGGAGTGCATTTAAATTTATCCCAAATTGATATGGAATCCTCTGACAAACGTCTGTCAGGAGGCAGACAGGACCCAACTTCCATGTGCTTCGGCATATTGCCTTTCTACAGGTTTTAGGTCACTTCAAGACAGAAATGATCATTATCTTTTCAATATAAAATGATATAAAAGTTTCTAGGCGGTTCCAGTATGTCCAATTATCCAACCCCTGGCATCCTCTCCTGGGAAGAATGTCAGTGAACAAGAATCTGTCATTAGAACCATCACTGCACCAGAACAGTCACTGTCAGGAACAGCTCAACAAAACACTTGGTGCTTTTTCATGGTGAACCACCTCCATT
Source organism: Ifrita kowaldi (assembly GCA_013398055.1). Lineage (NCBI taxonomy): Eukaryota > Metazoa > Chordata > Aves > Passeriformes > Cinclosomatidae > Ifrita > Ifrita kowaldi. Next base: position 301,278 of record VZRS01004068.1, on the reverse strand, counting down.
TTCTGTATCAATTAAATAAAAAGTACAAAAGTAGTGAGGCACTAATTAGCAAAATGCAGTTGCTGCGTGCCCCTATGCAGGAGGGGAAAGCTGGGGAGGAAAGCAAACACCACTTGCTGTAAAAGCTCTGGGAGAGGATTTTTACCCTTTATCTCATTTCCTGTGGCACTGGGGTCGGCCCAGCTGACAGCAGGTTGTCATTCCCACTGCATGGAAGGGGAGATAAAAGCTTTCATCTGTGCCATGAAGAAAGCCGGTACAAACAAGACACAAACAACTCAGGTTACGCGTTACAGCTCCAGGTGCCCCTGGGTGCAGCAGCAATTCAGTGCAAACGCACCAGGGATTGGGACAGAAACATAAATCCCCAGTGCTGCACACAGAGCGCCCGGAGCTGTGGGCAGCGGGTCACTCCATGGAGGGGCGGGCACTGCTGGGACAGAGCGGGGAACCAGCACCTGGGCTGAGATCCGGCTGCCTCTGCTCCCACCACGCCCGATACTCCGGAGACAATTCCACAATAAACCCTGGGAAGGGTTGCGTTGGGAGGGACCTTAAAGCCCATCCAGCGCCAGCCCCTGCCACGGGCAGGGACACCTTCCACTGTCCCAGTTCACTCCAAGCCCTGTCCAACCTGGCCTGGAACATTCCAGGGATAACTAGACCTGATTTAACTGCCACAGTGCTGCTGAGCCCAAGGCGAGCAGTGTGTAAAGCTGTGGCAGCTCAGGGAGCACTGCACACAGCACCTCTGGTGACAACACAGCAACAGCAGCCAAGGCCACTCAGTCCACTATTCCCATGATAAAAAACTTGTATTCAGCCTCTTTTAATGCTTCTGAGCTTTCAAACAGAAAAAAACGGGCAAAGAATANGGCATATTGCCTTTCTACAGGTTTTAGGTCACTTCAAGACAGAAATGATCATTATCTTTTCAATATAAAATGATATAAAAGTTTCTAGGTGGTTCCAGTATGTCCAATTATCCAACCCCTGGCATCCTCTCCTGGGAAGAGTGTCAGTGAACAAGAATCTGTCATTAGAACCATCACTGCACCAGAACAGTCACTGTCAGGAACAGCTCAACAAAACACTTGGTGCTTTTTCATGGTGAACCACCTCCATTTTCTGTATCAATTAAATAAAAAGTACAAAAGTAGTGAGGCACTAATTAGCAAAATGCAGTTGCTGCGTGCCCCTATGCAGGAGGGGAAAGCTGGGGAGGAAAGCAAACACCACTTGCTGTAAAAGCTCTGGGAGAGGATTTTTACCCTTTATCTCATTTCCTGTGGCACTGGGGTCGGCCCAGCTGACAGCAGGTTGTCATTCCCACTGCATGGAAGGGGAGATAAAAGCTTTCATCTGTGCCACGAAGAAAGCCGGTACAAACAAGACACAAACAACTCAGGTTACGCGTTACAGCTCCAGGTGCCCCTGGGTGCAGCAGCAATTCAGTGCAAACGCACCAGGGATTGGGACAGAAACATAAATCCCCAGTGCTGCACACAGAGCGCCCGGAGCTGTGGGCAGCGGGTCACTCCATGGAGGGGCGGGCACTGCTGGGACAGAGCGGGGAACCAGCACCTGGGCTGAGATCCGGCTGCCTCTGCTCCCACCACGCCCGATACTCCGGAGACAATTCCACAATAAACCCTGGGAAGGGTTGCGTTGGGAGGGACCTTAAAGCCCATCCAGCGCCAGCCCCTGCCACGGGCAGGGACACCTTCCACTGTCCCAGTTCACTCCAAGCCCTGTCCAACCTGGCCTGGAACATTCCAGGGATAACTAGACCTGATTTAACTGCCACAGTGCTGCTGAGCCCAAGGCGAGCAGTGTGTAAAGCTGTGGCAGCTCAGGGAGCACTGCACACAGCACCTCTGGTGACAACACAGCAACAGCAGCCAAGGCCACTCAGTCCACTATTCCCATGATAAAAAACTTGTATTCAGCCTCTTTTAATGCTTCTGAGCTTTCAAACAGAAAAAAACGGGCAAAGAATATTCCACTTGCATCCAGCACCCAGCCCTAGTTTGGGGAGCCCAGGGGATCCCAGCTCTGCTGTAATTGCTAAATGGTGAAAAAAAATCTCCCATCTTTTCCCTGGGCTATAGAATCCAAGCCTGGATCTGTGGGGGGCAGGCCAGAGGGAGAATTAAAGTTCCTTGGCTCCCCATGGAGCACAACAGGTGTTCCCATGGAAGGTGGGAGCCTGCAGCCCTCCCCCAGCGGCAGGCTCAGTGTAATGCATCCAACACACAGACAAGGAAATTATTTGTTTCTGGAGATAGGAACAAGCATGGTTTGGGAGGCTTTGGGTTCTTTTTTGAATGCAGAGAAAGAAAAACCAGGGTGCAATTTCCAGCTCTTTTCCTGAGCTGCTTTTGGGACAGCACAACACAACCCTGCTCTCTCTGCAGTCACACCTTCAATCTCCCCTGAATCATATTTGAACATCTAAATTAAACTTCCTATTGAATATAAATGGAAAATAGCACTTGCTTAGCTCAAATGCATATTTAATCTTGGGGGCTGGCTGGTGTGGGAAAATATTTTCAGGACAATATGAACGGATGAAGTGGAATCCCAAAAACTGAGTTCTTCAAAACTGCCTCCAGACTTCAAACTATTCAAATTATTAATTAGCTTCATATAAAACCAGATAAGAAAATGACACAGACCTCCCCTATTTGCTGTAAATAAGCAGATAAGAGTCAGGAATTTAGTGATGCTGGAACAAACCACCCAAGGGCAGAAAGCATGAACACAGAGGCCCCTTCACCAGTATTATTTGTTCATTTTTCTCCAATTAAATATATTAAATATTTTGTAGCCTGTGGATAAGATAAAATAAGATGAAATACACTGTGTTCAGCACCACCAAGGCAATATTGTTTCTGGTGTATATGCAGTGTCCTAATTTTGCTTTTTTTCTGGGGAAGCCTCTTTTTCACAGTGCCTACCTTAAAGCTCACACTACCTGAGCATTGAAACACCAAACCTTTTCAGGTATTTTCACAATATATTTATTGCAGTAACATCCTTAGAGGTGGGACAATCTTCGTGTGATCCTACTTTTTTATAAAAGTCATGGCAAAATGACATCTGGTTGTGCTTTGTAGCTGCCCTGAGTGCAGGGAGCAGATATTTGTGATATTTGCTGGAATACACTTGACTGAAGGAGAGCCAGGCCAAGGGAATTGCTCTCCCTTCAGGCACTAATTAGCAGTGTCTCCACTGTTCTCCTCCACTCTTTACATCCTCTGACATTTCATCTCTTCCCTTGATTGGGAGCACCCGTCCCTATTAAAGAGATTTTTTTTTTTTTTACCAGTAATTGGGAATAAAACTGACTAGCATGGATTGTGATCATTTGGAAAATTTACCTTCCACCCGGATAAGTGCAGAGTTTTAGGATGCCTGGTAGACTCCCTTGCTGCCTCTCAAGGTTATTGTGCATTCAATGAGTCTTTGTAGGTTTAAGGTAAGTGAAAATAAACAAATTACAGATTTCATAACGCAGTAGCAAGACTTTGCCCAAGACATGCTGATTTATGGCACAGGATTCTGGAACCTGTAGGAGTGCTACAGAGATGATCCAAGTGTTATGGGAGTAGGACAATCCATGAATTCTGTATTTTAAGGTCCACAGTATTACTATCTTGGAGCTAGAAGCTTTTCAAGCCCCATTTTAAAATGAATGGTGATGAATCTTAGAAAAATGGGGGGTTTTTTGTAAATTAGTTTTTTTAAATGGTAAATACAAAACAGCAAAATCAATGAGGATTTCAATATTTCACCTCTTCTTCTTCCCCATCTGCAGCACAGTTACTCTGTACATTGCGCTCTTCATGAAACAAAAGGATTTATAGATATTATTTCCTTAGTCCAGTGAAGCAATAATCCACACAGGGAAAATAGTGCAAATCCCATCATTTGTTGGCCTCAATTTTTCCAAACATTTTAAAGTCAGGAATAATATTGCAGAAATCATCTGGATCTACCCCAGCAGAAGATCACCTGCATAAGAAAAACCACCCTTTGGAGCTGAGGGCTTAATATATATCCATAAACACACAATACTACACTTCTATCATTTCAATGTACAGCTTCACTTCTGTGTCAGATTCCTGCAACATTTAACATACAACTTAATAACAAATTCTGACTATTCATCAGTTCTATGGAGCCAAACTGAGACGTGGTATTTCTTGCAGCCCATATTTTCTGAAAAACCCCTATTCCTAAACATTATTCTTTTGAATAATTAGTTCATTGACATTCTTGTGCTAAAGAAAATATCATTAGCAATTTATAGAAGTTGCATGAAGAGCAATAAGAGTTCAAAAACCCAGTGTGAGATACAAGAAGCCCACAGGTCCCTGCAAATCATTAAAAGGCAGCTCTAACAATATGCACAATTATCCTTCAGCCAGGCTGAGCAGGAACCCTGCCCAGTGCCAGACCACCCTTATCTCAAATACTTGGTAGTGTAGCCCTGGATAAAACCTCTGCTTTGGTTTTGGAGAGATGCTGGGACTGGTTTAGAGAGTCTGCTGGAAACCAGAATAAAACAACTCCAGATTATGGATCCTTCCAACACCCTTTTTGTCCCTGTGCTCCAAGCCTGCCCATTAACAAGGGCTGTTTTCTCTCTCCTTCAGCCTCCAAGTCCTTTTGTATTTCAGATCTGTCCCCATTATCTCACACCTCAGAGACACAACCTTGCCACCACCGTGCTGTCATTGACTTCATCTGTTTGCTTTCATCACTCCATTTGCACATCCTTATCATATCATTATTATTCCTCACGGAGCTGTACAGCCAAGAAATGTGTGAGTTCAGGAACATACATGGAAAATAGGTATGAAATAACACTCCTAAGTCCTATAAAGGAGCGGCTGAGGGAGCTGGGAAAGGGGCTCAGCCTGGAGCAAAGGAGGCTCAGGGGGGACCTTGTGGCTCTGCACAACTCCCTGACAGGAGGGGGCAGCCGGGGGGGTCGGGCTCTGCTGCCAGGGAACAGGGACAGGAGGAGAGGGAACGGCCTCAGGCTGGGCCAGGGGAGGCTCAGGATGGACATCAGCAGGAATTTCCCCATGGAAAGGGTGCTCAGGCCTTGGCAGGGGCTGCCCAGGGAGGTTTGGAGTGCCCATCCCTGGAGGTGCCCAAGGAACGGCTGGAGGTGGCACTCAGAGCTCTGGGCTGGGGACAAGGTGGGGGTCAGGCACAGCTTGGACTCCGTGGCCGTGGAGAACTTTCCCAACCTGAATAATTTTGTGATTTTATTCTGTGATTCCCAGGAAGAGCTGGGAGTGGTGGACACCAGTGGGTGCTGATCCAGCTCTCAGGGCCAGGGACGCCTCTGGGATGTGCTGCCATGGAAGATGTGGCACAACTTGAGTATTTTTTATAACAGATTTATCACCTTCTCTTTAGCTCATGACCTTACAGGATCATGATTTCAAGACATCTGCTTTCAGATCAAGTAAGATCAAGGGAGAATTATGCTCAAATCAGGTGACTTTTAGTGATTAAAGGTCTAGAAGGAAGCAGAAGACACAGAACTTGGTATTCACCCACTGTCTCGTGGAGTTTGGGCCTCATTAGAACAGGCCACGGGAAATGAAGGCAAAGCTTCTTTAAACAAGTGGCTTCCTAACGAAGGAGCAACAGCCTTTTGTTTGTCCACTGGATCTGTGCCTTAATAAAACAGCAGATTGGAAATCTGCTGAAAACACTAGAAATTCCCACAGGGAATTCTTGCTAGTCTGAACAGTTCTATAAATAATTCAGTATAATTGACAAGAATCCCATTAAAAAACAGTGAAGTCATCTTAGACTTTTAGTTGGAATTTAAAGTAAAAATTTCACCCGACCTGATGCGGTCGATACCAAAGTCACTCCCAATCCACAGCAACCACAGAACAAAAGAGAAAGGCAGATGAAAACGAGCAGCTGGTGCCTGGGATCAGTGGAGTGTGAAACGAAGCAGTTAAATGTTTACCACGGTGCTGGGCTTTGCTCTCAAGTTTTCTGCATTGCTGCTGCCCCGCTCAAGGCTGGCTGCGGCTGCGAGCAAATGAGCTCCAGAGATGGCTGCAAGTCAATCATCAAACCCAGGTACAGCATTCCCGGCAAAGCACATGGCAGCTTTTCTGACCCTGCTGCTCATAATGAAGCTCCTAACACTGGGAACATCTGGCCATGCTCAGAATGAAAGCCCAGGGAAGGGGCTGTGCAAATTTAATCCTTCTCATTACTACAGGCAACACAACGGCTTCATTTTTCTATTTGACTTCAGAGCTTGTGCATGATTGTGTAATCTCTTTATTTTTACTTGAAAGAATTAGATGAATCTAACCCTGGAAAAGAAACAGCCCTTGATGCCCAGCATCCCCGAGCTCACAAACAGCTCCGTGTCCTTGGGGGAATGCGAGCAGCTAACGACTCCCCACTCCTGGCGTGCAAAGCACTTAATTAACAAACCCAATGTTTTTACAGAAGTTGTTTCTTTGTTCAAGTTAATGGTGCACAATATTACCGGCAGAGCTGCACACCAGCCCCTGGACAAGCCCTGCACCGAATTCCCTGCTGCTCCCATCTCAGCACAGCAACCAATTCCATTGGTAAAATGCATCCCCTTCCATCTTTTAGCTCTTCGTTGCTCTTCCACTCTCTCTAGCCTTACATAAAACCATTCCTCTGCTGGGTGGAACAGCAGCATTTTTATCTTTTAATAGTCTTGCATATTTAGAACAAGGGTTATTAATGTATTTTATATTACTCAATGCATTTACACATTGAGAAAGTGAACCAGGAAATACCACACGTATTCCCATTATAACACTGTGAGACCCATCTCGAACCTCTGTTCTATCTGAGTTGCTTTGTTTGATGATGCAGAAATACACTTAACACAGCCAGTTCCCACATCTCTAGCCAGTGAAATCCTGTGGCACACATGAATCATTTCAATGGAAAATTTAGAAGAAAGTTAATTAAAGGTCATTGGTTTTTCCTCTTCACCCCCCTCCTTTTTTTTTCAGTAATTTGAAGGACCTCCACTGTCTATCAGCATGGGGGGAAATAAGACAATTTTGTTAAAGCTGACAGAATTAGCAAGAGATAAGTAAAGGTCAAATGTCAGGATGAGGACTGGAAGCTTAATCTTCCACCATGAAGCAGAGCAGCAAAAAGAAGGGAAAAGAGGTATATTTAATCAAAAAGGGGACAAAAAAGAAATTTGCATCAAAAATATTCCTGCAAATTAAAATAGATTGAGATCTTGATCAAAGACTGCAAGGTTTTCAGTTAATTAAGATTTATTCAGAGATCAGACTACTTTGCAATGGGTTAAACCAATGGTGTGAAGCAAAATCAGTTATTCTGGAAAGAGCCAAGTTGTTCTGTGTGAACTTGTGGGTGCTGAGAGAGCAGACAGCTGGAGCTGGGCTCCTGTGCTGCAGAAAGGCAAACACAGCCCAAAACAGCCAGGAAATCACAGGATCCCAGACTGGTCTGGGTTGGAAGGACCCTAAAGCTCATCTCATTCCATCTCTGCCATGGGCAGGGACACCTTTGACTACCCCAGGTTGCTCCAAGCCCTGTCCAAGCTGGAATTTCGCTTCAGCACCATCCTCATAAAAGAGCGGATGAAACAAGCTGGAAATACAGTTAGAATAGCATCTTCCACATGGAGCAATCTGCAAATATTTGAGAGTATAACAAGCTACAGCTAATTTAAAGTATAAAGAAATCATGAAGAATCTGAAATATAAAGCAAGAGAATTACTTCTCTTGATAAGAGTCTATCCAAAATACAGTTAGTGAAGCTGAGAAATAGAAGGTTACTCCAGATCAGAGAAAAAGAGCTCTTGCATGAGCAGACAGAAAATATTAAAACAAAAGGAGAGAACAATGTGCCATTTCTAAATAAACAGAAGTGGAATCCAAGTTCTACTATTGCCTTTCCTTTGTGACCATAAAAACGGGTTGTGGAGAAGCTGAATAGGCTCAGCATTGTACTGGCTGCTTTTATCTCACAGAGAAGGCACCAAGATTTTATCACATTCATTTTAATATTTTCATAACTTCAGTATTATCTGCACGAGCAGCCGCTCATCCTCTCATTGGTGCTCCCTCAGGGCACCTGGGATAATTTCCCATCACACAGAGCTGAACACTTGTTGTCTGTGCAACAGCACCACAGCTCACCTCAGGCCAGCTGATGAAATCTGCCTGGGACATGGTTCAGTTTAACTATTAAATAATAACTATTAACTAATAACTATTTGTTACAACATGTCAGGGGCAGAAGCCCAAACCAGTAGCACCTGCAGCAAGAGCATCCTGACAGAACTTGGTAAGGAAAGAGTCTGTGGATTTCCTTTTAACACCTTCCACAATGCTACAGTGCAGAATTTTTCAAGGTTCATTAAGAACGATTAGAAACATAAATATGGACAGAATTTCATGTGCCATTGTAAAATGACTAAAAATATTTTCAATTCCAGTGTTTCCATTCCATCAATGCACTTTTTTGGACTAGTGCAGATCACCAGCATTTCTTGGCCCATGCTGAGTAAGATATGACAATATCCTACCAATCCATATTTTTATACTCAATAAGTCATTCACATGCATAAATTATATATAAAAATAGACAAAGGAATTCCTGTGTCATCGATTTGTATTTTATATTCCTCCAAAAGGGGAGGGTTTTATAGCATTTCCAGCACAGAGAAGTGCTAGAATCCCAGGACAGCTGTCTGTCCTGTCTCACACCACCCTTAAATAGGATTTTATTTGGATACCATATGCTTCAACCTCTCTGTCTGCCACCTTCAGATTTCCTTTTCTGAGCTGCAGAAAATAATATGCTAAATAGCAAGAAGAGTGGTGGTAAAACCACGGTAGAATTCTCTCCCTGGAGTAGAGGGATGTGGATTAAAAGCACACCTGAAAGAGCCTTCATTTTACAGCCTATAAACCAAACCCTCCCCTCACAGGGGGAGCACATCAAACCTCATTACACTCATGTCCTTCAAAGCAAAAAAGTTCTAAATGCAGCCTGAAAAATACACACTCATTACTGATCCTCTGATTTTTGCGCTGCCAAACAGAAGGTTGGGAGTGTTATGGAAAACTTTATCATCTGGGAAGTCATCATGCCAAAGATGGAATAGGCTGGATTTGTCCAAAGTATGAAGTACAAAAAGAGAAGGCAACATGGCTTTGTTACATGAACATGCTGTGGATAAGCAGCACACCAAGAGCAGAGCAGTCATGTTGTCAAACAGGACTTTGAGCAAGGGGGAACAGCTTCCTACTGCCAGGGGGCAGGGTTAGATGGGATATTGGGAAGGACTTGTTCCCTGTGAGGGTGATAAGCCTCTGGCACAGGGTGCCCAGAGAAGCTGTGGCTGCCCCATCCCAGCTTTTCCCTACCAGCCCTCACTCAAACACCCCACATTCCTCCCCACTGCTACCAGAGCTCAGACACTGAACAGGGTAATTCCCTCCTGCTGCTGGAGTGGCTGGAACGGCATCAGCAATGCAGCCCTGCCTCCGGGCCAGGGGAGCACCACTCAGGCACCAGAGCAACACCAGCTTCACCAGGGTCTTGCAGCAAGCAGAGATCAAGCAGTTTAAACTTCTGTGTAGGTGGGAAAACACGATTAAACCTAGCACTGCCTCTTCCTCAGCAATACAGTATAAATCTCTCCACTAAAGATAACTTCTTTCAAAAGCTTTATCAGAAGGGAAAGGAGTTCCCTTGTGTCCAGCTCTCTTACAATTTATCTGCCTCTGGGAAGCACAGATTAGGGGGATGCACATCCTGCATCCCATCCAGCTCCAGTGCAGCCGTGTTTCTGCAGGAGTCAGGATGCCCTGGACTGACACTACACTACACTACCCCAGGACAAAGAGGGTAACTCTTTGGCCTTTAACTCCCCCTCAGCAGTCAAACCCTGCCCCAGTTCAGGCTGGTTTCCCAGTTTTGCAGCCACCACGAGTGCCTGTCACACGCTGGAGCACAGCCAGGAACCCTCCACTCGTGGCATTCCTTTCTGCACCTTCTCCTGTCACAAATGCACCAAGGCCACAGCAGAAGGCTTTTGACTTCATCACTGGAACTGGCACCGAGTTTGGTACCAGGTTTCACCTCCAGAAATAGTTCCTGCAGCTCAGGCAGTTCATTTGCTTCCCAGGTTGTTTGGCAGGTGATCAACTTCTGCTGCCATGAGGTGCAAGGACTGGGTGATGGACAAGTGAGGAGCTGGTTAATTGGACAGGGAAACAGTTAAAGCATCAGACTGGTTTGTCAGGACTCAATGGAAATTTGCAGTTTCATCTGTGACATGACAGGATGGGCTCAGCCCAGCTCCAAGGCACCACAGGGTGAGGAGCTCCCACTCCCATCCTTCCAGGACACCCCTGGGGACACTCCTGGGGCCTGTGGGGAATCCTGAACCCCTCTAAATTGATGCTTTTGTTCTGTAAATACAGAGAAAACCTCAGCCTTCTGAGCTGTCTGCAATTTGTCATCCCCACAGTAATTCCCCCCATTTTCACAAGAGCCTGGGATATGAATAACTTCTCCTTCATATTCCCTTCAAATGAGAAAGACTCTCTCTTTAAATTATTCATAACATTATTATTATTAAAAGTCAAAGTGCCATTTAATGAAATAACATTTTTAAAGTCTGATTGCACTAAAGCCAGAATGCCACAGTTTGTAAAACATCAGTGTCCTTTAGCCTGTGCTGAATTACAAGAGAAATGAATCTGAAATCACACTTGTAGCTCAAGAGAAAACTCTTCTCCGATACACAAATCAATACATGATTTAATTGTGTTTTATTGCTGCTTTTGCTTCAATCTGGGGTCAGAAAAGAGCCTGAGAACATCCTATTTGCTATTTTCCCAAGTCGTATTCCCTCCACATGCACCTGTTTTTTAATTCCAACCTTCAAGCTCTCTCCAGCTGCAGGGCAACAGGGAGACTGACGGAGCGAGTGGGGAATGAGAGCAAGCTCGATATTCCCCCTCTGGACTGCAGCTCATGGAAAGATTTTCCTCTAAGATTGGCTTCTGAAGGTGCCAAGGAAACCAGGATGGAAAAGGCAGAGCTAANTAGATGGGATATTGGGAAGGACTTGTTCCCTGTGAGGGTGATAAGCCTCTGGCACAGGGTGCCCAGAGAAGCTGTGGCCCTGTGAGGGTGATAAGCCTCGCAAGGGGGACCAGCTTCCTACTGCCAGGGGGGATATTGGGAAGGACTTGTTCCCCGTGAGGGTGATAAGCCTCTGGCACAGCTGCCCCATCCCAGCTTTTGCTCAGCACACCAAGAGCAGAGCAGTGGGAAGGACTTGTTCCCTAGGGTGCCCAGAGAAGCTGTGGCCCTGTGAGGGTGATAAGCCTCGCAAGGGGGACCAGCTTCCTACTGCCAGGGGGGATATTGGGAAGGACTTGTTCCCCGTGAGGGTGATAAGCCTCTGGCACAGCTGCCCCATCCCAGCTTTTGCTCAGCACACCAAGAGCAGAGCAGTGGGAAGGACTTGTTCCCTAGGGTGCCCAGAGAAGCTGTGGCCCTGTGAGGGTGATAAGCCTCGCAAGGGGGACCAGCTTCCTACTGCCAGGGGGGATATTGGGAAGGACTTGTTCCCCGTGAGGGTGATAAGCCTCTGGCACAGCTGCCCCATCCCAGCTTTTGCTCAGCACACCAAGAGCAGAGCAGTGGGAAGGACTTGTTCCCTAGGGTGCCCAGAGAAGCTGTGGCCCTGTGAGGGTGATAAGCCTCGCAAGGGGGACCAGCTTCCTACTGCCAGGGGGGATATTGGGAAGGACTTGTTCCCCGTGAGGGTGATAAGCCTCTGGCACAGCTGCCCCATCCCAGCTTTTGCTCAGCACACCAAGAGCAGAGCAGTGGGAAGGACTTGTTCCCTAGGGTGCCCAGAGAAGCTGTGGCCCTGTGAGGGTGATAAGCCTCGCAAGGGGGACCAGCTTCCTACTGCCAGGGGGGATATTGGGAAGGACTTGTTCCCCGTGAGGGTGATAAGCCTCTGGCACAGCTGCCCCATCCCAGCTTTTGCTCAGCACACCAAGAGCAGAGCAGTGGGAAGGACTTGTTCCCTAGGGTGCCCAGAGAAGCTGTGGCCCTGTGAGGGTGATAAGCCTCGCAAGGGGGACCAGCTTCCTACTGCCAGGGGGGATATTGGGAAGGACTTGTTCCCCGTGAGGGTGATAAGCCTCTGGCACAGCTGCCCCATCCCAGCTTTTGCTCAGCACACCAAGAGCAGAGCAGTGGGAAGGACTTGTTCCCTAGGGTGCCCAGAGAAGCTGTGGCCCTGTGAGGGTGATAAGCCTCGCAAGGGGGACCAGCTTCCTACTGCCAGGGGGGATATTGGGAAGGACTTGTTCCCCGTGAGGGTGATAAGCCTCTGGCACAGCTGCCCCATCCCAGCTTTTGCTCAGCACACCAAGAGCAGAGCAGTGGGAAGGACTTGTTCCCTAGGGTGCCCAGAGAAGCTGTGGCCCTGTGAGGGTGATAAGCCTCGCAAGGGGGACCAGCTTCCTACTGCCAGGGGGGATATTGGGAAGGACTTGTTCCCCGTGAGGGTGATAAGCCTCTGGCACAGCTGCCCCATCCCAGCTTTTGCTCAGCACACCAAGAGCAGAGCAGTGGGAAGGACTTGTTCCCTAGGGTGCCCAGAGAAGCTGTGGCCCTGTGAGGGTGATAAGCCTCGCAAGGGGGACCAGCTTCCTACTGCCAGGGGGGATATTGGGAAGGACTTGTTCCCCGTGAGGGTGATAAGCCTCTGGCACAGCTGCCCCATCCCAGCTTTTGCTCAGCACACCAAGAGCAGAGCAGTGGGAAGGACTTGTTCCCTAGGGTGCCCAGAGAAGCTGTGGCCCTGTGAGGGTGATAAGCCTCGCAAGGGGGACCAGCTTCCTACTGCCAGGGGGGATATTGGGAAGGACTTGTTCCCCGTGAGGGTGATAAGCCTCTGGCACAGCTGCCCCATCCCAGCTTTTGCTCAGCACACCAAGAGCAGAGCAGTAGGACTTTGAGCAAGGGGGAGAAGCTGTGGCTGCCCCATCCCAGCTTTTCCCTACCAGCCCTCACTCAAACACCCCACATTCCTCCCCACTGCTACCAGAGCTCAGACACTGAACAGGGTAATTCCCTCCTGCTGCTGGAGTGGCTGGAACGGCATCAGCAATGCAGCCCTGCCTCCGGGCCAGGGGAGCACCACTCAGGCACCAGAGCAACACCAGCTTCACCAGGGTCTTGCAGCAAGCAGAGATCAAGCAGTTTAAACTTCTGTGTAGGTGGGAAAACACGATTAAACCTAGCACTGCCTCTTCCTCAGCAATACAGTATAAATCTCTCCACTAAAGATAACTTCTTTCAAAAGCTTTATCAGAAGGGAAAGGAGTTCCCTTGTGTCCAGCTCTCTTACAATTTATCTGCCTCTGGGAAGCACAGATTAGGGGGATGCACATCCTGCATCCCATCCAGCTCCAGTGCAGCCGTGTTTCTGCAGGAGTCAGGATGCCCTGGACTGACACTACACTACACTACCCCAGGACAAAGAGGGTAACTCTTTGGCCTTTAACTCCCCCTCAGCAGTCAAACCCTGCCCCAGTTCAGGCTGGTTTCCCAGTTTTGCAGCCACCACGAGTGCCTGTCACACGCTGGAGCACAGCCAGGAACCCTCCACTCGTGGCATTCCTTTCTGCACCTTCTCCTGTCACAAATGCACCAAGGCCACAGCAGAAGGCTTTTGACTTCATCACTGGAACTGGCACCGAGTTTGGTACCAGGTTTCACCTCCAGAAATAGTTCCTGCAGCTCAGGCAGTTCATTTGCTTCCCAGGTTGTTTGGCAGGTGATCAACTTCTGCTGCCATGAGGTGCAAGGACTGGGTGATGGACGAGTGAGGAGCTGGTTAATTGGACAGGGAAACAGTTAAAGCATCAGACTGGTTTGTCAGGACTCAATGGAAATTTGCAGTTTCATCTGTGACATGACAGGATGGGCTCAGCCCAGCTCCAAGGCACCACAGGGTGAGGAGCTCCCACTCCCATCCTTCCAGGACACCCCTGGGGACACTCCTGGGGCCTGTGGGGAATCCTGAACCCCTCTAAATTGATGCTTTTGTTCTGTAAATACAGAGAAAACCTCAGCCTTCTGAGCTGTCTGCAATTTGTCATCCCCACAGTAATTCCCCCCATTTTCACAAGAGCCTGGGATATGAATAACTTCTCCTTCATATTCCCTTCAAATGAGAAAGACTCTCTCTTTAAATTATTCATAACATTATTATTATTAAAAGTCAAAGTGCCATTTAATGAAATAACATTTTTAAAGTCTGATTGCACTAAAGCCAGAATGCCACAGTTTGTAAAACATCAGTGTCCTTTAGCCTGTGCTGAATTACAAGAGAAATGAATCTGAAATCACACTTGTAGCTCAAGAGAAAACTCTTCTCCGATACACAAATCAATACATGATTTAATTGTGTTTTATTGCTGCTTTTGCTTCAATCTGGGGTCAGAAAAGAGCCTGAGAACATCCTATTTGCTATTTTCCCAAGTTGTATTCCCTCCACATGCACCTGTTTTTTAATTCCAACCTTCAAGCTCTCTCCAGCTGCAGGGCAACAGGGAGACTGACGGAGCGAGTGGGGAATGAGAGCAAGCTCGATATTCCCCCTCTGGACTGCAGCTCATGGAAAGATTTTCCTCTAAGATTGGCTTCTGAAGGTGCCAAGGAAACCAGGATGGAAAAGGCAGAGCTAAATCCTTACTAAGCACAAGTGTCTGTGCCACTGAGGTGGCTCTAACACTGACCCACAGCGGTCCCCGAGCACAGTCCAACATTATCCTGCACAAACCAGGGCTCTGGACCAGCTCAGGAGAAGAACGACACAGAGCTCCCGGAGCAGGGCCAGTGGAGATGCTGAGGGCCTGGAGCATCTCGGTGCCCAGGAAAGGCTGAGGGAGCTGGGGCTGCTCAGCCTCAGAGGAGCCCCAGCTGAGAGGGGCCCTGAGCCCTGGGTGTCCCTGGCTGCAGGGAGGGCTCAGGGCAGGGCCCAGGCTCTGCTCCGGGGCCCAGCAATGGCACCAGAGCCACGGGCAGGGCCTGAGCCCAGCAATTCCCTGCACAGGAGGCAGAACTGCTGCCCTGGGCAGGACCCAGCCCTGAGCAGAGCCCAGAGAGGCTGTGGGGTCTCCTCCCTGGGGATATTGCAGAGCCCTCTGGACACAATCCTGTGCCCTGTGCTCTGGGATGGCCCTGCTGGAGCAGGGAGGTGACACCTGATGAGCCACCACGGTCCCTCCAGCCTGACCCATCCTCAGATTTTGTGATTATTTCAATTTTAAGGGAAAAAAACAGTCTCTACTATTTCATCACTACTAGACTAATAATATATTGTTTTCTTTTTTAAATCTTCTTTACTCAACATTCTTTGAGTTTCATCAAACTTTGTTTCAAGGTTCAGCAATCATTTTTCTCATGGACCAATAACAAACCCATTCCCAAATACACAATCCTGGCTGATGTCCAGAGCTATGGGCACTGATCCCAGTGGATAAATCCTCATGCAGAATATGTATGGACCCTTTTCATCCCCCAGATTTTTCTAATAGTGGAAGAATTCCTGAAAATTCCTAGGTTTGAGATAGAAATCCAGGTTCCGGTTCTCCCCAGCTAATCCTCGTCTTCTACTCTGCCTTTTTAGCCTCTCTCTGATATCAACACACAGAGCTGATGGCTCTGTTTCAACTTGCACACTCTGGAAAATAGCAATAGTTCAATTAAAATCAGTAAGAATTTGAATCCTGAATCCAACTGAACTCCTGATTTTTACTCTCCACAAGTCTCTAAGGAGATGCAAAATTTTTAGAGTATTTACTTAAAGTCTTTCTTAAAAAGATGAAATGGATTTTTGTCTTGGAAGATGGAAATGTACTTCAAAGCTTGACTGAAGGAATTAACGGAAAACCATGTTTTAGCTTGAGGCTATGCATTTATCCAGCCATCTTTCTCCCAAATCTTGTAGGCACAGAGCTGCAAAACAGACCCTCACCTCACCACATCCATCTCTGCACCAATAAATTTAATGTCTTCCAGGGAAAATCTCTCCGAGATGCACCCAGCCCCTCCTCCTGAGTCTGGAAAAACAACCAGTGATTTGCCATTTCCTCCCACTTTTCACTGCTGGTGATGCAATCATTCCATTGCAGGCATTTATTTTCAGGATGCATAAATAGAAAGATTCTAGAAATTAGGTAGTGATCTCAGAAGATCCCAAACATATGAAAACAAGGGCACCTGCAGAATTGTGTGGTGAGATAAATCTACCCAGGAGTGTTTGTTATTCCTTAGTAAACAGACACGCTGGAAGCAAAATTACTGCTTTGTGCAAACAACAGAGGGTTTGTTTAGTAAGCTCAAAGCAAAACAGACAAATTTGGGTTTCTGTGGAAGTTTACCTGAGTCCTTTGTGACTCTCACACCCTTCACGGCACAGCCAGGAGAACGGGGGCTCCTGACAATGGGCTGAGCTCCCGCAAACCCCATCTCCTTGAACAGAACTGAAGATCCATCCCCAAGGCACCAAAATTGCATTTTGCACTTCCTGTTCTTGTTTCAGGGCCATTAAAAAAAAATCCCTGCATTTCAAGAAGCATTTTCCTCCATTATGCACTAAGAAAAGCACTACTTAAAAATCAGTTTTACAGCTGGAATTGAAAAACAGGATGAAGAACAATCACACTATTCAAGGCATTGCTGCAGAACGAGGAGGTGGATTTAGCAAAGCCCCAGATTCCAAAGATTACGAACTGGCCAGAGAAACCCCCCCATTCTGTACATCCAGGGAATCCTATACTGAACTATATGGACTTGAATGCACAGCCTTGCTCACAGCACAGCCCTCTGAGAGGCTCAGCTGCCAGGGCTGCACAAATACACCAAATAAAGCCCACCACAGGCTCCTGGGGACCCACTGGAAAGGCAGGAAAGGAGCACAGAGACCATGCTGCTTTCTGAGTTTGGGTTTTCCTTCTGTTGACACCTGCCTCCTTGCTCCAATTGCCTCCCAATTCCTCATTTTCTGAGGAAATCTGGAGCTAGAATTCCACTTTGTTCCGTCTTTTGTGCTCATCAACCACTACAAATAAATCAAACCTATCCCCCTTTCCTAGCAATATGACAAGCCAAATCCATCTGGAACCTAATTATTGTTCCAATGCCTATTGTTCCAATATAAATCATCTAAAACTACAATACAAAAAAAATAATCTATGGTACTGCTAATACTTGCCTTGCTCCATTTTCAACTATCTTTGTAAGTAAGTCAAGGGTATGATAAATCTTCCCAGTGATACTCCTGAATTTATAACCCAGATGGATCAATAGACTTACTCTGCCACACATCCCTGGAGGGATTCTGTACATGATTGCTGGGACGATGGGAAGAGCACAGTGACATCCACATTAGGGTTTTCCTGTATCCAGCTCCCCACAAGCAAGCCTCCTGCCCTCCTTGTCCTTGTGCTGACTCCAGGGAAGCTCCTGCTGGATGCTGGGGTGCCCATCCTGCTCCTCAGCAGCCTCCCCGCAGGGCTCCGGCTCCAGGGACTCCTGGCACAGCAGCCCCTGCCCAGAGCACGGGATAAATGAAACATCTTCTAACAAAGCACTGCCAGGCTGATGACAAATTCTGGAGTGGGAAGCATTAGGAGAGTCCCACAGAGCTGGAGGCTACACAGCAACAGAAGAGAGAGATAGGAAAGCACAGGGTGCAGGAAAAGATGGAATGAGAGAAGCACACCAGATGAGCTCTAAGCATCCATCATGGAATATCACCAATCACTCCTGTTCTGTACCAGGACGGAGATGAACGAGAGGAAATACCAACAGAGCAGAATGTTCTTGCAGAGCCACATACCCTTGGGCCTGGTTTCTCTTGGGGCACTTCCTGAGCCAAGTCCCAGCTCCAGGCCAGCACCACCTCACACAAACCTGAGACCTCACAGGGAAAGCATTTTCCTGTTGGTTTCTTTCAGGGCAGTTGAACAAGTTTCCAGCCCAGGCACTGCCTGCACCTGCAGTGACTACAAACCCCAGCACAGCTGAGACTCACCCAGGGTGTTCCCTGTGTGGAAACTCATTCTGGAGCTCACTGATTCCACCCTAAAGGTTACAGCCCCCAACTCTCTTAGCCCAGTTAACTGAAGAGAAAATGAAGTGACACAGAGACGCCTGAACTGTGGTTAGGGGGCTTTGAAGCATCCCAGCCTACCTGGATACCCCTTCATGTACGGCACTGCACAAAAGGCTGATTTCCAGTGAACAGAAGGTTTTAGTGCTGCACTCAACAGACACAAAGAGTGTTTTAATAGTTAGTTACTGAGCTCTTCAGTTGTGGTTACAATCTGCTGCCATATTAATCTCACCCCATAATTAGCTACCTGGGGAAAACGTGTTATTATTCAGAAGACCCAGGTGAAAGGAAAAACAGGCCCAGAGGTCTGAGCCTCATGCTTTATTTCCCTTTCAAAACAGAAAGGTGAAGCAAGGTACATCCCTTGCTCCATTATACGCACTGGACAGTTTTGCTGTGCACTTGGCAAAGTGCAGAAGTGAAAGATGAACGAAAATAGTCCTGCAGAAAATCAAAACTACTTATTTCTGAGACAAGAGAACAGCAGGAAAACCTTGCACTTAAAGATCTCCACCAGCGAGCTCTAAAGAGGCTGCGAGGTACTCTACAATATTTATGAGTGCAAGATATATACTATAGATTAATTCATAAATTCTCAATGCATAATTTATAGTCTATTTACAGAGTAAAACAGTCATCACACAGCAACCACCACAAATGCATTCACTTAAACTTAAGGGCATCTGTAATGCCTGCTCAGAAATCAGAGCCCATAATAAACCAGTCACAGCCAATGACAAGCTGACTAAAATGCCCAGGAAGAGAAAGGAAATGCATTTTTAAGGCAGCTGATGCACTATAAATTTTTAATGCTCTATAAAATCTTTCATTTAGTTGTATTTATATAGTATTAAGTACATTGTTCCAGTTCAGAGTCAGAAATTAGTCTTAACTCGAGTTTTAGAGAGAACTTAGTTTTGCTTGCCTACAGTTTAACCTCATGCTAAAAGCTACAAATTGTGGCTCAACAAATTCATACTAAAGCAGCATAAATTCCTTCATTTCCTCAAAAATCCTCCCTGAACAGAACTATTTTCCCTATTTAACAATGCAAAGCAATTGTGCATTCGCAGAATCAGAGAATCCCAGAATGGCTGGAGATGGAAGGGACTTAAAGCCCATCCAGTGCCACCCCTGCCATGGGCAGGGACACCTTCCACTGTCCCAGGCTGCTCCAAGCCCCAATGTCCAGCCTGGCCTTGGGCACTGCCAGGGATCCAGGGGCAGCCACAGCTGCTCTGGGCACCCTGTGCCAGGGCCTCCCCCACCTTCACAGGGAGGAATTTCTTCCCAATATCCCGTCTAACCCTACTCTCTTATTTAGGTGTCAAGGGCAATAAATGTGGTGCTTGAACACAGGCACAGATCACGCTTTCAGATATAACACAAGACCCTCAGTAACACACTTAGGGGTGTGTTTGCAACTTTGAAATAAAGGCAGAACTTGCTGCTTTAACAGCCAGGAAGAAGCTCACTGTGACTCCAGCAGTTCTCACACACTGGAGGGAGACAGAATTCCCTGGCTCCAGCTCGAGGCACCACTGCTGCAGAGCAATTAAAACAATTGGCCCTTTAGTTACACCTCGTTCCACTGTTTTCCTATAAATTAGCTATGAGATCAAAGCCTTTAAATGCTATTCTATTTATTTACTGAATATATTCTAATTTTCCATCACAGGAATAGGGAACATCTCTTAAAGAACGTGCACGATGAGCTCCCTCCTTCCATAGTTAGTTTAAAAAAATGTTGAAGGATGTTGTTAGGAGACAGCTTGTTCTCCATCAGAAAAAACAGCAGGTTAAAAAGCAGTGGTGTTACCCTGAATCACAAGGCCCAAGATGCACTTTTTGGGCCTGCAGCTGAATTCCTGCAATAAAATGTGCTGCCTGCCTTGGCACCAAGCCAGCAGATCCCACTCCTTAACCGAGCACTATCCTCTTCTGGATGACATGTTTTGTTCTTTAAATGTCTTCATGGTGTTCCTCTGCATCCATATAAAGATTTTTAATTGCTGTTTAATATTAATGCAGTTTTCAGAATCAGTGAAAAAGCTGGTTTTTAATTTTTAAGTCCACATCAGCTTCAAAGGTGCAGCTATAAATAGGAGTGTTGGAGACCAGACATAGCCAGGAGCTATTGCAGGGTGCAGTTTATCCTCTACACAAGACTGTAAATTACTGAACATCTGAGATGCCCCAATTTCCGTTGAGGCTCCTCAGCAATGTGTCCTGACCCCGCAAACCCTGGGAGAACTCCTGGCTCTGCTGAGGACACCAGCACCTCCTGGATGAGCTCCATCATTTAGAGTTTGTGTTGAGGAGTTACAGTGAATTGAGAGGCTAAAACTTGCTTCACTCAGCTGTACTTCAATCATCTTACCTGTCACTTTGGCGATGTTTGATAGCAGATCAACTGCTTGTGTTTAATACAGGATTTGCTGGGATAATAAATCTTCCAGCCAGGCATTTTCCTTTGTCCTAGTGACACTTTAATTGACTTCTAAGGACAAAGCTGATTTTATGTATTTCAGCTTTAATTGCTGATCACTTTCCTGGATTTCTTTCACACAATCACATTAAGCATTAGGTTATTTAAGGAGATTAGGGAGTCTTACCATGGAGAACCACACTCCCAGTTACAATGGAAATACACTCAGTGGTAGAAATTGGTTGAGCGAGAACTTTGAAACTCATTTTGAATGAGTTCCCCGAGTCTGCTTCACATAGTTCCATAGAAGGGAGCCTAAAGATTATGTGAAGGAGTAAATCTGACACTGCTTAATGTCTCAAAAGGACTCGCCTCCACCTCCAAAATCTGTAATTATGTGTGATTTGCATTAAGCCTTAGAAAGAAAAAGAAATCCCTACATGAAGCAGAAAAAGCAGATTAGGAGCAATATTCTGTTGTCAGTCCCGCAAATGATTTATGTCAATTAAGATAATTCCTGTGGTCTCATGAAACCACCTCTCACGCCATCACTTCAGAAGAGGGGGACACTAACCCAGAGCCACAAAATTCCACTTCCCAGAAAGGACAGCCTGATTTGAAGTTTATCCAGTGAAAAGTGCATTACATTCAACACTGCTTCAAAAAGCAAAGCTGCAAAGCTATCAAGCAGCAACAAGAGAAGAGTAATTTTTCATTAGAGCCTCAAGATGTGCAGAGATAAAGTCATTAGGGTGCAGGTGTGATGCATGCACCGGGCTGAGCTGCTCCCCACATCCCCCTGCTCTGCTCCTGCACCCACCAAAGGTCACAGACAACAACAGGAGGCAGAAACTGTGCAGCTTTCTTTGGAGAGAGATGCTGATACATCCTTCATCTAACAGGCACATCTTCAGGAATATTTCTGGCAATTGATGAATCATTTTGCAAGGCAGAAAAGCCATCATTAAAAGCACCTTGTTGTTCCTGCAACAGGCGCCTCGTTAAGAAATCCGCTTCAGCTCTCATTTTCCAATTCTTTGTTAGTGCCTCCACAGATAAAAACTTCCCACCTCTCAGAGGCTTTAATTTGCCCCCAGATAGCAGCAAAGGCTAATGCTGATCTGCGAAACACGTCTGAGAAGGAATTGCTGTGCCATCTGACAATATCCTGTATCCAGGGGTGTTCAAAGTTGGGATAACTTCTCCAAAAGCAAGAATAGGCTCGCCAAGGCTCTCTGGCAAAACCACAGCAGGTGAATCAAAGCCGTCCAGCAGCTGTGGCAGCACTGATGGCAGGCAGGTCGTTCACAAACGTGCAAATGAACACGCAGGGTGATTGTCCTGGGCCATTTGCAATTTCCTCTGGGAGTTACCGGATTCACCTTTCAAAAGTTGTTTCCACCAGTCACAGAATCCCAGAGTAGTTTGGGTTGGAAGGGACATTCAAGCCCATCCAGTGCCACCCCTGCCGTGGGCAGGGACACCTTCCACTGTCCCAGGCTGCTCCCAGCCCCAATGTCCAGCCTGGCCTTGGGCACTGCCAGGGATCCAGGGGCAGCCACAGCCCAGGGAACAAACCAGTACTGCTCATAAATGAACCTGACCAGGGTTACCTGGGTACGTGTGAAAAGCGCTCTGTAATGTTTATCTCAAGGAGAACTGACTAAGAGAAATCGCTAATAAAATGCAAGAATGTTAAACTGGCACATTGTTAGGAGAACATTAATTGACAACTCTAATACATTGAATAAATTAGCATAGTCAACAAGCTGAGGACTTCCATGCATTATCATGTACCTCACAATGACTTTTTAATTATTCAGAAAGCAAATAAATTATTTCCAAACTTGCATTTTCCTCTGTTTCATGTTGTCCTTGTGGCTTTTAAATACACATTAACATTTCTCCCTTTTCAATTCAAGTCTCCCAGTCCCTGGTAATTGGGCTTGGTTTTTTCCTTCTATAGGAAGGATAGGATGGGAACAGAATTCACTGTCTCACTTGTAAGAAGATCTGCAAGATTTTAGTCATATTTGTAAAACCTAAACCCCTAAAGCTTCAAAGACACAAACAACACCTTTGCAGAGGAGGAGGAAGAACCTGCTGATGTCAGTTTAAGGCACACTGATAGATTTAAACATGGTATTTTTAAAGCTACACAAACAAGGTGTTAACCACATTTCAATCTAAATAACCCCAATGTGGCTTGGATCAGTTTAATTACACTTTTAAATGCCCCTTTCTTGAATAATCAACACTTTGGACTAAACAGAAAGGCCCATAAGAACAGGCAGCTTTGTTTCTGACACAGGTATCTCCACACTCTCCCCTTACCAATAATTCCCAAGCTCATAAATCTCTCTCTCCAGTGCCCCCTTTCAGTCCCAATTACAAACACTATTTTTAGCCAAAGCAAATGTCAGTGTACAAATAAAATTAAAAACACAATTAACATTACCAGATATAATGAGGTGTTTAATTACCCTTGAAACTAGGCCTTGTGAAGAGCCAATAAACTTTCAAGTGCTTTTGTTACCAATCCAATTATCCATCATACAGAACATCAGACTGTTTGCATGGCCCTCAAACAAGGGTCCAAGAGGTGGGACAGCAGAGCAAGGAAATGATGCTGCCATTAACAGTGAGAATATTACAGAAACCTCTGTTATAGAAGCTGTTCTCAGTCCCGACCCTAAGAAGAGATAAGAAAAACCTGATAAACTGTAGAATATATGAAATAGTTCTCTAGAGTCTCATGTGGCCAAGCACTGAACAAAAACACTTCCTATGAACTCCAAAACTCTGAAGTGCAGCACAGCAGTGATGCCACCAGATCCTCGAGCCTCCATCAGCCCCCAGAGCCAAAATTCCAGTTGCCAGCACAAAGCTCTGGTGCCAAATGACAGTGGGGAAGAAAATAAGTCTGTATGTAAAACACCCTGGGCTGTATAGTATGACCTTTAATAAACACCAAGATCTTTGCATTAATGCAAATTGTTTAAACCATGGGACCTTCAGGTGCCAAATCCACCACGAGATTATTTGAATTTCATGCATGTTTGGAAAAGCAGCAGATCCAACAGGGACTGGAGCCCAAATTGTCCTTAAGAAATAACAAAAATGCCCACAAAAAACCAGACACCACAAAACCAAAACAAAAAGCACCACCAAAAGGCCCAAAACAACTGCACAGACTTTTTGCCCAAATTCACTGGATGATTTCCCACACCTGAGAAGTTATTTATACCATTATTACTTTTTTTTTCTGGACAAAATCAACTCCTAGAAAATGTTGATTAATTTGCAGCTTGATGCATAAAAAGTGAGCTTGTGAAATTACCAGAAGAGGTAAATAAATGATTCATGTGGGTTGGTTTTGCATGAATAAATTATTTGTTCCTTCTCCATGTTTCATCTGATAGAAGAATGCAAAATTAATGCTATTCTATGCAAATAGAAAGCCTTTTATAAAATTCTGACCTAATTATAGGTGTTTGCTAAGGGACTCACACTTGAGTTTTCAGGGAAAGAATTCCTTGGTGCCACATTAGTGTCAGGGAAGGAAAGATTCAAACAATAATATGTGTCATTCAAGGATTATTAATAGAAATACATATTATTAATACTTTCGTCTCCTTCAACCATTTTCATCCTTTTGGAGAGGTGACACAATTGGCACCCAAAATGCTACATCCCTCCAGCTAATGTTGAACATAGCACCTGATTCCAAAGAAATCACTGCAGATCATGCAAAGTTGTGTATCCCAGCAGATTTTCATTAATGCCAATAAAAGAGATGGCATTTAAATGATGTGGTAGCCAAGGAAACAGAGAAGTACCTGACAGATGTTATCCCCCAGCCTTCTCCTTCAGAGGCAGCAGAGATGAACTGCTTGGGCCAATCCTGCAACAGCCGATGACCAAATGAATTGTTAAATCATCCTAATTTCCAACACCGTGGTGCTGACTGGCAAGGAGCTTTTAATAAGAATTGTTCATGAAAATAATGAAAAAGCCAAATTCTTTCTAGCCACGATTTGAAACAACACAAAACATCTTGCCCAGAGCAGCTGTGGCTGCCCCTGGATCCCTGGCAATGCCCAAGGCCAGGCTGGACACTGGGGCTTGAAGCAGCCTGGGACAGTGGAAGGTGTCCCTGCCCATGGCAGGGGGGGCACTGGATGTGCCTTCCAACCCAAACCATTTTGGGATTCTGGGATCTCTCTTTGGACTTGGATCTGGCAGAGATTTTTTTTGATTTTACAGCTTTCCCTCTTTAACTGCTAACCCTTAAGAAATTCCATTAACAGGATTTCATCTCAGTAACTGTCCAAAAATTCTGGAAAAAATAGCCACAAAACATCCCAAGGATTTAGACAAATGAAAATCACCAAACTAAAAACTATTCATCTGTAAATATGAAGACAAAAAACCATTCAAAATCTAAAGACTACCTTTAGTCTTTTACCTTTAAAGTGAGAGGAACCCACACCATAAAGCTGACAAGATGACAGGCAGGAGCCAGAATAAGCAAAGAAAATTTGTGCTATCAACCACAGTATTTTCTATGGCTGTATCAGACACTGTTGTAGTTTCAACATACAGAGCCCTTCAAGAATGCACCTAGAGTCTGATTTTATGCAAATGACAATAAATGAAATGAATCTTTCCCATCTGACCAGTACTGTGCTATTTTAGGGACATTCATGCAGTAGCTTTGGCCTGTTTGCAGGTATTTTCCCTGAGGCCACTCCACTGCTCTCTCACTAACTCCACCAAGCCCTGTTTGTGCCTGTAATAGAGAGACTGAGGGACTGATTGATTAAATCAATCAGAAGGTTCTAAATGGGGTTTTGTAACAGAATCACACAAGAAGTTCCCATTAACTGACCTGGCTGCTCCTACCTGCTTTTACTGGCTCTGCATTCGGTGAGGGCTTCACTCCTTGCTGATGACAACACACAGCACTGGTGATCCTGGGTTTCCAGGTGGTTTAGCCCACTCTACACATTGAATACTGATGCAATAATTCCTCTATCAGTCTCTCTGTGGATGGCCAATTTCCCAGCAATAACTCAGCTCGATAGCAGGTGACTGAACACCACCCAGACACCATTCCCAGCAGCAAATCCTCACGGACAACAGCCTCTACACACCTGCACTGAAAGGTGGAATTCCTTCTTGAAATTAATGGGAAATACTTATTGGAAAGGTCCACAAAGCAATGAGACCCTTCTCAAGCTCCAGCCATTATTCCTCACTAGCGATCCTACGCTTGGGAGCATCCTCAGAGCAAGATGTCCCAGACTTCTCATCCCCCAGGAGCAAACAGTTAAGGCAGAGCTGACTTGTGTCAAGATAAATCTGGCAGATTTTCCAAGTACTGTGGATAATTAGTGAGCTAGAGGTTAAACAGCCACAGAACTCTGGGACTTTATTCCAAGCTTGAATGCCCTTGATAGAAGTCGGTGAGGTGTCGATTCCAAACATTTCTGTTTCTGTACACAAAGTGGCTGCTCCAATTCAAAACAGACAATTTAGTGGGTGGATCTGTAATTAAATTATTATGGCTCATATCTAATTAAAACAGATTTCAAGGCACATTTCAAGCTGTGGTTGGATGTCAGTTTGAAGCTGCCTCGCACGGCTTGGCAAGCGATCGCGCTGAAGGAGGGCAGGAACAGCATCCAAGAGTAAGAAAAGGAGGATCTAAAAATAAAAATGTTCTGGAATGCCTGCCTTTCATTTTGAACCCAGCAGTTCCATACTGGCATGGTACCACCCCATCCCATGGATCTCTCAAAGGGCCTTGAGACTCAGAGAAAGAAGGAGAAATAATTGGCAATGCACAGCCCGCAGTTGTTACCAGGTTCTGCAGAGTTTAACAAAATCCAGCGGAATAAAAGCCTTCCTGATGTATGGGAAAACAGGCTCAGTGGGAATATGTAATTACAAGCTGGACAAGGTAGAAAGGTACAGCCTAGTGAGACACACTACACAGTTTGTTAAGCTGAACATACACCTCGGGCTTAGCACTGACTTCTGAGAATTCAGTGATGGAACAAGAACAGCAGTTTGAAGATCACATTTCAGAAACCAATAGAAGGGTTTAGAAAAGCAAAGTTTAAAAATGTTGTGACTTCTTTTTACTCTTTAATTTTCCTTTATTCACCCAGTGGGAGTTTATTTTCTGCATCAACTTTGATTTAAATAAATGGATGTATTTTCAGAAGACCTCAAGGTGCTGAAGCCACCACGGGACTGAAACTACGAGAGGCACAAGCAGGAGCTGAAACCCCAACTCCAGGCCCCTTTGGGATCTGCCCCCAGCACACCCATCCTGCTCACTAATTACTTCCCCTCCCTCTTTGTCCTCTACTTTTCCTTATGTACTTAAACCACATTTCAAATGTAATTGCATAAAAGATTGCCTGGTTCACGCAGGAACTAATAAGCCCATGTAACTGTTATTACAAAACTCAAATCAAAAGCACTGAATATTGCCATTGCAAAGTAATTAAGGCAGTAAAACCATCGGCAACTTGAAGGGCTCTTTCATTAGTAAAGAGAACACAATTATTTTCCTGCCATGTCTCCTGATTCTATTAGGCTGACATGCAGGAACAGCCACACTAAGCAGGCTGATTTCTCTCCCAGCACACTGACACCCTGGAAATCCTTCTTCACGCACAGCTGAGCCACTGATGGTCACCACATTCCCTGTGCTGTCAGGGCTTAGCCTGGCTATCAAGCTTAAACATGAGCTGAGCAGGGCCTAAACCCCTTCAGCTCTCACTGAAGAGCAAACAAAAGTTCAGTTGGTAAGAAGGGAGCACAGAGAGCATCAGGCATGGAAGGTGTCCTTGTCCATGGCAGGGGGTTGGAACAAGATGATCTTTGAGGTCCCTTCCAACCCAAACCATTCTGGGATTTGGGGAGAAAACTCAGATGTCCCACAGAACAAGAAAAGGACAAGAAGAAATGGCCTCAGGCTGTGCCAGGGGAGGGTCAGGTTGGACATCAGCAGGAATTTCTCCATGGAAAGGGTGTTCAGGCATTGGAAGGGGCTGCCCAGGGAGGTTTGGAGTCCCCATCCCTAGAGGAGGGTCCAGAGAAGGGCTGGACATGGCACTCTGGGCTGGGGACAAGGGGGGGATCGGGCACAGCTTGGACTTGAGGACCTGGGAAGGCTTTTCCAACCCTCAGTGGTTCTGTGAGTCTGTAACCTGAAATCAAAGCAAACTTTTAGAAACTTTTAAAAAAGTTTTGCTTTTAAAGGACAAGCATCCAGTGGGGTTTTCCTCTAACAAATTCCAGCCATGGTTTGCATTCGGTGTTACAACAGGCACCTTCGGCTTGATTGTTCCAACTGTTCAAAATCAAGTTAAACAGCAAGAAGAACAGAGTTACATTTAAATCTGAGCAGGTTAAAAAATAGAAAACAAATATGCTCTGCAAGTACCGACCCTCGCTGTGCGCGCTGGGGCTCCTGAGCACAGATTTATAATGAGGAGTCACTGCCAAACTCCCAGCGCATCTTAATACCAGCAAAATTCAGACTGAATACTGAAAGGGACAGAGATCGCTTGAAATTCAGCTCAAGAATGCTCCTACCTGACACACCAAAGGAAAAAGGGCTTAATTTCAGTGGGTGGTACAGTTTTATAACAGAGGGAAATAAAGTTGCCTTGGGTATGATTGGCACTTCTGGAAACTGAGTTAGCTTTGTTTCCAGTCATCACGTCAAAATAGATTTGGGCGTTTCTATTCAGATCAGCACCATAATCAAAAGACTAGAAAACACCTCCTTCCCACTACACCATTTGAAGTCATCTCTTCATTTTGCATTAGGGCTCTCCTGATCTTCAAACCCACAATACTGAGTAAGATTTCTTCCAAAAGCCAGGGCCTGTACTTCAGAGAATTATAAATGGTTTGTCTTGGGAGGGACCTTAAAGCTTATGTGGGGTTCCAACCCCCTGCCTTGGGCAGGGACATCTTCCTGAAAGGTCCCTGGGCCACTTGTCACATTATTTCAGATGTGACAAAACAACTTCTGTTTTCAAATACGGTATTATCTTAGAACTATTTCTTATTAAAAGAACTCTGTGCTCTCTCAAAAGAACAGGCAATTGTTGAACTGAGTACTTGCAGGAAGTCATTTCCAACCCTCACAGCCTGTGGAAGCACTGCTGGTTATACCTGTGCTGAAATCTGGAAAGGGACTGGGGAAGGTGCACGAAGGTCACCAGGATGATTTGGCACTAATGCCATGGATTCACAGGCTGTCAAATCTATCAGGAAAATTCCCCGTGGAGGCTCACAAACAGGTGCAAGCAGACAAGTTCTCTCCTCCCACAAGCACCAGGAAAACAACCCTTCTTAAACCCTGTCTTTACCTGAAATCACAGTGTCTGAGACATCAATAACACACTGGTTTTTCCTTTACTTTCGCAGAGTTCTGCCCAGAGCTGCCACCACAGAGCAAAGCAGATTTGGAAGTCAAGCGAGGAGGTGCCGAGCTGTGCCTGGGAAAGGCTGATCCCAGGGAGGAGGAAGGGCAGCAGCAGGGGACAGTATTTGATCCAGAAAGGGAATGATGCCTCTGCCAGGCACAGCATGCTGGGCTATAACCTCGTGCCTCGGACTCTGGGCATGGTTTGATGTGAGCACACACAGTTCAGGAGCTGCTCAGAAGTTTCACCTCCCAGTTCCAAGGCTTCTGATGTTTATGGTTTATCCAGCTGGCATTGATCAATATT
Organism: Ifrita kowaldi; assembly: GCA_013398055.1. Lineage (NCBI taxonomy): Eukaryota > Metazoa > Chordata > Aves > Passeriformes > Cinclosomatidae > Ifrita > Ifrita kowaldi. Next base: position 271,846 of record VZRS01004068.1, on the reverse strand, counting down.
GATGTAACCCAACCCTCTGGTTCAAAGGTATCATATAAACTACAATAGGAAATTAATTTTTTCAGCCATTTTCCTGAGGTTTAATTAAGCATTCTGAAGATGGCTGCAGTGACTCAGCAGCAAGGGGGAGACAGCTTGGCTGGCCATCCTCCTGCATGCTCCTGCCCCCTTACACTTTTCTGCCTGAAAGCCATTTATTAGAAGAAGTTTTCTTCTAAGAGCAATGGCATAAGGTCAGCAGGCAGAAGGTGAGTGACTGCTCATTCACTTTAGGTGGGATTGGTGCTAAACACACCTAACTAGCTCACCCAAAGAGTGGTTAATGCCAAGTATTAAGGATGTTTAAATTAAATGTCATTTACTTACAAGGAATAAAAGCAAGAAGACATTGAGGAAAAGCCATGACCTTCTGTAGCATCAGTTGGATTCACAGGGATGCAGCCTCCACTGGCACAGGACCACTGATGTGAGGGATATTCCACAGGTGTCAGGAGCTCTGTTCCCCGGTTGGAGCCCTCACACAGGTTTGTCTTGCCAAGGATCATCTGATAGCAGCATGTGGGCCCAAATCCCTTACCTGCCAATACAATTTATTGCCTGTGTCTGAAAACCAGGTGCACCTGTGCTAAAATGACACTTCAGTCTCAATCCTTTCACTTACCATAAGTACATTACAAGACAGTAACCATAAGTTACTGTCAGGGCAGGACAGTTCCTCTGTTCACAGCACTTGGGAACTGCTGGGGCACTTCCAATGTCCTGACACTCCAGTGACACGAACACATTAATGTTTTGTTACATCACTTACAGAGGAAACATCCAAGGCCAAGGCCAGGGAAGGTGTTGGGAAGGTAACAGGCAGTCCTGGAAAATCCTGCTGAATTTATGCAGTCCCATGGCACAGCCTCATTTTATCAGAATGTCCCAAACTTAAGCAATCCCAAGTGGCTGAGTATTTATGAGCAGAACACAAGAGCAGTGAGGTCAAACAGCCCTTCCTGGGTGACAAAATTTACAGGGCAGTGTTTGCTCTCCAGGAGAGCAATAAAGCAGTTCCTGGAGAGCACAGATTTACAGGCAGCACCAGCTCCTCGAGCTGTGAGTTACTGGCAGGTTGTGACTGCGCCTTCCAAGAGCTTTCACCGGACCAGCTGCTCAGAGCAAAATCCTCAGCTCCTGTCTGCAAGAATTAAGTCAAAAACTGAGTTTAAAATTGAGACTGTGTGTGCATTTCATCAGCTGGCCAGCAAAAGCAAAGAGAAAACCAGGCTGAGAGATGTGAAAAACACTCACAGGAACAGATTTGATGATGATAACATATGATGAATGAAACAGAAATAAGTATTTCCTTCAGCCAATTACCACTCAATCCTCACAAGTCAAACAAAAATGCTAAATAAATATTATCTGGCATTTCCACGTTGTTCTTTAATCCATCTCATAATCACAAAGAATTCTAAACTACACCATCACTGTGTCCATATGTTTAACAAGATGGTCAATGGAAAGCATCTGATACATCCTCAAGCCACTGGAATGTTGGGAAAAGTCTCTAAAGCTGCTCTCCATGAGCCCTGAATTTGTTCTGAATTACATATTCTTAAAGAATAAATACTTTTTTTCCTTAAGAAGCTGAGGACACAGTGGGATTTCTGAAGACATCAAATGATGTGCAACTGCTGCAGAATACTTTGAATTACATCAAGATTTAGTGTGGAGATGTTTAACAATAAGGGATAATGAGAGAGTAAAACATCACCTTGCTTACACTTAATTGACCTGCTCTAAACACCTAAATAAGTTGGGAATAAAGCCAAAAATCAGTAGAAATGCAGAAAATTAAAACAATTATTTGGCAACATGGAACAACTTACTCTCATTCGAGTGAGAGCAGATGAGGTCATCAGCTTCCTTTTAGCAGTGGCAAACTGGAAGTGGCCTGAATATCAAAAATGTAATTGCAATCAAACAGAGAAAAGCTTGGAATAGTGCAAGAGAGCTGCTCCTGTTGTGCTGCATTCTGGAGCACAAGAGCTCCTATCAGCAAAGGTTGGCACTAAAATCAGCCATTTCTATCTGCTTGCTGCGAAAAATAATGATCTGTTGATCTTGGTTTGTCATTCAAACTGTGTAACCCACTAAGTCAGCATCTGTCTCTTTACTGGATCTTCTTCTGTGGTGTTTACCAACTGTCAGAACTAAGCAGAAACAAAAATACAGGAACAGAACTTCCAGAAGCACTTTGAAAATGAGGTTTGTCAAAATGCCCTGACAATAATGACTACTAGAGTTCAAAAAAAACTCATCTACAATGAGTTTATGACCATGTTCTACATTATGACCTCAGTATTGTGACCATGTTCTACACAAAAAAGTATGAATCCTTCCCCTTCCCAAATATCAAAGTTTTCCAAGTAATTTCCCTGTTAGTGGATCTTTTACCTTACCTGACCTAAAAACTTCTCCATAAACACAGTGAATAACACGTCTAAATGGCGAAGATGAGAGCCTGAGATTTCAAAGTCGAGAAAATCACTCTAAGATACATTTTACATGAAAGGGTCCACGTTTCCACAGGCAAAGCCGGGGAACCTGAGGCAAAGAACAAGGTGATTGTGGCTGTGGGCTGGGCAAGGCAAGAGCTTTGCTTGAGGATTTTACCTGAATTGTGTACTTGAATTATTGAACAGTTCCCTGAAGAGAGGGCCTGGATGAGAGTGACTTGTCTCTGGATTTCAGCTCTCCTAAGTGGGAGCAGAGGAATCTGTAAAGTACCTTTGCACCTCCCAGACCTGGGAAGTCAAGAGGAGCCCGTGTGTCAGTAGGAACCAAGTTATCCCAACTTTCCAAAACAGCCAAAATGAAGGCTCTAAACTGCAAGATATTAGAAGGCAACAATTTCTGCAGGTTTAAAAGAAAAAACCCAGAAATTCATCAGAACAGAATACAACAGCATTTCATCTAAGCTGCAAGATGTGCCTGTCAGTGATCCAAATGGGGATTTTCCCCGTTTTCCTGCCATGTGGCTGGGCTATCTCTATCAGTGCGTTAACAAGTTTTCCACGCTCCAGCTGGAGAGTGGAAGGAGCCCGTGCCAGCCCCTCCTGCCTGACAGAAAATACTCGGAGCTCCTCCACCCCGGCTCCCGGGGCTGCGGAGCCAGCGCTGGCGCGGCCGTCAATGGTCCCTCTGTCGGCACCCCGACAGCACCCGGCCTCCAGCCACGGGAACCCAGCCAAAGGCCAGGGAATGGCAGCTTTCCTGCTCCGTGCAGTTCAGGCAGTGCCCTGGAAGTGGCAGACGGGCTGCGGATCCCCAAGCCTGGCCCCTGGGCAGGGATGAACAGCTCGGGAAGCTCTCCCGCAGCCCAGGCCGGCAAAGCAGGAACGCTGCCTGGGCTGTTCCCAGCAGTCTTCCAGTTAGAAGAGCTTGCCTTTATGCAAAAATCTAATTATTGATTGTCTTGATTTGGTCGTGTGTTATCGTTAAAATCAATCCAAAGGCCCACACAATTTATTTAGTGTGAATTTGGAGTTACTGTAAGAAAATGAAATCACTCATTAGCACACTTATCCTCACTTTATAGTAACACTCTGGGGAAGGCTTAACACCCCTCCCCCTTGCCAATCTCCATCCCATCCAGAGGGAGATAACGAGGCACATAAGGCACATGCTCCATTCCCGAGGTTCAGATGGCAGATGGCACATGCAGGCCCCAGAGCACTTCCCAGGGAAACCTCCCTAAAAGCATCAAAAGTGGGGCACTTGCTTTGTAAATTGATTCCCTAGAAAGATATTTCCATGGCAGACCAAAAGGTTTCCATGCTGCAGGTGAAGGAGCAGGAAGATTAATTATCCAGCGGGAAACAACCAGACCCAGAGGTCTGCCCACACAAAACCTCCCCTTCTACTTTAGTTGGGCAGAGGGAAGATCTAAGTTCTTTTTCTTTGTAGATCATCTGAAATCAGACTGTAGTCTGGAAATTCCCTTTTACAGAATTATGGAGTTTTAAGAGCTCAAACCACATTTGGGCAAAGACAAATGATGGAGAAGTTGAGACTGCTCCTGACATACCCTTGCAAAGAGCAAGTGGGCTTTTGGGCTTCCAGAAGAATAAAACATCTCTTTGTAGATCTAATGAAAGATCACTTCTCTAATTAGGAACTTTAGGTGAGGCATTTTTAGGTGCTCAGGTGATGAGACTGGCCCCTTTATGCCCCCTCCACACCGTGGGGGAAGAGCTGGCTCCTTCCAGACCAGAGTGGGAGGCGCCCACATTTTTACTGAGCTGTTCTCCACAAAGGAACGTTTCCTTCTGTTCATGATACAAGAGGGATTGCGGTTGGGACATGAGGGGATGCCCCACACCGAGGAACCCCAGACACACAGCAGTGTCACACAAACCCCTCTTGGGGTCACATCCCAGCAATGCTGCACAGTTCAGAGATAAACTAGTGACATCTTGACTGGATAAGCAGATAGTCAATACCTGCACACTTTAGGTTTTGCAGATTAATTAGTCTGTTTTCTGGGAATCCCAATGAGAGTGTCAAGGAGCTTCAGACAAATCCTTAACAACAAGTCCGTGTCCTCAAACAAGAGTTCAGGCCATTGGCTTATCCATTACTAAATAACCCAAACCACCACTCTGATTGCCCAGAACTGCTTTTTGAAGTACCCAATTTGTTCCTCTCTCAATGCACTGTAGAAACGGGTTCGATGGACTCCAGGCTCTCCTGATCTTTTTTATTCCCTCTGACCACAGATGCTCAGACGGTTTCAGCAGTGAGCCCACTTGTTAGAAGTTAATGCAAGGAAAATAGAGGTGATCATCAATCACTTGGAAATTGGCTCTTCTTTAGAGAGGGAAACAGGAGTTTGCAGAATCAGAGCAGTGGAAGGGGAGAAGCACCAGGGTCTGACTTCATCCCTGCCACAACTTCTCGCTTGCCAGCAGCTGGATTGTGGAGCAATGGTGCAGATGAACACCTGTAAGCACTCCAGGAGAAGGGCACATCAATCATCTCATTACTTTTACTCTATCCAGAGTTCACAAAGAAAATAACCAACCCTTTTGGTGGCATTCTCCACATTTAGAGAATGAAGTTCAGACCTCAGCATTTTTAAAAAGCAGCTGCAAATATAACAGTACTGAAAGATGAGAGCTCAAAAACTCTGAAGGACACAGCAGGATTTAAAAAAAAGATTTGCCAAGTAAATATGATTATTGCTGTCAAGACTCAGTAATTCACTAAAAGCTGCTGAAAAAAGCTTATGTATTAATAACACAAAACAAATACATGTACAAACATTCATACAAGCACTATTTCCAAGTGCTGCCGTGTTTGTCGGGAGATGAATTGCCATGTTCCAATCACATAATGCCAGTAACAAAAGATTGTACATCCTTCTCAGAAGCAAAGAATTAGCTACCGCTGACTCCCGTGGTTACTGATCCCAGAAATCATTATTAACTTGAACAGTATTTGCATACAGAAACAGTCCCTCTAACACTGCTGCAGCCCAGCTTCCAAATATTGGGAAGCAGACAGCCAAAATTCCAGCTGGTCAAACCACAGACTGCCCACCATCCTGCTCATCCGCAGGCAGGAGACTCTTCTGTTTTTTCCTGCTAAAATGCTGCTCCCTTTCTCCTCTTTCTACCGAAAACAAGTGTTCTAGAGGAGGTAAAAAAAAGGGGGAAAAGAAAATCCACCCTCGCTCCTGTGGAAAGCAGAACATTATGTAAGGAAAAATATCTTTTATTGTGTAATTGGTGCAGCTCATGCACAGATACCAGGTGAGAGAAGCACAGGTGGATTAGTGGGAGTGAAGGCTGGGGAGTCAGGATGCCCATCCTGGAGCCCCTGCTCCCCATGGCACGGGACAGGCAGGGTGTCCATCCTGGAGCCCCTGCTCCCCATGGCATGGGACAGGCAGGGTGTCCAGCAGGCTTTAGAGATGTGGCTCAGCCTGGGTGACAGCTGATTTTGACATCCATACCTTTGCCTCCTGCCAGACCTCTGCTCCCATTCCACAAAACACACTCTGCATTTGCAAACAATCCAGCATACTGAAAGCCTGGCAGACAGCTCCTGCTGTTTTCTGCTCTTGTTTCAAGGGTACTGAAACTGTTTGTACTTCCTAAAAATGGCTAGATGTTTCTTAGGTGAAACCACAACCAATTCCTCAGAACTCATTGGCTCAACTGGGAACATCTTAATTATTGAGCTTTCAGATAGATCAGGCGCCCCCTGCTCCTGCTGCTTGTGAACAGAGGACTGTACACCCACTCCTAGACCTACACCAAAAATCCCAAACCTCATGATCCCTGGCATCACTGGGTACACAGGGATTTTGCTGGTAATGGGCCTGGAGAAACATGGATAGCTCAGATTATGCACCCTAAGTGTAGAACACTCATTAGATTTACCTGCAAAACCAGCACATGCATGGTTTGTACGTCAGGAATTCTGTATCAGCACCTGTCTCTCTCGAGCATCAGTGGGGTTTTTCACCTACTTAGAGTTAACTGTATCTGTAACTGCCTGACTGAATCAGGTCTAAAGTTTCCTCACTGAACAGACAGCAAAATAGGTATGCAACAGATGAACCCCAAAGTTTCAGTTCTATGAATAACTAAAGCAAGTTTATTAACTACATTACACATTTTTCCTTTGATCACAGCACTTGGTGTAACAGGGTGCTGGCCCCCAGCAGCATTCTGAGGTGCTACAGTTGTAATTAAGTTAAACTGATTAAAACAAAAATCCCCAACAATAACAAAAATCATATTGAAGAGGAAAAAAAAATAAGGTCCATTGAAGCCATAACTATGGTAGCAAGGAAGTTAATAAACCTGCCAATAAAAGTGGCAACCACACAGAACCCCAAATCTGCTATTAATTAATTGAACAGAAAATAGTACATTCTCTATAGAATTCTAGAAGCTCAACAGCAGTCTCTGATACAGTTACATATTTGCACCATAATTAGGTTGGGAAGCCCTGGAGGAAGGGCTCTCTTTTGTGCCATATTCCATTATGTGCTTATAATGCTCTGCTATTGATTTCTCAGCCCCAGTTACCTCTCAGACTTTTTCAAAAGGTTATTCACAAACAGCTGCTTCCATGTGCATAAAAATAGGGAGACCACCAGCCAGCAGGTTCGTCACAGCAACCCCAATCTGTGTGTGTGCAAGTCATGGAACGGTTTGGGGTTGGAAGGGACCTTAAAACCCATCCAGTCCCACCCCATCCATGGGCAGGGACATGTCCCTTCCACTGTCCCAGGCTGCTCCAAGCCCCAATGCCCAGCCTGGCCTTGGACACTGCCAGGGATCCAGGGGCAGCCACAGTTGCTCTGGGAATTCTATTCCAGGGCCTCCCCATCCTCACAGGGAACAATTTCTTCCCAAATCAGCTCTGACAGGTCCTACTCTGTGCTCTGGTTTCCACAGAGGTAAAGCACAGCAGCTAAATTATGTTCACCACAAATCTCACACCCCCAAACAAGGAGTCAGGTTTTGTCACCAGCTTTATTCCACACTGAACTTCCAATTTGTTGAAGTGTCAATCTGTTGGCTTTGTCAGAAACCAATGAGGTGAGATTATTCAAGCAATTAAGAACCAGAATGAATTACTGTGTTTGAGAAACATGCAAGCAATAACAAAATATAACCCTTTTCATTGTTCAGCAAAAACATTGGTTGCAAGTGTTAAACACTACTGCCAGGTCATCCCTGAGGCATGCAGGAAATGCATGCAAGGCTTGGCCTGGAATATTTTAAACAGCCATAAAAGTAGTACAAATGTTTGGGGTATTCTCTTAGTTGTATTCTGCTGACATTTTCCTTGCCCCATCAGATTTGCCATATTTACACTTTAGTTTTCAGAAAACATCAAAAATTTGCATAGAGCTCCCTTTCAGTACCTGCAGAGGTTCTAATGAGTTACTGGCAAATCTTTGTTTATAAAGCACAGAAACTGAGACACAAGTTAACGTACATTAAAACCATACAAACCCTCTCACCTATTTCATTACTTTTTGCCTGTATTTTCACATCTAGTCTGGAGGGAAGAGAGGGAGGAGATGTTGTAGTAGCCAGTGATGGCAAAACCCCATGTGTCCTTAGTGGGAATGGATAATTCCATGGAATACAAACCTGGGGAATTTATTTAATGAAGAGTAGGGTCTATTGGCCTTGATCCAGCACAGGATGTCCATAAATCTGGATTAGCTCCCTGCACTAAGGACAGATGACCAGACTGTGCCCTCAGCTGCTGCTGCAAGAAGCCAATAACCTGCTCCTGGGCAGCCCATCTCTGAAACAGCCTGACAGAGTAGCTCAAAATATTCCTGGGATTAACAAAGTCACACCTCACCACGCTCCTTCAAGCCCTAGGAAGTTTTTTTACCTTGCTGAAATAAAGCAGAACTTCTGGGCAGATGCCAGGTGTCTACAGCCAAATTCTGTATCTCCACTGAAACCACATGGTTTAAAACAAGCAAGACCATGCGTGCTCTGACTTTCCTTCCAAAGAAACCAAACACTCAACACTTGGCAAGTTCCGGTAAAGACCTTGTTCAGCTGAGTATTTCTCCAAAATTGTTTGACCAACACACTATGGCTAGTGTCTGTGATTACTATGGCTTTCCTCTTTTGTTACTCTGGGAATTAAGCTCTCTCCTCAGCTCACATGTGCCACTGAGTTCCTCTGGGGGCAGGATCACCTGCTTGTAAGGTGTGTTGGATAAAGAAAGCAAAAACCAGGAGCTGTGAAATACCAAGAGACCTCAGGAACAAGCACAGCACAGCCCTCTCCCAGAGACATTCCCACCAGCCCCAAGTTCCTCAGGATGTTCCCACCTCTCTGCCAGCCCTGTGGGAACTCTGGGATGGAACTCACAAGCAGAAGTTAATCTGCTGGAATTTGTATTTGTGCTTCTTTCCAAGTGAGTGGCCAAGGTCAGCAAGAGTTTCTTTATTCATGAGATCCTGGCGTGGCTCTCGCAGACACAGGGCCCAAGCAATGTGTTTTTCCAGCATCCTGATTCAAGTCCCCGCAAGGCACATGGCACAGAATAAAATTCTTCTAATTAGAGACGACTATTCCAAAAGTGTAGCCCTTGCACAGCCTTGCTCAAGGTCATGTGCTAAGTGGCTGGTGAGCAAACAGATCTACTCACTTTCAGCAGAGTGAGGAATTAAAATCCGATTTAACTTCAGCACCAACCCTGGTATTTGACACTGTCAAAACAATTTTCTCTTTGAAAGCAACAGCAGACTGCAAGAGAGGCAGCAAAAGAAAACTGGCAGTGAAATTTAAACTCATTTTCTTCTGAAAATTAGATGTTTTTTGAAGAAAAAGGTTTATCGAGAATATTAATTAAGCACACCAAAGTTCCAAATCCAGTATTTACTGTTCTGCTGAATTTCTAGTTTGATTCTAAATTCAAATTAATAATTGAACAAAGGTTTTCCTTAGGCATATTCTTCATATTAAACGTGCAGTGCCCAAAATGTCTTAAACACACTCTAATTTTTCCCAACTCATTGAACTTGGTCCATAACAAGGTGCACAGACTGTGAACAGATCAAACAGTATCAGTATTTCTGTAATTTCATACTTTGCAGCTACTGCTCAATAAAAATAATCACCTGTAACCAGCATCTTGTCCTAAAGAGAATTAAGAAATTGTTTGAGGAAATTATTTTTCACATTAAATTATAATCGCCATTAACACATTAGTGCTCACGTGGGAAATGCTGATTATTCCCAGGATTTGGGCTGAGGGGTTGGGCTGGAACAGAACCCAGAGGTGCAGGAGCTCTGCAGCACCACTGTTTTCCCAAGCATAGGGCAGGGACAGCCTGAAGGACTGGGAATCCACAGTCCCCACTGCTCCCTTCCTTCCCTCAGCCTGCCAAAGAGCAGCTCTAAGGAACACAGGAGATAGCACGAAAACAAAGAATTCCAAATTTGAGGGAGATCAAAAGGAGATTAAAGTCACTTTCTCAGCTGCTGCCCTTGTCCAAGGGCCTCTCTTCCAGAGAGACATCTGAATCTCAGCACCAACTCCTGCTGACTCCAGCCCAGAGCTCGGACACCTCAGAACATCCCACTCTTTGAACAGCACCTCTGCTGTGCCAACTGGAATTCAAATTATTCCGGTTATCGCTTAAAAATACTGTTCCTGTAACTTGCTGTGACAGGTAAAAATTGGGCACATTCTAACAAGGTCTGTGAGCTGTTCCAGATGGCATTTGAGATAAAACGAGCCCTTTTCCCAGGATACACTCCACTCCCATCACAGGGGTCAGGGAAGTTCAACATCGACAATGGGTGAGTGACACAGCCCTGCTCCTGCTCTGCTCCTGGGGACACAGCCCCTGCTCATGGGGCCAAATATCCTATTTAAGGCTTGTGGGATGGCAGAAGCCAGTGGCACTGTTTCCCTCCTGAGTGGATTCCAGAAGTACCACACAAAGTCCCTGCTCTCATTTTCCACAGTGTCACCTCTTCACACACTCTCACATGGCCTCATTGTCCTGAGCCAAAAAATGGTATTTATGGTGTGCTATTTTCTCTCAGAGAGCACTTTATTTCCTTTCCCATCCCCCTTGTCCTGGGCTTTTTTAAGGGGAAGGCCATCCCACCACCCTCAGCACCAGGCACAAAAACTTTTAGTGGATGCTCAACTGCAGATAAGTAAATAGGAAAAGAACACAACTCAAGGCAGACAAATGGATGAAAGAAGCACATTCAAAAACCTGGAAATGATAATTCTATGTAGTTTAAACCTTTCCTTTTGGAGACCAGACAAATATTACAAGAGATTTCACAATTCTTTTCTCTTTTCCATTAACAACACCAATCCCTGACCTTTATTCAATGAAGTTATGAGAGAATCTTCCTTCTCTGCAGTGAGATGACTTTCTCCACTAAATCATTTACTGCAGCAATATTAAAAAGAATCCCTGTCAAAAAAAAGGGAAAATGACAAAGACATTTTCTTATTTTTAGCAAACTGCCAGGGGAAAAAAAAATATTACAACCAAAGGTATGGAGATGAGTCAAAATGGTTCATATTCCCATGAAACCATCCCAAACCATCTGTATTATAGTTGGCTTAAACCTTAAGGGTCCCTTTCAGGTTGGAAAAGTTAAAAGAGGTGGAAATACGACATTTGACAATTTTTACACACATCAACCTTTGACTGAGTTTCTTAAGTTAGCCAGATACCTGCATGGAACACACTGGGGTTTGATGAGTAATTGTTTCATCAGGGGAAACAGAAAAAGAAGAGTGCTTATTCCTAGGTAGAAGATTTTCAACAGAAATTGCACTTCCTTCTGACAAACTCCACATTCCAAATGGGCAGTTTTATTCCCCTCTGATGCAGACTCAGGGATGTGCTCTCTGTGCCCAGCACACCAAAGGCAACAAAGTCAAAACATTTGATATCATCTGATGAGAGATAAAATAAGGCTGCAGTGGTGACAACCTTCCCAGGGAGCTGAAGGATTGCATTTTAAAGCAATACACTCTTTTTAATGCAGTTTAACAAAGAATTGCACTACAGAAAGAGCTCCATGTTTTCAAAGCCACGTGAGGGAGATTATTGAGTTGTGTTTTTCTTAGAGGAACAAACGTGTGAGGTGTTCTCTGGGAACTGGTACAAAGTAAGTTTGTGCTTTGCTGGCTCAGGTAGGGCCAGAACAGGAAGGACAAAAGGTTACCACAGTGCTGACAGCTTCTCCAACACCCAGAGGGGTGTGAGATCTGACACACAGGGATGAGATGGAAAACCTGACACCATTAACAACCTCCCGAGACCGCTCTCCTTCCCACTGCAAGGCCGAGGGTCAGTGGCTGGGGTAACATGATGTGCCACCAAGCACCTTCAGGGTCAGGGCTCACAGGTCCTGCAGGAATGTGTATTTGCTGATGGTAAATCAGCAGTTCAAACTTTGCCTTCAAATCTACAACTTCTTTAGAAACTTCTGATAATTAAGCCCTCTAATTTTTAACCTTCCAAACTCCTATCTCTTGCACAGTCTTTGAGTGAAACATCAGTCCAGTCTGTTCCTTTATTAATCATCCACAAGACTTCTCAGCTACAGCTCTTCTAAACAGGATCTCTACAACAGACAGTAGAACATTTCCATTTCAGTGTATTAACAAATGACAATAAAAAAGGGATATGCCTGAACATTTCCAAGAAATATTGGTCTTGGACTTGTCTTCTTTTGCAAGAAACTTTTCAGACCAACACACCCAACAGGTACAAGCAGGAGCATTATTATTATTAAGTATTCACAGAGCACTAATAAATCTCCAGTTTTACACAAATCCCAGTACAAACACTGCCAGGATATTGCAATGATTTAAGAAGGTACAAAATGATGCTCAGCACATTGCATTTTTAACAAAAACATCTGAACACCATCAGTCCTTCTCCTTGTACCCACAGAGAAGAAAACCAGTTCACACCATGAGTAATTACAGCATTATTAACTACAAAGCTGGATGTATTATTGAACTGTTGGTCCGGTTCCCTTTCAGCAGGCAGAATGATGAAGCTGCTTGTCACATTCTTCTCTAAATATTTCACATTTATGGTTCTTCCTATATATAAAAGCCAGCACAACAACTCAAACCTCACTCCACACCAGGCTGGGGATTTCTAAGCCAACCAGGCTGCTCTTACAAGTTCCCCCCACAAACCACTGGCCTGAAAACGTGACCCAACTTCATCTCACACGATCTTCTCTCTGATCTTTCTCTCCTCATGGTTCTACTGGAATTAATTGCTGAATTTTACAATCATCAGTCCCAGCTGCTCAGGGAGTTCATACCCAACTCTCCAACTTGTTGTAAGGTTGCACCTAACCCCTGTTAACAAACAGTGACACAGGTTTGTGAAATGCTATGCTTCACTACTCAGCAATTACACACAGGTGTATGTTTGGGGGATTTTTCCATCATCAACCTTTAAATAACTTTGCATCCAATACAGGCAGCAGCTGCCAATGTGCTGAGTCAGGAACGTAACAGAATATCAACAAGTGACATGAAAATTGTCCTCTTGGTAATTAAATCCACAGTGAAACCTCCAGTAACCCCTCAGAGCAAGGAACTATCTTGATTTTTGTATTGGAAAAGAAAGGTCTTACTTGTATCTGAAATTATTCTGACAGTAATTCTGCACCTTAAAGTAATATCCCCAGGCTGGTACATGAGAGTCACACACAATGGAGGCATGTAAATTACTGGGAGAAAGGATTATTCCATCCCCGGAAAATCAGTGGAAACTGATTGAACAAGTTGTTGATGATTGAACAAGTTGTTCCACATTTTGGTTACCCCATCTACCATCTTTTCTTTACAGAACATGAAAATTGAAGAGAAAATAACTGAGGATTTATGAATCCAATAGTTCTGCTGGAAATATGGCGCTGTTTATCTTCAGGTTCAATCAACCTCTGCAAACGTAAAGTAAGTAAATAGTCACAGGAATAGGCACAGCCTCAGTTCTATTACCATTTCCCAGGATCAATGAGTGCCAAGGCAAACGTTTGCCCACAAGCATAAGAAGCAGCAGCCCTGCCTGCAGAGCCCCTGCTCCTGACTGATAGAGACCTGCCGTGGGATGGATGGCATGGAACAAAACCGCGGCCACGCAGCTCCGTCTCATTTGTTCCCATTTTCAAGTAATAATACAAGATCAAATTCTGTATTAGCTTAGCTGCTAGAACAGGTGGCAGAAGGAGAAAAACAATTTAAGATCTTATTTGTATGAATATTTGGTCACGTAGTGCAATATTCTTCACTTTGTACCGAGCAAATGGAGAATTAACTGGTTCTGAACAAACTGTGCTTGTTTATCAGCTGCATTTCCTGAAGCAGCCGTGCCCTTGCAGGACACTCACAGCACCTTGGCCAGCTGGTCACTCCAGGCCACTGCTCTCCCCCAGGACAAGGGAGACCCAGAGCCCTGAAGGTGCCTCATGGTGTCAATTCCTGACTTTCCAACCCCCTGACGGCTTTTCCAGAAGTCACAGAAGGGACATTTGCAGAGGTGCCCCATCAGCACAACCCCCAGTGCCGACTCTGGTGGCGCACAACATGGATGAGCTGCTTTGGCCAATTAGATGAGTATGGGCAAATGCTGCTTTTATGAAATTATCACAGAATCAGTGGCATTGGAAGAGACCTTCAGGATCATCCAGTCCTACCATCACCACCCCAAAACCATGTCCCCATGTGCCACATCCATCTTAAACACTTGGAGAAACTCCAGTCCCTCCCCTGGCCACCCTGTTCCAGTGCCTAACTGCTCAATCCACAGCTGCCAACAGACACTAACCCTAATTCATATTTTATTTCTTCTATAGTCACAACTTTTCTTTCCAATTCTAATCTTTTGCTGCTTGAAATACAGAGTGAGAGCTGTTTTCTCTTGAACTTGATTAGCACCACTGAATTCCAGTTGTTCCATCTCCAACAAGCAGTTGTGGGAGCCACAAGAATTTTGAATGGCCCTGTGTTACAGCCTTGGGAATCAACCCAAACTTCAGGGCAGGGACTCCTGGACACCCAGCAGCACTGGTCCCGAGACTTGTGTTTTACCTGATCCTGGTGTAACAAGACGCTAAAGTGAATTAAGTAGTTTGATCTCTGACCCTTTATATCATGGTGCCAGTGGAACTCCTTTCTTGCCTCTGAATAGCAGCGATAACATTTGCAGCAGAGCAGCATGGATTAGACAAGAGAGAACTAAGAACAGCAACAACTTCTTACGAGATAAGAAATTAAAGCACCTAATTGCTGCAAAGAAATACACAAAAGCAAGCTAAGCTCTATTAAAAAAATACATTCTATTCCTACTGCCACAGGGGACAAGCCAAAGGCTAGAGAGATGCCAAACATAAAATAAATTGTGCTCCTAAAATGAGATGAGGACTGATTCTGTGCATACACACAGCAACTCAGAATTCAGATGAATTTATGACAAAGAATCCAACACATGCAATCTTTGTCACTGCTCCTCATTTCCTGCTCCCATCTGCTCAGAGCCAGCTGAAAGCTGCCGCTGTGCATTAGACAACCCCTCTGCTCTGGGGCTCTCTGATTATGCCATAGAAGGTGAGTAATGAAAAGGCTGATGTTAGATCTGGTGCCAGGATTTGCTACACAAAGAATTCCAGAGCCATTGTGGCAGGACTGCAGGGGCTGGAGATAAGGAAAATGCCTAAAACAAAACTAAAGCAGAAACCTGTTTTCCCAAAAAAAGCTGCTGAGGCTACTCCGTGCAAGGGAAGCAGTGCCAGCCTTCGGCAGGAAAACCCATGAAATCCACAATGAAACATGAAATCCACAATTAACCTCACCAGGAGAAATATGGAGCATCACCAGACAGAGGAATGGGCACAGAGTCTGCTGACTTACTCTGCTCAATACATGGAAGCTGAATTAGACTGGAATTTTAATAGCAGATGCAACTCTCCACAAATAATAATTACATTGTTTAGTAAAGCGAAGGTCCTCCATATTATCTCTACTCCAAGTGCAGAAAGGATATGGATGAGGGTATCCTTTCAGTTTCTTTAACTCTTTGGGATGACCCACACTCTGTAGAATTTCTAAATATTGCAACCATGTCTCCCTATTACCTACATGGAGCTAAATAAAGCCAAGCTCTCTGTAAGTCAAAACTGGCACCAAAACCTTTTAACTGGGTACAAAAAGTTGTCAGTCAGAATCAGAAATAAATTCAAGTACACCGTTTCCTCTCAACATTGTCACAACCTACTTCTGTCTCTTAGAGTTTATGCTCTTACCAATTGATTAATCTTTTATTACCCAATGTGGCATTATGAAAGTCAACTATTCCATATATAATGACAGGAAACTCAAATCCAAAGTTTAAATAATGAATAATAGCTTACATTATCTAAATAGCTGTTTTCAAGCTCTTTATTTTTCATTTCTTTAGTAATTTTTGATCCATGCAATGTGGCAGTTTTCCAGCAGGACATAAGCAAAGCAATTATTTCACCCAGTAAAAGGTAACAGCTTTTGTGACACAGAGGTCACACACCATTACCACCATTGCTTTCCATGGTCTCAAAACCATAAATATTTTGTTTCATCAAGGAACAGGTCAGGCTGAAGAGGGAGAAGTTGGCAGCAATAGGACTAAGCTGCAACACGATAAATTCTATACAGTTCTGCTGGAGTGTTCTCACTAGAATAGGGATTAACCAACCTACTGGGTAACCAGGAGACAAAAATGTAAATGAAAATTCCATGGTAAAGATAATGAAAACTAAATAGTAAGAAAACGGATAGAGAATAGCTGGGCTAATTAAAATTACATGATATTTAACTAATCACAAAATATTCTCACAGCTCTCATCTGTAAGAACAGTCAAGTCATGCACCAGCCCTGAAGGTGATCCTGCTGGAATTCTTCCAAGAGATTCCTTAAGAACAACCCTGTTTATAGTAATGAGGGTCTGCGAAGTTTACTAAAACATTGTGTACAGATGGCCTTTATCAATACCCAGACACCTGCATGTGGCAATGGCACATTAATATCCCAGGAAGATTGATTATTAATGGGTTCTGCACCTCTCCCCACGTCTGGCTCCATTTCTCCAGGTGGTACAAAAAACCCTGTAGTGCTCTCCAACACTTCTGTGGCAGGAAAACAAGTCCCAGGCCAGATGTTCTCCTGCACCTTTTTCCTCACTACAAGGTTAATTAGCAGCAAGATAATAATAAGAAAAATACTTTCTGAAATATTATGTTTTGTTGCAATACTTTAGAAAACAAGAGTTAGCTAAGAATTTTTGGGGCTGTTACTTCATTATTAAACTTTTAACTGCAGGAATTCTGAATGCCGTGACACCTCTCCTGCCCTCCCTCCCAGCACTGTTCCAGACAGGCCACTGGCTTTAAAACATTTCCAACACTGCAAGAAGGATGCAAGAGGGAATCTCTCACAATGAAAGTTTTAAGGGTTAAGGCCGAAAATATCAAAATACCCAACCCATTCTAGGATAAACATTTACACATTCTCAGCATTGAAGAGGAACAATAGAATTTTATAAGGTTGCAATAAAACAAGGCCAGTAGCTAATACTAAAAGCTGGCATTTTACCAAGTGCCAAAAGCAAATCAATAAATAACCACCTTAAACTAGAGAAAAAAGGCTGAGTGATGTGTGATCATTAACCTGGCAGCCAGGGGAAAGACAGCAGAGGCACAGAGTGTGGTGGTGATGCACTGGGCAAAAGGAGGGGCTCTCTACACACAGGACAAGCAGTTTCCTTTACTGTCACTGGGGATGACAGGTACATCCCCACCTGGCCTCCTGGGAGTGGCCATCCTGGGAAGGTGGGAAGCTCCCAGCTGCTGGAGGCTGGGAGGGTGTGTTTGGAGGACACAGCTGGAGGTGCCCATCTGGTTCTGAATTCCTCAGGCATCCACTGCAGGAGCTGCTGCTGTGTGGAGCAGCCTGGGGAGTGACACCTGATAGGGGATCTCCCACCCCATCCAGCTCAGACTGCAAGCACTCCAAAGGCAGGGGAGCATGGAAGGGCATTTAGCAGGATGGGATAAACACAACTGGGAGAAGACTGTCCAAAGTCAACCTTAACCTTCACAAATGAGGCAAAAATAGCAACAGCTTCCTATGCCTGAGAGTACAGAATCTACAGAGGAAAAAAGCTGGAAAACCTACTCTAGAACAGGCCATCCTAGAAGAGACATACATGGGGATTCTAATTTAAGGAAGCAGTTTTGAAGGATTTCTGGTGCACAGGATGATCCCTAAGCTCACACAGCAGCAGGGAAACAGACTTCGAGCAACCTGGTCTAGTGGAAGGTGTCCCTGCCCATGGGAGGGTGTTGGAACAAGATTGTCTTTAAGATCCCTCCCAAGCCAAACCACTCTGGGATTCATTTCCCAGGCTTTTAACCAGAAGACTTCCAAAACATACAGCTAAAAACCAAATCCCAAAATAGCCATCACCACAGTGCAAGGGAATGTCTGTAGTGTTCAAAATGAGACCCTCTCAGCCAAACACTGACAAACACTCCAAGACTCAAAAAGATCCTGGCGCAAATCAGCCAACAGGAGGTGAATGGACCAGGAAGAGCTTTGTGTTGATGGACCAGGTAAGAGCCTGAGCACCAAACCTGCTCTGTTAGCCAGCATTTGAATGTTAAAATACATGGTGTAAAACATGGGAAATTATGCTTTGAATGTTAATTTCTATTTTTTATTATCATTATTACTTGTTAATTAGAAAGTAAAGTGTTTTCATTCCCAAATTCCACTGTCCCAGAAGTAGGAGCATTCCCAAACCAAACACAGAAAGCTCAGTCTGGAACTGCACTGTTTAACACACAGTGAGGATCAGGAGTGCCTCTAGAAGGATCAAAGCCATTTGGCCCAGCATGGGATGATCCCTTCGCTCTCCTGCACTCCCTGCCAGGCTGACTAATTAGTTTTTTGAATGACCCAAGTGTTTTTGTCACATCCACCTAAACTATTCTACACTTTTTAATTACCTGGAACAAAATGAAACAAAAATCAAGTGAATTACCCTGAAATACACAGTGAAAACAGAATAAATTTGCATACCAAGAGAATAAAGCTGCATATTGCATAGTTTCCACAAGGGCCTTGAAAAGCCACCAACCAGGACAGGAATAAAATGTTTACTGGAATAAGAAGTTCCTTTAAACATGTTAAAAAAAGAGATGGATGCTAAGCAGAGAATAAAAAGATAACTTTAGCAAACAACATGGGGAAAGGAGGTTTTTGAATAATTTCTCTTTGGAAGACAAAGGAGACCAATATTGGCTCTGAACCTATTTGTGAAGTCCTGTAACAGCTCAGAAGTCAGACGTCCAGGTAATGTCCCATTTCCCATATTAAGAAAGTTGGGACAGTCCCAAGTGTCAACTTAAGTCTCTAATTTCTAACATCACAACTCAACCACAAGGCTTGTGAGACTTAAGAGGCCTCTCAATGTGACTTAGGAGTATGTGACTTCAAAATAAGCAAGTGAAAGAAAAAGCCATCAGCATGTGTCAGAGAGAAGAAGGTCAACATTGCATAATTCATCAGCAAATAGACTCAGAATTGGAACTTTTTGTAAAAGTGGTCTTAAAGTGGTTTAATCTTGAGTCTCTCTTAAAAATATAAAGTAAATACAAAGCCCAGATACAAACCCCAGTAATGAACAGCTGACCAGGCTGAGCAGGAGGATAGAAGCAAAGCAGGAATGAAATCAGATTTTCCTCACATACTCTATCAGCATCACACTAATAACCTGTCTTCACCAGAAAGTCAAATATCCTTTGCTGAAGCCCTCACAAAACTACTCAAATTTGACTTGGGCTGTAACAGCACAAAGCAGAATGAGAAGCTGACCTGACCATGACCATGGCAGCTGCACCACCACTGGGCAAACCAGATTTTAGTCTGTGTGCATTGTGACAGCAGAGAGACCAACAGAAAAAGCTCATAAAGGTCACTTGTTCATTAAAAAAGCCCCCAAAAGCCCATGCCAAGGGGCAGGTGGGGCAGGAAGGTCCTCCTGTGACACAGCACAGTAAGAAAAGGACATTATAGAGCTGGAACACGAACCACCAACTTCAATTTCATTGCTTTGTGGGTTTTAGTTTAAGGCCCAATGTTATCTTAATGTGCTTCCTGCCTCCCATAATTAAATTCACTAATCCCCAGTCTTAAGGCATCAGCAAGTTAAGCTAATTTAAAGTTAGTACCTGAGCCTACATCTGTTGGTTGGTTTTTTTCCCTTTAGCAAAGAAACAAAATTATCGAACCCTTTCCATGGTGAGGAGGTATTTTTGTCTGTGCAATTTTAATGGCTCCTTCTCCACAGTCCTCATTCTGTACTTGAAGGGTTACAAAGAAAGCTTGGTATATTCATTCCTGAAGATTTAGATATGTCTGGGTATTTAACCAAGCACAGAAAATATCTCACAATATCCCCACTGCACAGCTGCTTGATACTCTGAGCATTTGATACTCAGCTATCAGTATTCGATAGCAAGTATTTGCAAACTCATCTGTTTCATCTCATTTCTTTGTTTTGAGGAGGAGCAGTTCCTGAAGCCAACACCTGCAAAATCAGCACATCAGTCACACCTACCAACACTGTGACCCTGACAGAGCTCACAGGCAAAGCAGGATCAGTTCCCCATCAATCTGCACACTGCAGACAAACACAATTACCAGATAAAAATCTCCTGGAAACATGACTAGCTGGAAAAATAAATTTACCTTGCTATCTGCAAAGAAATCACCCAAGTTTCTCCATCACTTCAAAAAATGTACCTGGGTCATCTTTTTAATTACACAGAGAACATTTCTCAAGTACTTCCAACTATCCAATCTTCCTCAGGCCTTTTCCATCAGCAGCATTAACCATCCTATGGCCCAGTTTTACCTTTGGCAATTGTTTGTACTCTACTTTAAACTTCTTTTTGCAGTTCCAATTATCCCAGTATCATTTGCTTCCTGTCCCAAACCATGGCATCAATTCCACATGATTTCCAGAGCCATCAGCTTTTAAGTAATGTCCCACTTCCCATGTGGATTTCTCCTTGTTAGATGCCACAGTTATCCTTGTCCTGTTCTTTCCCAGATGCTCCTCAACTAATGCAGTATCTATTCAAATGATAGTTACCAGCAATAAGTGACATCAAAATATCTATAACGGAACATCTGCAATGGTATTCCAAGTGAATATTGAAGAGGATTAGCAGATCTGGATGAAAAGAAAGACACTTTCCCCATTTATGCTTGCTAGAACAGCTCTGGCTCCAGACCACACCCTCCTGCTGGTTTTTTGTTAGTGCCAAACCCACAGCTAATGGACGTGTCTGGATGAACCCAAAATGATGGATTACAAATTTACACCCAAACAGCAGTGTATATATATATATTACAATCAGACATTCCGTTTGATTGCTGTCTTAATTAACATCTTATCTGAGCAGAACCAAGTGTGCAGCGCTAACTCCAGAGCTCTGCTCCCATTTCCCTGGAGGAGTGGGAACATCGCTTTGGCAAGGGCAGGATCTTTCCCTCCGTGCTCCACCAGTGTTGTTCCTTCTCCAGAGAGGGGAGTAAACTGCAGGCAGGACCTAAAGCAGGAGCCCATTTTTCCCTGCCACAGCAAACAGGAACTCAGGGCTGCGCGCAGGCAGTGCTCATCCATCACTCGAACTGCTTGTTAAGCTTGGGCTCAACCCCACCACTTTCTTCTTTTTTTCTTTAACATTAATTAAGCTTTAAAAAAGGCAGTTAGGCTAAGAAATTGCAGAAAAATTATGGCCATTTTATTGTTTGTTCCCTAATTGCACACATAATGAGGCAAGTTTAAAGTAGTGCACCTCAGAAGTTGCATTTTAATGACACTGTTACTGTGGTCTGAGTGCTAATGCCCTCATTTATATCACCAATTGCTGCTCCAGTGACTGCTCAAAAAATGTCTTGTTAAGAAATGCTTAAAAGGCATAATTATATATTGTTCCTATTCAGGTTACAGTTAAAGAAGCCAAGAATTTAGTTTATGAAAATATTGTGTATTACAGTGTGCTGGTTATAGTCTCTTAGTGCTGTACAAGGCACAGAGTCTTGGCAAAACCCATTGTGAACAAAAGCTATTATGTTTCCCATTTAAATAACAAGTGCTAATTCAACAAAAAGGGATGCTTGGCTGTTCTTCCAACTTGAGATGCATCTGTCTGTCCTCAATACATGAAACACCAGCAGCACTTCTGCCTCTTCTCCAAGCAGGAAGAGCACAGAGTTGAATTCAATATCATTTCAAAACTAGGGTTTAATTACAGCTCTGTCTGCATTTGTAGCTTGGTTTCCATCAGCTGCCAACAGGAACAGGTTCCCAAAATCACTCTCAGGTTGCCTCCAGACCAGGCTGGATGAGGCCTTGGGTAACTTGGGATAGCAGAAGGTGTCCCTGCCCGTGGCATGAAATGGCACTGGATGAGCTTTAAGGTTTCTTCCAACACTCAGCATTCCATGATTAATTCTATGATTCTGGACTTCTCTTTACATCCTAGAGCACCTCTTTCCTGCCCCACAGAAGAGGGATATCTCCTTCCTCTGCATCAGTACAGACAGAGATGTCTGGAAAAGCAGCACAGGACTTGCACACTCCCCCTGAAATAAACACAGAGGCTCTGAAAACAAATAACTGGATTCTGAATTCTGCTCTCAGCAGTGAGAAACCCTTACTTAATGTCAGATTTATTAACATAACAAGTGACAGTGGAAAAAATTCATGCTTGCAATTGAAATTATGAATAAAATCTTCCTTCTTGTGTGATAACTTCAAGAGTCACAAGTCTTTTTTTGACTATTCTTTTCTATCTAACTACTTCTGCTGTGCTGGACAAATATACATTTAACCTAATAAAAATCTACGGAAACTACTCCTATGAAATATTCCCAGAAGCCCTGAAACATTTATAACTACACAGAGATTGTAAAAAAACAATAAAGAGCCTTTAATTGTACTGGGATATCATCCCTGAAACTGCATCCTGAGCTATTTCCTCAGGCCCCAAGGAACCCCTCATTTGCTCAGGCAGGCACAGATCCTTTCAGAGACCCTGAAATTCTTGGCATTTTGTGTTCACAGTCTAAAGCTGCCTGCAAGGTATTTCTGCTAAGGATGTTCAGTTGCCGCAAGGAAATGAGAAGCCAGTGTTTAAGCTGAGTGGTCTAACAAGTTCCTTCTTTGAGTTCAGCTCCTGCCCCATCCCTGACCACCCCAGAAGGTCATGGACCATGCTCAGCTAACAAGGCTGAGAGCTCCAAGCAGGAAACAGTAAAATTATAAACAATAATTTACCTCTCCTTCATGCTAAACTTCAGTGAGTTATAATTTGGCTTTCTCAATATAAGGTCTCAGCAGGAGACAGCTAATGACTTTTTCCACCTTAAAATAAGCTGTTCCACACTGTGCTCACTTAGCTTTGTGTGGGAAGCCTAAAGTCAGGTAAAATAAGCTTCTTATGCCACAAAAGAGAAAAAAAAAGAGTATTTCAAAACTAAAATTAGTCATATGGCTTGAAATCCAATTTTTAGCATGTACCATCAAGGTTTTTTTCCCTGCTTAGCCTGCACTGGGAGCATGTCACCATGAAGTGGGGATAGTCCAATTTAGCCCTAAGCAAGTGAGGAAAACGATTTTAATAAGAAACTGGAATACAAAATGCGACAGCTCGCGGTGATTGTACACAAAATCCATCACTCCAGAGAACACTGCCTTTGTTTTTACACTGCTTCAGTCTCCTTCACTTAACACCAAATTCCCCCAATTCCAAATATAATTCTATGTATGTACAGAGCTACACTGCTTCAGAGCAGGGATCCAGTAAATCTGAAAATACTACAGTATTAACTATCAACTTTTTATTATAGATAAAAAGACTGGATGACTTGCAAAGACTGAAACATATCCTTTCCATTTTCTAATTCTTTTAAACTTGAAAAAGAAAAGGAGATCATTTATAGCAACAAACTAGAACTGGATGGTAGGATTCAGTGGCTGAAGTAGTCAAGAACAAAAAATAACAGATTTTTTTTTAAAAGATTAAACCAAAGCATATTTTAGTAACAAATATTAGGAAAAGAAAGTTATAAAAAAAGACAACAGAAGGACCAAGGGACATTGCTGATAACCAAGAGTTTTCACACTCCTGTTCAACATGCTGCTGAAAACCCAAGGCCAAACCCTGAAAGCCAGAAAACACATCTGTGTGTAGCAGAATGAAGTCTTCCTCTCAGAGGAGATTTAAGTGTTCAAAGACAAACCTTAGACAGATTTCAAGCGTTGGGCCAGAGTTCCTTAAAGGGAGCTGTGGTGATTTTCTAGCCCCATGCGCACTCTCCCTGCCAGCCCCACGCTGAAGCAGCAACCGCCCCCTCCTCTGGCACTTGCACTGCTGCTGCTTCATTGCCACAGGAGCAAAGCCCAGAGCATCCCTGCCTGCTCAGCATTCCCAACTCAGGATGGGAGCCTCCCCTGCACACCAGTGCCTGGGCTGGGGAGCTTCATGCCAACGAAATCCAGTGGGAATTAACAGAAGCTTTGAGCTCGCTTCAGAGCTCTCAGATGTGGCATCTCTTAGAATTAATTACAGAATCCCAGGGCAGCTTGGGTTGGAAGGGATCTTAAAGATCATCCCATCCCACCCTGCCATGGGCAGGGACACCTTCCACTGTCCCAGGGTGCTCCAAGCCCTGTCCAGCCTGGCCTGGGACACTTCCAGGGATGCAGGGGCAGCCACAGCTTCTCTGGGCACCCTGTGCCAGGGTCTCCCCACTCTCACCGGGAAGGATTCCTTCCCAATAGCCCATCTAAACCTTCTGCCTTTCAGTTATGAATTCCCACAGCTCCAAACAAAGGTGGCTAAAACTTACTGAGACAGAGGTAGAGGTCTATTAATAGCACCACAATCCTTCTGTCAGCCAGGCTGTTCATTACAGTGTCAGAAAATATTTAGCCCGCCACACTCAAACGAGGTGTTTTATTCCAGGTGGAAAGCTAAAAATAACTTCTCACGCCTTAACACACAGTTTGTCACAACATTCCCATTTTCAGGGCCAGGAGGTGACAGCAGACAGCAGCACTGCTGATTTTGCAATGGTTACACAGTGCAGGCATCAGTGCAGTGACCCAGGTAAGGAGCTGTGTATTCCATGTGTTACTGCCCAGGTCCACTGCTCTGACACCCCACCAGTGCTGTTTGTGCAGCAGTTACATGGAAATGTCTCTCTGTGTAGAGCTTTGGGAGAACCAGTTCACTGCTCAGATCTCAGCTGCAGCCTTGTACCCCTGGCTGTCAGCAGGGTGGCAGCAGGGACAGCATTGCCCCAGCTCAGAGACCCAACACCCACCACAGTCAGTGTGGCACTGCCACCTCTCCCTGCCCAAGGACTGGGAAAGGGCACAGACCCAGCACAGCCAGAACCACCAGGTAATTCATTCCCTGAGTGTGTGAGGTCTGGCCCGGAGCTGAGGACTGAGCCTTGCACAATGTGTGTTACTTTGAGGTGAAGGAGAAAGCCAGAAGGAACAGGAGCAGCTGGGACAAGTTTTGCTCCTGCAAAGTGCACAGTTTCCTTTAATAGAAGCAAATATCTCATTTTGTGTTCTTCCAGCACAGCTGAAAATACTTGGACTGGTTTGGCTGCTTCAAATATTTTGAGCTCAAATGAGAAAACCTTTCTGGAGATGTCTCCATAGGTCAGTGACACTGCAGCAGGCGTGACCATATCTGTCTACAACACAAACACACACTTTATGAGTGCAGGACAGGTGCATTTACACCAGAAATCCAGAGCTGCTCGTCCTCTGAAATGATGGGAAGCAGTTTATCCTCTGCCCACAAACACAGACATAATTTTAGAAGAGTTTTAAGTTGGTAACTCATTCTGACAGAAAACATACTTTGAATTTAACATCATCTCACCCAAAGACATTTTCCAAGTATCATCACCAGGTCTTAAAATGAACACCTGGGACCTAACAGAGAAGTAACAGAAGAAGCTGATCAAGCCACAAATACAGTGACCAGCACAAATCCAAAAATTGATCTGTCTGAATCATGGAAACCTCCCTCAATTCAAATTCAGACTTTTATTCTTACCTTCTCTTTCTCATCTACTAGCAAGTTACTAATCCATCTTACACTACAAATAAAAGGCTTTTTTTTTTTGAAGGGACCTTGCTGAAAGTGCTCTGAAAAAATTAATGTACATATATTGACTAGACCACCCTTACCCACACATCCATTAACTCTGTCAGAGAAATCTGATTTGCCAGGCATGAATCCCTTGGAAAGTTTTATTTTCCTACTATTTCATGCTTATATATGTGTCTAATAATCTTTATTCTCTCTCAGTGAGCTGGTACAGAAGCCACACCTGTGGTTCCCACATCACCTCTCCTACTCCTTCCCACAAAGCACATCATTTTTGTCTCTGTAACACTGAGGCTGATTTAAGTGACAGGTTACTCCACAGTTAATAGCCCACATTTAAGTTCCTTTTTCACCAAGGATGCTGCCATCTGTTCCTGTCATTTGGTTCCTTTATTGACTGTTTTGACCATCTCCTCCTGACACATCAATTTGTGACAGTTCCTGAGACTATTCCCACAGGAAAAGGAGCTGAGAGGGAGTCTCCCCAAGCTTCCCTCTACTGTGTGCCAAGGCAAATCCTGCATTTACTCTTCTACTGTCACATTCCTTCCCTTGAATGTAACTTGGATGATCGTTTGGTACTTTAGCATCCATTACCTATTAACTCAAAACAGGAGTGCCAGGCTGGTGGTAAAGCCTCATCTTCAGAGTGTTTGCTTTGCTTTTTTTCCATTAAGACTGTCAATGTCTCAACTTTTTCAGCTTTTCTTGTGGTTTTAAATTTAAATTAATCAGAATGTGTGCTCTTTACATTTTCCTTGTATTTGCTTTCCCTTCATTTTCTAATGATGCTGTCAGCGCCCTTTCCAAATCATTGTGCTTGAAAGCATTATACTCTCACAGTTGTTCCTTTAAAACTATGTCTAAATAGCCTCTTAGGTGTTTTTTGAAGTTAAATGCTCTACTGTGCTGGATTTATTGCTTCTCTCAGGAGGTCAAATTTGAATAAAATGATGGCAAACCTCATAGCAGTATCTTGAATCATGCTCTGTTCGCTATGCAGGATTAATCAAGATTTGCTTTGCTTTTTCAGATGAGGTTATTTATTTTCCTGCAAGTACCAGTGGTTTGTAAGATTTAAAATCTTATCTTCAGCCCCAAACCCATCCAATATACCCATAATTGCAGTCTAATTTCTGCTTTGGCAACTTTTCTAATCTCTTAGCCTTTCATGGACACTATCAGTATATCATGACAAAAGCTTCTGTCATTCTCTCATGATTATAATCATTCTACACAAATTTTTTTAATTCATAAAATTTCACAGCTTCTTTTGATGCAATTTAATAATTTACCCTATTTGACTTAGAACTGTCTTGAACGAATATATGTGTATCACAATTCCTCCACAGTATGTTCTGCTCTACCAATTCTATGTAATTTTTACTCTAGAAGAAGAACATCTAAGTAACTTCCCTTTTAATCTGGAGAATAAATAGAAGTATACAATGTTCCCCTGAACAGGCAACTGCATGATACGCAGGAATTTAATTCCGTTATCATCCACACAACAGTTCAGCCCTGAAAACCCACAGAGATCAGGGTACTCCACTTACACAGCCCCTGGGCACAGCTTCCAGACCTGGCTGTCACAAGGGAATAACCAGCATCTCTCTGGTCTTACAAGCAGAAAGAGAAAGGAGAAAGGCCCTTTCCTGACATTTTTTTTTTTTTAATAATCAGTTTTTATCAACCCCCACAGCTTCAGATGTTGGAAGAAGGAAAGATGGGATCCATCAAGCTCCTGGTTACAGTGTTGCATCCAGACAGAAAACTGGGGACAGATCTTTTCCTCCCTTACAGCTTACGAGTACTCAGTTGTTAAATCACAACCAAGTTCCCTTGATTACACACATCAATACAAGGACCATGGATACTTTGAGACTGTTTGGTATCTGCTGATGATAAAAACTGCTGTTAAAACCAATGTGCCGTTCTGAAATTGGCCTGGTGAAGGTGCCACCTGCCCTGAGAGCAGGATACCAGGCACACTGAACCTGCCGGTTCTGGAGCCCCAGCTCCAGTGGGGAGGTGCTAACCTGGGTGTCTGCAGCCAACTTCCAGCCAATTACAGCCACAGAATTTCAAATGCACTTGAGCAACCTCGTTAACTCTACAGCCAGAAATACGCTGCTGTAACTCTCAGCAGCACGAGGGTGCAAGTGTCTGTCAGGTGTAAAACTCCTCCAGACACGAAAATAAAATATTTCCTCAGCTGAAGTTTCTTTATATCCTCTGGGTCATTCTCTCGGAGTTAACGGTGTCCCGTAAATCTGATTTAACTACAGTGCATAAATCTAACATTTCAGTGACAAAAGCTTATGTAAACTGATCTCCATTCCCCCACTGCGGGCTGGGGCTAAATGAGGCACAGATTTAGGGTTTCAGACAAACTGAGAATACTTACAGGCTCTTCTAAATAAAGTCTGGGATTTAAAAAACTGTTGTTGCTTTCCCTCAGGCTGCCATATTTCTGTCTCAGCACAGAAATACTCAGCCATGCTCTGTGCTTCTGCAAACACCCCCCACACCTCCACAGGCAGTGGATTTACTGCTCCTGCAGCTCTGCCCTCTGGGCTTCCTGCACACAAACAGCTTCCCAAGGGGACAAGACATCAAGAGAAACACTCAGGGGCATCTTGTTGCTTACAGGACATGACTTCTGAGCTCAGGTCAGATGGAGAACAAGCTTATTTTGGTTTGCCAAATGTCTTAAAACCAAAGTCGAATGACTGCACATTTAAAAAGGCAGTTTGTGTTCCACTGAAATTCTTGTTTGGATCAAACACAAATTCTTACATCAAAAAACCTTTTTTTTTTCCAGAGGCACCTTTTAACCACATTCCTATGAAATCCAGAAAACCTGGCTCTGCATGGAAGTGGTGGAATCGCCATTCCTGGAAGTGTTCAACAATCAAGTACACGTGAAACTTCACTATATGGTTGATTGGACACAGTGGTATTGGGTAAAAGGCTGGACTTGATGGTCTTGCAGGTCTTTTCTTAATGATTCTCTGATCTAGGTCCCCACGTAAAAGCCTCATCAAAGACACTGTCATGGGGAGGTCCTTCTCTTTGGCTTCCTCAGCACAGCCGTGAGAGGAGAACCCTGCACCTGTGGCAGCTGGGACAGTGCTCTTGGGGACCCACCCGAGCCGGAGCTGCTGCTGCCCTGCCCCACCTCATCGGGGCCGGGCACAGCAGCGCTCGGCTCCCTTGCCCCCGTCTCTCCCCCAGCAGCAGCTGAAAGCCCCGCAGGCTCAGCCCGTGGGTTTGTGCCACCCCTGCAGCTCCGCTGGCCGGGGGTCACACACGGGCCCGGGGGCTGTCCCTCGCAGCCGGGGCAGCACCGACACGCCCCAGTGCTCACTCTGGTTTGCTGGTTCCTTCTCACTTGCGATTGCTCAGCATCAAAGAGGAGCTCCAGAATACTTGAGAGGAAGACCTTGTTCTGTTTCTCCTACTGAACCTGTTCTTTTTTGCATAAATAAATATTCAGGAGACACACAATTAGAATCCAGGCTCTCTCCGTCTTTGGCCATCCCAGGAGTCCTCTACCCCACTGGCTATAATCACTCTTTTCCATCACTTCTCTCTCAAAGACCGAGTTTTCCCTAATAAGTGGAACGACTTCAGTAGAAAAGGTTGAGAATTCACTCTGTAGAATACTCTTTAGCACGGTGCTTAGAATATTTATTGGCTATTACAGGAAAATAAAGAATTGAGCACAAATCCCATACTAGAAGAAATTAATGATGTGTATACAGGACTTTTAGCGCTGAGTAAACTATTTGTACAAAGCATTCCCAAAGATACATGGCAAAGGCACCATGAAGAATGGAGGAGAAGAGGGATTTGTACCCACTACAGCTACATACAAAAATGTATCACTGATGTCCTGCTCCCCAAAACAGATTTTCCCAGAATCCTGACCATTCCCATGAGACAGACCAGCACAAGACACTGTGCCTCATCCCAAATTACTAAATCTAGGCAGGGAGGCACTGCTGAGAGATTGAGCCCATTCGAGCACCAAAGGATCCTGACTTGCCCTGAGAATTGCCACCATTGCCTCCCCAGCAAAGGGATCTCGGCTGTGGGGTTCTGCCTACAGGGAAGGAGCTCACCGAGATTCAGCCCCACCTGCCCACACACTTTTCTAGGAGCTTCTCTCATTCAGTGGAGGCAATTAAAGCTGCTATCAAAGCGCAACCAGCTACATATTTTAATCATCTAAAAGGGAATTATTAAGAACTAATAATAATATCTGAAGGAGCTTCCAGGCAAACAGTACAATAATGAATAATCCATCCCCTAAAACCATTAGGAGCTTACCAGAACACTGCACCTATCACTGATGAAGTGTGCTGTCATCCACCAAACTGTCTTGGAGATTTATGTATTCCCTCCACTTCACTGTTTCAGTACCTTAGTAGATGGATAAATTGATTTATTTTTTTCTATCAGTTTCTCAGAAAAATTAATACAGTACACAAGATAAACCTGCCATTCTCTTCCACCATCTTGGACTTCCTCTTTTGATCCACAGTCCCAGCTAAAACACTTCCAAGTCTTCCATGAGGTACTGTGCTTCTAACCTGGCAAGGGCCATGTTTAGTCTGTCCTTTCTGGCATTACAATTTCAGTAAGTGGTAAAAAGAAGAGCAGCAAATACTCAGCAGTTCCCAAAACACCACTCATTTTCTGTAATGGCTTCAGTAGCCTCTTACACTGAAAAAGCATAAAGCCATTTACATGATTTGATGATTTAAAAGTAGAGATAAAGTAAAAAACCCAGATGTGCTCAGATTTATAACTGCTTTTCTTGGTATAGCCCTAAACTTTCCCTGCATCCAAGGGCAAGAACAATTTCCAGAACTCTGTATTGGATTTTCACTGAAGTGCCTCTTGAGAGGGCTGGATTTATTAGTGACAACAGACTGAACCAGTGCTAAAAACACATGGACTTGGTTCTTCCGTATCAAAGAACAAAGCCAACAGTCACTCGTGTTTACTCCAAATTGGACCCCTTTTCTACAGTAAAATGAAAAGATCATGAAAGCAATGATTCTGTGCAAGTACTTTGTTTGGGCTCTCTTTTCTCATTCCCAGCAGGCAGCTGGCAGCACCTCATGGCACAGCTGCCAGGTACACACAGCACCAAGCACCGATGGGAGCAGCCAGGAGAAAAGCTGGAACAAGCTGAGCAGGTCAGGAAGGGCTGGGCAGCTCCACAGCTTCCAACCCAAACCATTCCATGATAGTCTGAGAAGTGCTGGCACAAGTCAGGTGCCCACATCTCATGAGTTCATTGGGAGCTATTTTCCTGTATGTAACACAAGTATACTTCCCCTAGGAACCCTGGCTGCAATGCAATTAGTTAATTATCTAGAGGACTTTAAAACCCAGGAAGCAGCAACCACAAAATGGAGCTGAGCCTGGAGGAGGAAAGCTTTGTATCAGACAGAAATGCAACAGTAATAAATCACACAGGTTTCATTGCGGAGAATTATTGTTGTGTTCTGTTATTTGCAACAAGTACCCTCAACGACTACAGCCAAAGTCGCTGCCTTTCATTATTTCCCAAGTGTTCAATGATAACAAGCCACATCTGATTAACCCTCCTGCCTTTGGGGGTTATGGACACTAAGCACAAACCAGTCCAAGTCAGGGCACTCTGACCTATCTGACAAAAAACTGCTGCCCAGTGCCACTGAAAGAGATGGAAAATATAAATCTGGAATAACTGTTATGCCCACAGTTTGGATTAATATTTCCACCATATACCTCAAGAAAGTGAAAGGTGGCAAGGGGAGATGGCTGTGATGTTTTTATTTGTTAAATGATACAACGCAGAAGGCAAGTTCACCCCTAACAGCACGCTAGTCAGAAGGCCAGCAATCAGCTACCAGAAAGGACCTGCTTTGCATAAAGACCCCTCCTCTGGCTCTGCCTTTCTTCTTGTGTGTTCAGCTGGTGCAATTAAGAGAATAATCCATAAGAAGCCTACCCCCAAAAGCCTCTCACAGCTTTCTCCAGCTGTTTCCTTCTTTTTGTTGCCCACAAACCCAAGCTCTGAAGAGATGATTCACCTCAGCAGGACTCCAAACTCTACATCTGCTCTGGGGGCATAATCTTTGCTGGGTATATGGAAATGGTCTTTAAACTAATGGAGTCACTACACTAAGCAAAAATCCTCTTCTCTGAATCCACACACAAATGGTTTATTTTCAATTTTATTTCTAGATAAGCATTTTCAAGATTATCATCTTTCTTTTTTAATCATCGTAATGCTGTTTTGCAATACACATTGCTCCTCTAAAAGGACCTTACTGCACTTTATAAATGCAAATCTGCATCATCTTTTTATAGATTCACACACTTCTACAGTGGCTTGTCCAGCAACACAGAGAAAATCTCTGGAAGAAGTGGGACTGGCATTCAGTGACCATAAGCTCTCCGAAACCATAATGCTGCTCCAAAAACAACAGATACAGAAATATGTTTTAAAAACAAATTTGAGCTTCCCATTCACCAGGAAGATAGTGTTCCACCCTAATTACAGCAAGTGACTAGAAAAAAGCTGTGTCTGGAATTCCTGTGGAGTATGGAGAGCATCCTTAGCCCAGGGAGAAATCCACAGTGAAACTGAGACAGAGGGAGAGGACAGAAGGATTCCACAGGTGAGGAGGAAAGTTTCAAAATGCTCCGAAGGAACTCCACTGCTTTGGAAATCATGGAGGGTTTTTTTGAGGCTCCCCCTTCTGTGCTTCCATGTAGGAACACATTAATATAGGCAGAGGAAGGGAAAAAGTAAATTATTGTTTCCCATTTACACAGAATGAGTACAGATCCTTTCCTCCCAGGACATGTGTGGAAGTTTCTGCAACTCAGTACTTTACTGGGAAACACCCCACTATTGCTGGTCACTCAGACATTGTCCGGAGAAGCTCCTCTGGTATAAAGCTAAAGGAAACTCACGCTGAACTTTATAGTTGGTAAATACAACTTTCCCATCTCGGGAAAGAATACTTATTTTCTGTGAAGCCCAGAGAAGTCAGAGAAATGCAGAATAAAGTAGTAATTTTCATCACTCAGTGGTTTCCTGGCTAAAAGAATTTCCTATGGATAGCAGAAACTTCTCTCACAGATGCTGAACAGGCCCATTTCCACTCTCTGGAGACCAAAAATTCTCTTTTGAACTCCTGGGACTGTGAATTGTCACTCCCTCCACATTCATTACCCAGTTACCATCTGCCAGGAACTAATAAAAACAACAGTTACCTCATGGTCCTAAGACAACTAATCTCATCACCTTTGGAGAATTATTAACAACAAATAAATGCAAGCTCAGTAACCTCTCCCTTGGGATTTGGAGTGCAGGGCATGTATTATCATTCATGAAATTCATTTTTGTTGTATATTCCAGAACACAAGCTTCCACATAAGACAGAAAAACTAAAGACTAGGAAACAAAGCCTGGGAAAGTTGTGCATTGTGCTTTGCTTCCCCAGGGAGGAGAGCATGGTCCAAAGCTCAGACTGAAGCTTCAGCTAGGCATCAGCCTTACTAAAATAATTCAATACAGAGAGGGACCCCATAACTCCAAAAAGAACATGAGAAGGACTCTTAGATTGCGTTCTCACTTCTGAAGCATAACAGAACCTACTCATTGTCACAGCAGAAAAAAAATTATTCTCTCAATAAGGAATTTGCTGACTCCCACTCTAGTAGACACTGTTACCACAAAGAGCTCAACAATCTGTTGTTTGAAGTGCTTACAACATCTGCTTCTGTGTTTGTCAAAAACATTGAAGTAAACAGGCAGCTAAAATCAAATCAGAACATCCTGGGCTGGAGGAGCCACCAGCCCAGCCAGGCAGGGTCACCCTCCCCCACAGCCCTTCAGCAGCTCCCAAAGCTCCACTCAGCTCCTCAACATTAAACCTGCTGCCACCTCCAACTACAAAGCAGAAGAGTTGATTTTTCCATAGAAGAAGAAAGTTTTCAACCCAAATACTGACATAACAGCAATGGATCACAAGGAGAAACAATCCCAAATTCTGGATGAAATTCACCCAGCTCCAATCCCACAGTGCATCAAGGGCAAGCAGCAGAAAATAGTTTCAACAAATTCCACATTCTGCAGTGCTAATCTTTTCCCACAAATCTCACTTCTGTTATGGTCTCTGAACTCCCTTATAATAAAATCAACTGACAAAACTGAGGCAGGGTGGAAATCATATAAACTTTGAAAGTCTAAACCCTGAAGAAACACTGTTGCTGTACCTGTACACCCAAAAGCTGCTTGGTTATTCTCATCCTTGCTGACAGCATTACTTAAAAGTAGTTAGTACATAGTCCTCATCAAATCAAACTCAGCCTTTTGCTTTGTTCATTATCAGGATTTGAGGCCCTGCTTGCAGCCCAGAGTGAAGGGAAGTCCCAGCGAGTGACATATCCAAGCTGACAGCCCCCTGTGCCAGGGCTCTGCACCCGCTCTCAGTTGCTCTGCTCTCTGCAGTCAGCTCTCTCTGCCGAATGTACTGCTCGGGCCCAGAATGGCCTCATTTACTGCTCTGTGTTGGCTATTTCTGTTCATAGCACAAGGCTTAATTAGGCCCTTGCAACTAAAATTACTTCTTTGGACTAATTTGTATTAGAGAATGCTTTATTGAAGGCTTAAAAAAATGTTACTTATGTTCCCTAATGCCAAGTCTCAGCTACACTTGTCCCTTGCTTTGTATCAGCTGTTTTAGGGAAATTTCCTTCCTTGCAAAACTCTTGTTGTCATGCAGGCTCCATATTTCTTTTTGTCACATCTAGAAAGCTCAGGTCCAAATTATCAACCAGCTGATATATTCTTTCCAAATAATTTAAATCGTAGACTCATTAATGTTGGGAAAAGCCTCCAAGATCAAGTCCAATGTTTGAGTGAATCCCACCAGGTGCACAACATCACAAAGTGCCACATCCACCTGGGTTTGGAATAAAACATTAGTGAAATAATACCCACAGCATTTTTCACGCAGATGTTGAAGTGAGCTCTCCCCTTTATCCCCTGAAGTCCCACAGCTGCTCAGCTCTGGCTCTGTAGTCTTTCCTAGCCCGAACTTGCTTTCCAGGTCTCCTACAAATTCCTACCTGAAGAAATCCCAGTTTTCCCAGGGTCCTGTCACTTCCTTGCCTTTCAGGCTCTGGCAGCACTCAGCCTTTACACAAAAGTTCCGGAAAAGCTGCCCACAGTGACACCCATTCCAAGCCCCCCAGAGCGGTTTGTGTTTCCCCCTGTACAACTCCAGCAGCACCATCAGCAGTCAGAGTTCATTGTGGTTGTTATTCCCATACGTCTCATCCCACTGGAGCTGCAGGATGAGACATCTCCCTTTGCAGGAAAAGGCTGCCCACATACCTCAGGCTGAGACTGCAATTGGCTACTGAGCCATGGACTGATGAGGACCTACCTAAATATTTAGGATCAAATTCAGTATTTTTGTTCCTGTTCAGGAAGACCTCAGTTGCACATGGTTCAGCATGGCAGCAGGTCAAGTGTCTCATCCCACAGCAAATGTTTGTCCTTTATGACACCAAGCAGAATGTGAATTCTGATCTAGAAAATCTTTTATTTCTACTCAGTGAAAAATCTAAGGCAGATGGGAAGCAGGAAGGAGAGTTAGAGAAACTCATTATTACAGAATATGAATTATTACCCACAAGTCTCTTAGGTCACCTCTGCTCTGCTGTGGAACACACAGACTCCTTGCACAAGGCTTATTAAAATACAGACTATCTGACAGAATGGGGCTAGTTCTTACCTAGGCTGAACAAGATCCAGGCATCCTTCTCAAGCACTTAAATCAAACTCATACCAAAAAGCACATTAGCAAAGCATTAAAATTAAGCAAAGTATCTCAGAATCCAGGTTTTACCCCATCATCCCCTTTCTGCTGTTTTTGCTGCTAAACATGGCAAAAATAGCAATGTGCACAGGACCACAGCTGGCAGTTCATTGTCCCTCAGCCCATGTCTCCCAGAGCTGATGTTACACCAGCCGCCGGGGCTGCTCCTGCCCTGGCAGTGAAGCTGCCGTTCCCAGGGCCATGCTGGCCAGAGCCAGCCCAGGGACATCCCTCCCATGACCAAATCCATGGGACACAGGCACCCCGGAGAGAAAAGGCAATGCTTGCTGCTTTGTGTGCTACAGTGATTACTGACAAAAATACCAGGAAAAATTGGAATTAGGATTTTCTCAGACACTCCCAGCAGTTGCTCAGCAGGAAAAAAAAA
>VZRS01004068.1:180464-235727 GCA_013398055.1 Ifrita kowaldi | reverse complement strand
AGCCAGGCTGGTCGGGGCTTGGAGCAGCCTGGTCTGTGGAAGGTGTCCCTGGCCATGGCAGGGGGGTGGAACGACGTAACCTTTAAGGTCCCTTCCAACCCAAACCACACTATGATTATCTTTTTTTTTTCCTCCAACTAAAAGGTCTTTAGCATATCAGATTTAACGGATATGACTGAGTTACAAACTTTTGCCTTCTTTTATTTCATGTACATGAACTACACTCTTCCCTTTCACACACACAATCCTACTGAGAAGTGTTCACTTCTCACCTCCTTCCTATCTCCAGAGCCACTTCTTCCCCCGGGCATGTTTTTAATGGCCTTACCAACTGGCTGGTAATTAACTTTTACTCTAGTTTAGTTATTGACCGTTTCCCAGGATAGATTATGCAGAAAAACTCCTTCACCCATAGCACAGCTTTAGCCAGAGGTAAAACACGATACCTAGGAACAGATAAGTCTTTTTTTTCCCCCTTCTGGGAGAGTAAGTAACCATGGATGCACAAGAAACAATGCCTGCAGATAAAAAGAATGCCTCTAGAGAATAATGTTTGTCAGAAGAGATTTGCACATTTCTTTGAACTGATATATTTATATCCTGCTAATTATTTGAGAAAAATCTCAGAGACCTTATCACAAAGACAGACAATAGCACGGTTATATTTTTTTTCCCTTCAGGTCTAGGTTTCTTTTAAATGTATCCCTCAAACTTTCCAGTTGGCTTTTCAGTTTCCAGTCATTTTAGTATCTTACATCTATGAAAACATCCCTCCCCTAGAACACTCCTGTACAATTTGTCAGGAAACATCTCTAGATGTGAAGTCCATTGGAATTTTTCCGCAACTGGCCTAGGTCACATTTTGACTTTACTGTAAATACTCCCTCTCTTGTTCTTACTCTGCTTTTCCAGGAAAAGCTTGGGACGCTGCTGTTACTGCTCAGCCAACACCACACAATAAGCTGTACAAGCAGGAACTAAACACAGGTAGGTCACCTCAGGGTCTTTTTTCCCTTACAGCCTCTGGAATGGTAATTCAGAGAATGTTCTGCTCAGCAACTTTTCAGCTGCTGGTTTTTCCTCACCTCTTAAAGGCATACAGGAGGCCAAATATCATAGGAAGGCTTTGAAGCAACATGACACCTGGACTGGAGGAACAGCCAAGCTCGAGGTCATCTCTCTTCCCAGAGGAAAAGGGGAATAAAATATTGTACAGTCACCTGCAGACCTCCCCCCCATTTCACTGTTTGAGTCACCTCCACCTGTCCCCTGCCTGTTTCCTTCAGGAAACTACAGCCAAGAGCACACTTCATGGAAAACCCAAAACGATGAGGGGATGTGAGATGGGACCTTTTGCTGGTACCAGCCTTTCCCAGAACATGGCATTACAACAGCACTGCATTAAAACTACCCTCACTTCAGAGACAGGACACCCTGTTAGAGATGGAAACTGTCAGATTTGAAGCAGTTCCTAAATTTAAATTCTCATTTTTTCATCAGGTGAGCTGATGGAAGTTGATTTGGCTTCAAGTTACATCAAACACCCCAAGCCTGAGCAAGCTGAACTTAGATCCCACTGGGGAAAAATCATCTCTTCCTCAGAAATGCCAGGAAATGTCCAGCACTCAGTACTGCACCATACCCATCTCACCCACTGACACCCCAGGGAAATGATTCCATCTACAAAAGCAGCCCTTATTATAAGGATTTAAAAACATCCTAAACTACAGCTGCTTCTTCACCAGCGGGGTAACGCTGGCTAACGGAATTTCAGCCTGCAAATCATGTCACAGGCAATGTCATTATGTTCTCCTGTGCCAGTGGAAGCTGACATATTTCAAAAATAATATGCTTAAAATTATTTCACACCACCAAATATGCAGAGTAAGCAGAAATTACGTCTTCATGGAAGTAAAGATACCTCATACACACACAGAGCAATTCCTTTTTTAAATCTCAGTGTCTCAGTAATTCAATTCCTATTTTGTTTAAATGCTTAAAATTCTTTTGCACATTACAGTACTGAGCACTAGGCTACAAATCTTACTTGACTAAAGTAAAATTTTACTTTATTATTTCACTCAAAATTAAGTGAAACAAAACCAATGAGTAATGGGAAGTCATTCACAAACAAGTTTATATGAATATATTTTAATTCCTGTAATTAAACAGCAACCAACCTGATGTCCCTTAGTGGCAGATTCTCAGCTGGTGTCAACTGTCACAATTCTCTTGATCTCAATGAGGAATATTGGGATCACCTGAGATCCATTTCTTTTTACAGAGACAAATCACAATCAAGGGTGATTAAACAATTAAGCTGGTCCAACAACCATTTTGTCATTTCTAAAGAGTCTTAGTGCTTGATAGAAAATAGGAGGGTTGTATCTATTATGAAATACAGCTCTTTTCCCCATGGTGTAACAAATATATGCAGACACCGCCAGCACAGCAGAAGCTGCTACCAGAGCCTGATTGCAATGGGACAGCTCCTACTGCTTCCCTTGGGGAGTCACTGGACCCCAGGGATAAAGGCAATCACTTGTCTCTTCTAAAAACATGGCTAGGATCCATTAAACAGCCACAGATCCAATTTGCAGCTTTTAAGGCCAAAAAGTGCCATAGCTCATGTATTCTGGCCTCCCAGAAACCAGAGTCCATTCCATTTTACAACCTCCTCCCTTAGGAAGAGCTGCATTTGTGACTGATGCAGGGGATATTAGAACTGAACCTGCTCAAAACCACTGGGTTTCTCTAAAGGATGTTGGAAATGCAAAAGTAACTTCTGGCTGCAACTCCTGTGAGCAAGGCAGCTTTTATTTCCCCCTCTTTGTTATCTCCCTCTCCTGCATTAAACAATTTGTGTGCTTTGTTTATATTGTCAATAGCACTGTGTGCCAATTGTGATAGAAAAATTCACTTAGAATTTAATTATGTTTCAGAAGGCCCCGGGAAAACAATGGAAAGTGGGAGTGTGAGAAGAGGGAGGGAAACATTGTCAGAGTAGAAAGTTTTAAGCTCTCTTCCAGTTTTTGTTCTGTTTTTTTTTTTTTTTTAACATGAACCTTGGACATGAATTACTTAGTCAAATTCCCTTACCACATGTACATCTTTTGCAGGTGACTGGAATGAATAAAACAACCACAGGAGCATTTCATGATCCCAAGCTTGTGTATGTGCTTAGATCCTGGAGTCACTTTGGGAATATCCCCTCTGCACAGCCCAAGCCTGAACAGCAGCATCTTCACTCAAAACACAAAATTACAAAGCCATGTGAAAACAAACCCACTGGTTTTCTGTTCGTGATGCATGTAGTGAAAGAACTGCAGCAGCCAGGTCTCTGCTC
This sequence comes from Ifrita kowaldi, assembly GCA_013398055.1. Taxonomy (NCBI): domain Eukaryota; kingdom Metazoa; phylum Chordata; class Aves; order Passeriformes; family Cinclosomatidae; genus Ifrita; species Ifrita kowaldi. Next base: position 232,381 of record VZRS01004068.1, on the reverse strand, counting down.
AAGTTGGTGGCCCAGTGAAACCCAGCACAAACCAGTGTGGCTGCTCTGCATTTACACTTCCACAATAAAGAGGAGGGAACAAACCTGATGGAGGGGCAAGGGTGGGGAGAATAAATCCAAAATACAGCTCAAAGCACTGCTCAGCTCATTATCACAGCTGTGAAAGAAAAGGTATTTCAACCCTAACAGAAAACATCCTAAATCACACTAAGATTATAGAACAGAACTACAAGAAACACAAAGTTTTGAAATGACATCGTGAAGGTAGACGACAAGAGCAAACTCAGATAAAAGGCCACAGGAAAAAGTAGATCTTATGCAAAAAAAAAAAAAAAAATTCTGGCTTTGTTACTTTCTATAAAAATCTTGTCAGAGTCTTTTCCCTGGAAGGAAAGCATCTGTCAGAGCAAGCAAGAGGAACTGAGAGCGGCAGATCTGAGTCAGGGGAACAAAAGCAGAGCAGCAGAGTAGAAAGAAGTCAGCAGCCAGTCCCCAACAGTCTGGCACACAATAAAACACACCAGCAATCACAGCTTCGGTGAGAGACAGTGCAGGAGCTGCAGATGAGATGAACAGATGGAAAGACAAAGCCAATCAGGAATCAAAATGCACAGTTCCAGCAAGGAGACTCCCACCAGTGTACATTTTGTAGGCTTTAGTTCCATAACTAGGTCAAGTGATTTTTTTTTCTTTACCCCTTAACTGCTGCCTGAAGTAAAATGTTCTGAAGTGAGAATGGATCCTAAGAATCCCCAAAAATACTCTGAGCATGTATGGAAAATGAGACTATGGATGAATATACAATATGCAATGGAAACAAATCAGATTTTAGCACAAAATTTAACTGGGGTACAGAACAGGGCACTCCATGAAAGGAAGGGAATAAAATACAAAGTGATTTTCAAAATAACTGGAGAGGTTGGGGACATATACATACACACGCAGTGCTGACAGATGGCAAGAACCCTTGGTAATTGCATTCAGTTTTCTTATCAATAGGAATTACTTTTCCCCTTTTATCTTAAGGGTTTCTCAATACTCTGTTATCGAACTAAATTTGTAATGGCAACAATAATACACTTCATTCATTAGCGTTCCAGGACCACAGGTTTATGAAGGGATCAACTAAAAACTCAGGAGCAACCCCAGGGGTTGTCCAGGCACGTGTACAAAATACAGTCACTACTAAATAATCCATCCCTGGCAGCAAGCACTGCACAGACACCACCAACAAAAGGCTTTTCTCTCTCTGCCCCCCCTGCACTGAAATCATTCAGACACTGCCACCCTGGCATATGTGCAGATAATCCCGAGCAGGGATGATTCCAAATGCTGAGCACACTTTATCTGGACCGAGTGGGAACACAGATTGGCCATTGTGCCCCAGCCTCCGTGGGATGAGGCACAGCACCCTCACACTGTCTGGCATGACACATGGCCCATCACTTCCAAGAAACAAGAATTTTTTGATCTGAAACTCCCTGAACACCACAAAAATGACAAAGGTGTTTAATGCTGAAGATGATGCTCACTCCTCTGTAAAACCAGGTCTAACCAAAAGGCTGCTGCTGTCAGGGGAAGGACTCCCAGTGCCTTTCCCAGTGTTTGGCTGGAACACAGAGGCAAAGGAGAGCCTTGCTGGAGCCAGGGGTGAGGAGAGGCACGGCAGCAGCAAGTCTGGGTGCTCTGCTCTAGCTGTGCCACTTTGGCAAGGAGATTAGGATGCACTCAAAAGACCTGAATCCTCTGCCACATCCTGCTGGGGAATCTTTGATGAGTCATTTGTCCTCTGGCCCTCTCTTCTCCCATCCTTCACTCATCTCCTTGCTGAAATTCTCCTGATGTGGTTAAAAAAGTCAAAAGCACAGCACACTGAAGCTGCACGGCCTCTGCTGACACAGATCAAGGCCCAGTCCTCTCTGGACTCCTGTTCAGAGTTTAGCTTCCCACTTTTATGTCCTGTTGGCCAAGAACGAACATTTGGTCTCCTGCCAGCCATCTGCACTAGAGCTGAACAGAGACACAAACCCACTGAGAACATGATTCCAGTCGTGGCTTTGGAACAGACACCAGGAAGGACACATGAGTTTGGGTTTAGTTTTCAAATGGTTATAAATTTTGTTCACTTATTTCACAGGTTATTCCTTCCTTTTCCTAAAGTGAAGAATGTCTTTAGAATGACTGGAGTATATATTAAAACTTTCAGACCGATTAAATTCAAGAATAACTGAAAAAATAGACAAGATGTACACAGGTAAAGCCTCAACTCACTCTGAAGAAAAATTATAAAAAGCTATAAAATTGGAATGAGAGTATAAAATATTTATTATAATAATGGAGACATTAGCAAACAGTATTGGGTTGTATTCAGACATTGAAAATTTAGGCTGAATATTACACAGTTGCCCTGATAAAGTGCTATTGATTAAGGAAGCAACATCCCGTGTGAATGGAGGGAACCTCTTCAACTGACAAAACAATTTTGTCCTGAAAACAGGCCCAGTCTTTGGGTCCTTTTCCTAACATCTTATCACAGATGCACCAGGATATTTTATTTTGGCCTTGAGTTTATTATCATCAGTCTTAGAAGCCTGGGAAAGAGCCATTACACTACAAAGTACAGGCACAAGTGGGACAGGTGAGCACCAGCTTCTCACACAGGGCGAGCCAGCAGCACAGCTCCACATACACTGATATCTGGAGAGGAAGGAAATTAAGCTCATCACCAGATTCTTCAGTAGTGCCCACTACTTATGACTTTCAGGTCACTCATGTGGAACAGCAGAAAATGAGAAAAAGGAAGACTCATGAGATTTTTTTGGGGGGTTAGAATGGCATCCTTAAGCAGAAAGCTAAGGAACCCTGCTGCCAACTGGAATGTTAGTAAAAGAAGGGTTTATTGATAAAAAGAAACACACAAAACCACTATTACTGTTTCTTCAGAGGTACCCAAATGTATCTTACAGAGACAAGAAGGACCACAGTGCTTAGTCATGGCTACTACACAGTCTAGTACCAGTGTCATGGAAGCAGCCTCAGATTTTGGCAACAAATGGCACAGACTGAAAAGATTTTTCCACAAATATTTGTTTTAAAAGGGACATTCTCCAAGAACACATTTGCAGACTGAATCGAATCCCTTCCAAATCAGTGGCAGCAGATGACAGTGGAGCACACCAGCAGTGTCCAGCATCCCTGGCACAGCCCAGGTGAATCCCACGGGACACTGGGAGAGGGAGGCTCAGCTCGGGGCAGGGGTGGTATTCTCATTCCTGAGGGGCTTCTCTCACCAATCAGAACTCAAGCAACACATCCTCCAACAATTATAACCCACAGCCTGCCTCTGCCTGAGAGCAGAGGCTAAATTACACTTGCAGGTACAGGAAGGTACCAGCACTGACAAACTCTTAGAGCCTTCACCCACACCTGTCAAACAGGCACAGCCCCCCAGAACAGAACAAAGCCTCCTGGAGACATCCAGGCCATCTCGGATTAACAGGGAAACAAAGCACTCTGCAGCTGTATCCCTCTGATCTCCCACCCACCTTCTCCAAGAAACACTTTGGTATTCAGCAGGCAAAAAGGAAGTTCTTCAGCATTAACAGCGCTGTGCTCTGGTGCGCCTGGAATGTAGGGCTGTACAGCAGAGATCAGGAGAAGGGCTTTCACACCAAAAGCCTTATAACTCTGACAAATGAGAGGGATTACCTGTCCCTACCAGCCTTGCCTCACCTGAATCCATACAGCACCTAGCAGGAATACAAGGGGATTCAGTTTTTGGGATAAGGATTACCATTTTTAGTATTCCCTGGCTAACAGAAGTCAGTGTTGCACCACTACTGTCAGGGGATGGAAATTACGCCAGCCAAAGAATTGCCTCTGGATTTCTCTCGAGTGAAGCACAGCACAGAACCAGCTACTAAAACCAAAATTAACTCTATCCCAGCCAAAGCACACATTAAGAAATGTACTCTGCGTGCAGGATGGAAATGAAACTTCCCAGAGCTGACAGAGCACTGCAAAGCGGACAATCGTTTTAATTTTGCTTATTTTCTCAGCCCACAGCTTGTATGAAGTGAGCTAATAAACGTTAGTCTGTTCTACGAGAGGCCACCAAAAGCCTCGGGAAGAAGCCTCTGTATTTTCCCAGATCTTAGACCTTCCCGCAGGTTCACCCAGCACATGGAGCAGCATTGCACCGCCATCTCTTGGCAGATGTCTGGATAACAATGTGACTACACACGAATAAATTAACATTAACAAGACATTAGAAGCTATAAATATAGAAAGAGACACGTATCTCTTACAAGCCAAACAAAAACAGATTGAAAGTCTAGCCGAGGAGTCTATCTATATCCATTTTACCTTCCTGACGCTCAAGACTTGTACTTAGTGTACTTAGTTACTAAAGTGTTAGACACACTTTAAAAAACAACTAAGAGTTAATATGGTCCAGCCCACTCACCCCCTTTTTTAAATCTTTGTACAAAAGACAGTAACTAATTTTTACAGCCAGCTTATATAAGTAGCACATAACCACTATTCTGAATTCAAGATTTTACCCACTTGATGGAAAGAGTATCAAATTACCATCAGAACTGTGGGAAAAAATATGGTTTGAAGTTCTTGGTTCTTTCAAGTGTATAATATGACAAATAGCATTGAGTTCCTAAATAGTGCCTAAACTGAGTTCCAAAAATCCTAAGTAGCAGTGAGTTGGGTTTCATTATTTTCTGAAAACCTTTGTCAAGCCTTTGGAAAAGAGATTCTTTATCCAACTCGGACCTGTAAAATCTAGTCTAAGAACAAGTCCCTAAAACAATTTGGGAATTTAGTCCTACTGAAATCCCAAGGAACCTGGGAGACTCTTATAAATTTCATTCATGATTTCTGTAACTCTGTGCGAGTCATCAACTAAAATATACAACAGAAAGTCTCGGCAGGCCCAGCAGAGTGACACCCCTCAACCAGAGTCTCCAAGCACTGGTTTTTAGCCAGATAGCAGCCAGAAAGCAGTTAAACAACAGCTCCTACAGAGCACCAAGCCCTGCACCAGGCTCATTTACCATTATTCCATCTGAGTGAACAGAAACAATTTGCAGCAGTTCAACATCGAGCCCATCAAATGTAGCTCTTTGTGACGTTATAAAAGAATGACAACAGCAAGACCTGTAAAAAACCACCCAGAATTATGAAGTTGCAAACACTGGGAGATAAACAAGGTCCCTGACTACCTCCTCGAGACACAGCTATATGGATCTGACCTTTCTGTAAAACATGGTCATTTCAGTGAAAACAACCTTTCATTTCCAAGGGAAAGAGGAGTAAGTAATGTCTCCTGCCCTGGCAGTTTATGATGAAACTCCCAGCCCTAATTTAAAGGTCACCAACAATCCTTTGAAAGCAAGATTGCTTTTCACTTCGTCCACATTCCATGTGATATGGCCAGAGCTGGCTAGTCCACAACAGCAAAAGCACAGCTGTCTGGCCAAGCTCAGCCCTCCCTGCAGTGCCCATCACCTCCTTAGACACACCAAAATGACATCAGTAAGACTGCTGGCACAAACAATTATTTTGCTGATCGGTATTACAGGAGTTCTATCACTATTTTCACTCTGGTACCAGGGAGAGGAACTGAAGACCTTGCTACACTACACTCTTTAGACCCAGCTAACACTCCACTAAAATCAGAGCAGACTCTTTCCACAGTGCTCCAGCTGTTTTCCAAACAGGAACAGCATTGGCTCCATCTCTGCCTGCTCAGCACTTTGTGATGGGGGTGTATGCAAAGGGCACACTCATGGAGGTCAGAGTCAGAGCAGGACTAATGATCTCAGGGATGTATTCCTAAAAAGTTAACTTCCCATATAGAGACTGCCCAGAAATCTCCCTGGGATCCTCCCATTGGCAGTTTAACGTTTGATTGGTATGTTTGGGAACACCTGAGAGTGCTGGCACTGAACGAGCCTTGCACACCTGGAGGTACAGAGTGAGCCCATTTCTCCTGGCTCCCAGTTATCTGCATTGCACTGGAAGCATTCCCAAGACTGAGAGGTTTTCATAGAATCCCAGAATGGTTCCGTCCCATTCCACCACCTGCCACGGGCAGGGACACTTTCCCCTATCCCAAGTGGCTCCACACCCCATCCAACCTGGCCTTGGCCACTCCCAGGGATGGGGCAGCCACAGCATCTCTGGACACCCTGTGCCAGGCCCTCACCAGCAAGAATTTCTTCCTAATATCTCCTCTAAACCTACTCTGTCACTTTAAAGCCACACAAAAACAGTGTTGCATAGAACATTAAGACAAAAACTAAGGGATTACATCAAAATTAATAGCTCTGAAGGGTAATTAATTTTGAAGAAACTGAAATCCTACATAAGCTAACTTTTTTTTGTAAGGCATTATTTCTTTTTTTCCTTCCTAAATTTTCTTTGAGAAGGAACATTTAACATTTAAGCATTATGCCTTTGAGATAAATTGTATTTAGAGGTTACAGTGCAAGACTACATATCTCAGTCCTATACAAGATGGTTTATTAATTGCCTTGGATACACACACACTCATAAATTTGTTTGGGTAATTTGATGAGGGGAATTGATTTACTATCACAGTGAAATACTACATTAAACACACACATAATTCATTCTTTATACTGCTCCTCCCCCCTTAAAAGCATCCTGACTGCAGGCTGCACTGAATTATTATTCTGTAATCATTAAGTGATTTATTTAACCACAGCACACACAGTTAACATTAATCTATATTCCTATTCTAATTTCACCTTTATGTTTTCTGTTGTCCTACCAACAAGGAAAAATTATGGATTTCATTTAAACCAAAGTACAGTTATGGAGCAGCAAGACAAGTTAAGGGACATTTTTATTCTCAAAATGTATCTTTTTCAACAATGCAAACGGAAAAAAACGCAAAATGAAATCTTTTTTAAATCATAAACAGTACTGAATGATCACAGTGAAAAATTTGTAGTATACTAAGCAAATGTTGCTTGTGGGGGGAAAACCCAAACCGTAACCCATTTTTATTACTGTTAAATCATTTAATAAAGGAAAGGCTAAGACCAAGATGCTACACGTGATGAGAACTAGAAGGACTTTTTCCATGATCCATCATGCCTGACCCAACATTCGCTCGAGATAAAAGTGATTATTCCTGACTCAACCTTCTATTTATTCACAAAGCACTACAATTTTCCATCAGCCTTTGCTTCTGTGCATTTTCAGATTATTTGCATTCCAGTACTTCTTGAGACATTAACCAGCAAGATGAAACACTCACAACTGACAGGAAACCACCAAAAAGAACCACTCCAGCAAGAGTATTTACAGGCACTAGGCCACGCTAGTGATGAGAAATCAAGAGGAAGAAACTAAATTATTTCTTTTAAAAAGGAAGCTAAAAAAACCCATAAATTTTCATTATACCCTATTTTATGAGGTATGGAGATGAGACCTGGGAAAAAAGGAAGCATCTGGATTCTCAACTCTGAGAAGAGCGCTTCAATCAATACAGTTCTTTGGGGCAAACTGAGATGGAAACACCATATGAAATGTGTATATCCACAGCCCCAAGGGTGAACTGATACACAGAGAAACTCCAGAACACTGAGGTTCCCACCTGGCCTTTTCTGTGACCCAATCATCTTCAGCAGGGATGGCAAACAAGTTGTGTCTCACAGGAAAACAAGGCAGGCTCTGGGGAATACCCTGAATAATGGAGAATACACCTTCACAAAACAAACCTCCCGACCCTGGCACTGTGAACATTTCCTGCCAGTGTGCAGCACAATGCTCTGGGAATGTGCAGTGTAAAGGCTAAGGAAACCCTTGAAATAAACATTACTACCCCCTAACCCAGCTGTGAGAGCTGGCAGTGAGGCTGTGAGCAGCAGCATTCCCACCCTGGCACCACAGCCACCTTTGTGGCTGCCCCAGAGAGCGGCTGACATGGTGCCACTGTCACTGCCAGCTGTAACAGGGGACTGAAGCATCGCCTCAGTGTCCCATAATACACAGGGGTCACCGACACACAGGACGTTGACAGAGCCACCTATGTGTCAAGGAAAGCACTCTCCGGGTGACAACAGAACTCAGGCTGCTGAAGTCAATCATCTGTGGGGCTGAAAACACTGGAAGCACAGCCTTGTCAAAATGCAAAAGCCACCATGTCACACTAACCACAACGCAGACCCCCCTGCACAGGCAAGGGCAAAAGGAGCTGCACAACACACATTCTGGGGGCAGGCAGGACAGCAAATCCATGGGGATCCTCTCAGCTCCATTTACTCTGGCAGAACAGGCAGTTCTGCCTCTGGCAAGCAGCTGAAAAGCAGCAGCACATTAAGTGAAAGCACCAACCACGGTCTGTAGCAGAAGTTTGCTGAGCCTGCTGTAGCACTGCTACATCCATTTAAACACTGCCTTCAATCCCCTGGAACCGCCCATTACATATGTAGTCCATAAAAGACTTGAATGGTGTGCAAATACATTTCCCTTATCCGGAGGGAAATGCCAGAGGTCACTGATGTCAAATGAAGTTTGTTCATACAAGGCAGATGGGGAGCACAGAAGGAATTTGATGTGCACTTCAAAGGGAAGAAATTTGTCCAGTCTGGGAGGCAACTCTGTGTCTCACTTGGTAATGAGTTTCTTTTGAAGAAATACTGTTACTCAGAAGTCTGTTTAACTGGAATGCTGTTCTACAGCTTTCTCTATTAACGAAAATGGAATAATACACTCAGGAAAGATTCCCTGCAAAACATCATCATGGTTTTAGCCAGGAGAGGGGTGGTCCATCTTCTCTTTGCAAATGGCTCACCTGCTGCTGCCAGGCCAAAATACTTCGTAGGTGTGAATTTAATTACCTGAAATACATCCCAAGACTAACTTTCACAAAAATATGTTACTATTAATCAGGAAGCAATTTGCATGGTGAGAACTGAATTGTTCCCATTGCTGTAACTTGTTTTGCTTGCATCCAAGGATGTGACAAATTGTTAAGTTATAAAACTTTTTTACTCATCTCAAAGTCAAGACTTAGCGAGTGCCCATGTATTGACAAAGAGATTTATGGTTCCTATTACCCAATCAATGCTGCAAGAGCAGCACACAGGGAGGGATGAAATGCAGAGCCCTGTGATAACCAAGAGCTCAACCACTGCTTAACTTCTTTCATCTGTCCCTGCATCAGTTTTCTTATCTGTACAAGAAAGGAAACAAAGTTCATCTCTCTCTGCAAAAGCACTTGGAGATATTTTGATAAACTGTGTTATTCAAACACAGCATTTTCCAAGGTCAGCCCTCTCTGCACAGCTAAGGCATGCTTAAATAAACTGATCCTCAACTTCTCCTTCTCGGGATTTACAAACATCATTACCAGAGCTCTCATTGCAGTGTGCATTTCCTTGTGGAAGATTTAGGCAGCTCATTAGCACGCAGCAGGAGCCCGGGCTGAGGAATGACCCTCCCGATGCTGCTCCCACTGCAGCGGGGCCGGGGTCACTCAGCCAGGCAGAGAGTGGGCAGCCCTGGCCAAGCAGCCACACACTCCAAACCTCAGCCAGAGGGCACCTCCAGGGACTGCACAAATGGCTTGAGCTGTAAACGGACAAACCCCAGCATCCCAGCTACGCAATTAGCAGTGAGTGTTAATGTGTTTATTACAATCAGCTGCACAGAGAGGAATAGCACCTGCGGTCAGCCAGGTGTTTGTGACTGGCTCTGAAGCACAAGGAGCACCTGATAAAATAACTGCAGACTGCTCTGACAATGGCTCAGAAGTAGGAAACAAAAGTATGTGTTTTGGTTCCCCATTTTTAGTGGCAGACTGCTGAGGCAGGTGGCTGAGCTGCAGGCATCACCTCTATGTGGCAGGCATCTCATACTGACAAAAAATAATAAAAAAAATCTTTACACCTGGTCTCTCCACAATTCTCTGAGCACTTCAGGACAGACACTACTATGCCATGTCAGATTGCCCCTGTCTATACATCTTGTCTAAATCCTCTGCAGAACATTTATATTCTACTGTTTTACTACTTAAAACAATAAACTACAAGTGTTTTAATAAATCCAAGCACCTTTTTGCATTATAAGCACTTTTAAAAGCGTGGCTGTTTGCCACAAACACATGTGAACAAAACCCTACCAGGATGTGGTTTTATCTCACCTGCCCAGCCAACCCCACCTCAGGGCACAGACACCAGCCTGAACTTGTCCAGCCTTAGAACATTGTCACTTTACTCCACTTAATGGGATATTGACTTTTTATACTTCACTCTCTGCAAATCAATATTCTAATAGACACAAAAGAGACTAGCAAAAGGATACAGAGTACCTGCCCACCAACGTGATGGAGATGATTATCCACAAACAAAGGTCAAATCAAAGGAAAATTTAAACCTGACATGAAAAGAAGAGCAGCACAAAGAAGAGTCTTTAAATAAGGGAATTTTTTTTTAAGTATCTAAGATTAACTGCAGGAGGAAAGAGACACAGCCTAAAGCAGACATGGATAAGGCAGTTAAAACTCTCAGCCAGGGAATGACAGACTAAAGTCCCCTTGGAATGTCTGTGCTCAATGTCACAATTTAAGAAACACTTCAGGAGGCATCTCCAGTATTTCACACAGGAAACGTGCTTCCTTTTAATGTAAAATGACAACTTTCAATACCTGAAAAGTATCTGAATAGGCTATTCAGAACAAAGGCAGAGAGAAACCATACGCAATATAAAATAAAACACTTAAAAGGGATTCCTTATTCTTTCAGAGATTGGTTCCATAGGAAACGAGGAAGCCAAAGGGAGCCTTCAAACAGCCTCCTTTAGCAAAAGGCTTCACTCTCCCTGAGAGGCTGCTACAGCCCTGAAACTGGGACCCTTTAGGGCCAAAATCAGCTCAAAAAAGCCACAGCTGAGCTCATGGAGAAGTGGCAACACTCCCAGCTGGAGAAGGGTTGCACCAGATCCCCAGAGTCCCCTTCCACCCAAGAGCACTGATAATGGCACCAGAAACACATGGATTCCCCGTGTTTATCACTTGGGATGGCTTAGCTCCCACCACACCAATATTAGAAAGGGCTGCTTTGATTCCTGGGCCTTTTACCTACCAGAAAAGACAGGGAAGTTTTATATCCAGTTTCTGCTAGACTAGGATCCTACCGAGTTTCCTGAGCACATCTCTCTTAACTGCAGTTCATGAGTCAGTTTCACACTCCCCCGAGCTCCACCACCTTGTTACAACGCACAGCCTCAGTCACCAAAATTGGGTGGAGTGAGGTAAAGACGCAAACTCACAGTTCAGGCACAGTTAACCTTCCAAATCCCAATTATCAACAGAATATTAAGAAACCCAAAGAAGTGCAGAGAGGGAGCACAAAAAAGTATTTGTGAGCAACAAGTATAATTTATACAGGGAGAAAACCCAACAGCCTAATGCGTGCAATGTAACAAAAGGGATTTGCAGTCTCATCCTAGAGGCAGCAGTCACTGCTGCAAAAGAAATCCCTAGCTGCACCAGGTGCCTCAGTTCAGCATCACAAAGTTCACCTCCAGTTCACTCCTTCAACTCCATTTTAAGCTTTTCTGCTACAACAATTTTACATAACAAATGAAAACGAGCTTTCACTTATTTTTTTACCCACCCTGGACCTCTCAACAGTTTAACCCATTCATAGCTCAACACAACAGAGCCCTGGGTGGAATAAGGAGGAGGAAGACACCGGATTTTCCACGACCTTTTGCAGATTCCCAAACCCCTCTCCCGTACGTATAAGCAATCTGTTTCTTCTACAACAGAATAATGACTTGTTACTTCAGTCATTTCAAAATAGCAGAGAATTCCATCCGGCACTACGGATCAGCAGCCAGATTACAATGTCTTGATCTAAAGGTCAACTTGGTAATAGCAGAAAGCCCTAAACTGAAGTACACTTTAATGTCTCCAATCACTCAGCATTCTAGCATCTCTCATGAAGTTGATCTGCCACCCTCCCCACACTGGGAAGGGCTCACAGGACAAGAGCAGCCACCCCAAGGAGGCAGGACTTCGAAGCACCACAAGGAGCAGCTGTAGGTAGACAAACCCAGAAAAACAGGCTATGTTTAAACCCTTCCCCCATGTACATTCTGATCAGTTCTGAAGCATTGATATCACAAGTTTAAATTGATCAAAGTCTTCCCTAAAATTACACAGGCCAGATACTGGGAGGCACTGACCTCCAGAAGTGCCTCTTCCATACCTCTCCTTCTCTTATACCTCAGTGCAACAAACAACCCTTTCAATTATCCAATGAACAATACTCTCATTATTTTCCCATCAATTCTCTAGCCCCATTATCCCCCATAAATACAGATTTCACTGTTCAAACTCACCCACAGCTCTCCTGCTGTTACTCAGCTCCTTTTCCAAGGCAGGAGGAAGGGAACAAAAAAGGTGACAACTCTTTCCATTTCCTGAACGTTGCACAAGGAGGAATTAGAAAAGCCACATCAGCAACCATCTCCAGAAAAAAAAAAGACACAAGTAATACCCTCTTGAATGAACACAGAGCATACTCCAAAAACTTCTGAATCCCAGCTCTGAGGCGGGGGGCTTATTTATGGGTGTGCTAATTGACTTCCAAATGGAAACACATGGTGCATGCAAAGCAGGTGAAATGATGCTAACGGCTTCCTTAACCGCAAACCCAAAACACCTGAGCCAAGGGGTAAACACAAAAGCTAATGGAATCCCCAGGATAGGAACACTGGCTTTGTTTTCCCAAGACACGGGGCAGTTTCCAGGGCAGTTTCCAGCTCAGAAGGAGATCGTGTGAGATGCTGTAGAAGAACATCATATGTTGCATTGGCAGGACCTCCCTGAGCCAGGTTTAGATGAGAGACTGGGAATAAATTCTTGGCTGTGAGGGCAGGGAGGCCCTGGCACAGGGTGCCCAGAGCAGCTGTGGCTGCCCCTGGATCCCTGGCAGTGCCCAAGACCAGGCTGGACATTGGGGCTTGGAGCAGCCTGGGACAGTGGAAGGTGTCCCTGCCCATGGCAGGGGTGGCACTGGATGGGCTTGAATGTCCCTTCTAACCCAAACTGGTCTGTGATCCCAAGCCAGAGCTTGTTTCCATGGATTTGTGTCTCCCATCACCCAGAACACTGATCTGGATGGATTATGTCCTGCCAGAAGCCATGGCCATGGCTCTTCCCATCCCCAGGACAGGAGCGTGTGGTGCTGCCTCCCTTGCCTGAGGGCTCAGGTTCCCATCTGCATCATCAAACATTAATTTGTCAAAAATATATCTATATGAAAAAGAGAAACAAAAGCAAACCCGAATACCTTCAAAATAAGCAAGGATTGACAGCCACGTGAAAAATTAAAACAACTCCGTGGTTTGCGACTAAACTGATACTGACAGTTGGTGCGAACACTTCACACACCTCGCACGAAGCTGCACGGGGATCGGGAGGAGCAGCCCCGGGTAGGGAGGGAGGGACCCGAGGCGGTCACACCGCATTGCCCCGCAGCCTGCCAAGGGCAGCCGCATCCCCCGAGCGGAGCCGGGGANCAATGGGCGCAGGGCTGCGGCGCGCGGGCGGGCCTCAGGCATGGCGGAGCTGAGCGGCGGCACCGAGGCCGTGGCCGTGGCGCTGTGGCCGCCCGGGGAGGCCCCGCCGGCCTTCCAGGTACCGGGGCGGGGGGGAAACCGGGGAGGAGAGGGGAGCAGGGACACCTTCCACTGCAGGCCCGTCCGACCGGGCCTTGGACACCGCCAGCCGTGGGGCAGCCATAACTTCTCCGGGCAACCTGTGCCAGGGCCTCCCCATCCTCACAGGGAGGAATTTCTCTCTAATATGTAATCTAAACCTGCACTCTTTTAGTCTGAATCCGTTCCCCCTTGTCCTGTCACTCCAGCATGCCTAGGAATTTGCTTCAGTGGTATTAGAGAGTCTTTACAAACCAGATTGAAAAAGCTTCCAATAAGCCTGGGGAAAAAATAAAGATATGACCCCCACAGACCCAAATATCCCGGAATTACGTGGTGCGCTCGTATTTTACCGAAATGGGAAAGGTTGTGGTCGTTGAGGAGCATTAAACTGGGTTTTGGGTAAAGCCGAGTGACTGAGAAGCTGATGTTTATAAAAAAACAAACTTGCAAATGCACTGTCATTTTCCACAACATCCAGAACTTGCCAGGTACAAGCTGCTGTGAAATGTAATATTTAGTGATAGCACATCCTCCAGGCTTCTAAATAAAGCTGAGTGCTGAGAAGGGGGTGAAAATATACCCGTGGCTGTCTTTGTATCTTGGTTTTCAAATGTAGCAGTTTCTGTCAGGTTTTGTTTTGTAATAGCCCGTGGTTCTATAATCATTCACCTGCTGGGGGCATCAGTGTAATTTTGAGAACCTGATTTTCTAGCGGAGCTAGGAGGAAGTTGGAATGTAACTTGAATCGTCGTTTGTAACATAAATGTGTATTTGAAATTCTGTGGCTTAGAATAGCTATAGATTAACCTCAGAAGTAACTTACTGCGCATTTTGAAGTGTGGGGAGATTAACAATACGTTGATAATTCTGCAAATAAATACATCCATAAATAAATATCTTTGGTATCTCTATAAATGAAAGTCATACATCATAGAGTAGATCTAATTAGCTGATTTTTTTTCTGCTAAGCATTTTTTGTGGCTGAGGGCTATTTTGAGAAATTCAGGCACTAACAAGACTATCAGTTGTTTTTTTGGTCTATATGAAATACCCGATTTGCGTTCTTTTAAACACTTCAGACAAGTTTGAGTTGCAAGTTTACAGAAAAATGAAGCATTCATGATTTGAGTTTTGGGATCAGTCATTGCCAGACACAAACTTTTTAAAAATTCTGGCTCTGAGCACTGACAATACCAAGGCTTTGACCCCTGTTCCTCCACAGTACAGCCCCGACAGCGTGGCCGGAGCAGACGGAGAGATCGACCCCACTGAAATCACCTTCCCGGGCTGCTCCTGCCGCAGCAGCTCCTGCGTGGCTCCCGAGTGCCCCTGTCTGTGCCGTGGGGAGAACTACAGCAGCAGCCTGTGCCTCAGGCTGGCAGAGCAGCAGGAGCAGCACTTCTCCAGGCCCGTGTTTGAGTGCAACAGCCTGTGCCAGTGCGGGGACGGGTGCCAGAACAGGCTGGTGCAGCGGGGGCTGCAGCTGCGGCTGCAGGTGTTCCGCACCGAGAGGAAGGGCTGGGGCGTGCGCGCGCTGGAGCCCGTCCCCAGGGGCCGCTTCGTGTGCGAGTACGCTGGGGAGGTTCTGGGCTTTGCTGAGGCTCGCAGGAGAATCCAGGCCCAGAGAGCACCGGAGCCAAACTACATCATAGCAGTGAGGGAGCACCTGCACGACGGGCGGGTCTTGGAGACCTTTGTGGATCCCACCCACATCGGGAACGTGGGCAGGTTCCTGAACCACTCCTGTGAACCCAATCTGTTTATGGTGCCAGTGAGAGTTGACTCCATGGTGCCCAAACTGGCACTTTTTGCAGCTGCTGATATTTCTGCTGGAGAGGAACTTTCATATGATTACTCTGGAAGATTCCATAATTTACCAGGAACTAGCAGAGAACACAAACCCCGGGAGGAAGAGAACAGGCTGAGAAAACCTTGCTACTGTGGTTCCCGCACGTGTGCTTCCTTCTTACCTTGGGACAGCTCCCTCTTTTCCACACCAGCGAGTTCTCCATAGCCTTTCAGTCTTAAACACACCTAAAAAATATTATTTCCTCTAGTAGTTAAGTAAAACTCTTTGTGTTCCTAAAGGAAGCACATGTGGGTTTGAGTAGCAGCAAAGAGACAAGGTTTCAAGAATTTTATGCAAAAACCTTTTCAAGGACTTTTCAAGGTGCATAGTACAAGGGATTATTGGAGCTTCAGGATGTTCCAAAATCAGGGACTAAGCCAGGCCTGGTGTTTTTGTCTTCTTGTCCCCTGACAGCTTGCTGTATGCTAAAGCAGCTCTCTTGGTTTGTACCCTTCGGAAAGAATTTGTACCTTTAGCACTTGTACGTGGACAGGACATGTGATAACAGCAAGAAAAGTCACTGACAATGGCACAAGAAAATGACACCATGAATCATGACACTTGAAGAAAGGCATTAGGTTCCTTAAAATCCATTAAATTATTATTTTTAAATTACTTGCTGTAATATTTTTTTGTTCCACAAAGCATAGTAACTATTTATTATTGATGTAAAAGGAAAGAGTAGCTTTAATACTTTGTGTGTCCCCTGTAGGTCCATGCCCACAGCAGACTGTGACTGACTGGCTGTTTCACTCCCGTTTAGCTTTGTGGAAGTGGTGCAGGACTGCAGTCTCTGAGGAGCACAACATCCCATCTTTTTTAATCACCTCAGCCTCGAGGCTGCTCTGATCAGATCTCTGCAATCACAGCAAGCAGCACATCTGTTACTCTCCAGCACTGTCAGTACATGCTCAGGAAGCAAATCCAGTCCCTGCAGCTGGATGAAGGGATGAAGCCCATGAAGCAGGATGATGCTGACAGTTGACTGAAAGTAGAAATACAGAAGTACCTCGGAACAACAACAGATTTGTGTTTTTGTGTTGAACAGCTGACAGCTACACAAGGGTTCTTTCAGCTGCTAACTGATCCATGTTTTCACTACTCCAGGGCCAGGCAGCTTTAAGCAAGGCCTGGCCTTTCCCAGCACAGGGAGAAGGTCCTTGCATCTTCTTTGCATCGTCCTTGTCCAGCTGTAACAGCTGTGCAGGGCTTTTCTGAGCACCTCCTTCCACCAGGGATGCGCTGCCAGATGGGCACATTCTGTAACTGCACGTTCCTTCACTTCCTTTCTGCAAAGATCAAATTAAGGCAGCTTCACACAGGCTGGTTTTGAGATTCAAGACGGATAAACTGCAATGCAGTATTTATTCATGTCACACTGTGCCATCAGCAGCATAAACCCTCAGTTATTTGCTCTGGACAGTTTAATCTTTACCTGTTTCCATACCCTTTGACATAACACACACAAGGGAGTACATCTCGTGGGGATCAGCTGTTCTGCAG
Source organism: Ifrita kowaldi (assembly GCA_013398055.1). Taxonomy (NCBI): domain Eukaryota; kingdom Metazoa; phylum Chordata; class Aves; order Passeriformes; family Cinclosomatidae; genus Ifrita; species Ifrita kowaldi. The sequence goes on along the minus strand of VZRS01004068.1, from coordinate 215,313 downwards.
GCTATCAGTAACTTCATTTTTAAATTAAAGACAACTTTGATTTGGAACTGACAGCTTGGTGTCACTGAAGGACTGAGCTGTCACTCCCAGCTCAGGGTGCTCTTTGACAAGGAATCCAGGCAAACAGCTAAAAACTGGGAGCTCTCTGTAATCCTGTCTACTCTCAAAGAGCAGAAATTATTATCAATATTTCAATATCCATTGGGAGATTTACCTTCCTACTGAAATATGATCAGATTGATTCAAGGATGCAGCTCTGAGCAAACTGAAGGTCCTCTGCTCTGGGGAGGGGTTTTGGAACAAGATGAGCTTTAAGGTCCCTTCCAACCCAAATCTCTCTGTGATTAACCTGATACTGACCAGGGATAAAGGACATTTTGCTATTTGCTAAACAAAATCCTGCTTGGTGTTTACCTTTGCATCCTTGATAAGATGCACTTTAGTCTCTCCCATTTAAGTGCCTTCCTGCTGCTGTTGGGGTTTACACACAGCTGTGGGTTCATATTAAGAGAAACATTACCACGTGATTTCTCTTAGGGTTAATCATTAAGTGTCGTTTCTGTCAGTGCAGAAACCTAAAGGATTTCAGCTGCTTGTCAGAAGTAGTTTACAGGCTGAGTGACCATTAACTTTACTCCTTGCCTAAGGGTTCTTGCTGCTACAGGAGAGAAGCTCCCTGGATACTGTACCCTGGAATGCACAGGATTCCAGAGCACAGCCTGGACTGCAAGGTCTCTTGTGTAGAGTCTTACCAGGTTTTCTCCCTGAAAAGGCATCATGCCTGCTACTTTCAGACCACAGGGCTGGGAGCAGATGATCCAATCCACTTCCTCTTTCCCTCCTGAGAAAAGTTTCAAGATTAGTTTTATAGCATCTGCACTCCTCGTTTTCAGGATGACAGCACAGTTTGTTACCTTCCTGTTATGAATATGCACTTGGCATGATTTTGAGTAGTTAAGGAAGTGTAGATTAAAAAAAAACCCAACCACCTTTAGCAGTATCTAGTCCTTGATCACAGCCTTACAGCAGGAGCACAGCTGAGCCCTCTGTCCCTGCAATCCTACCCCTCAGCCCACGCCAGTGCTGCAGCTCCTGGCAAGTGACCTGATCCCAGTTATCTGCTTAGAGCAAACTTCCCAGCACAGAACAGGAACACAATGTTGGACTGCTCCAAACAGCCACACTGAAGGCCTTGCAAAAACAAAGTAATAGTTACAGAGTTCTAAACCACCCTGCCAGTAGTTAATGGCTTTTTTCCATACAGCACGTGCACCATATTCCACCATGCCTTGGCACTGCAGCTGCCTGGGGGAGTGGACTAAAAAAATTCCCTATCAAGAAATTAGAAAAAAAAAAAAAATAGACCCTTTCTTATATCTACTGAATTTCTGTTCAATTTTCCCTTCAGGCTCCTTGCAGAGCCCCAGTCTGCCCCTCACAGCTCGGTGTGCTCTTCTACAATGAATCCAATCAAACAGCTCAAAAGACTCTGAGTTTCCTCTCATCCTCCCTCCTCCTTTCTACTCTGAGTGCAATAATGATTATCAATATCTTAATATTGTGCCATGTCATGCTGTGTCCTGGAATAGATTTTTCTGCTTGCTGGACTTACCTGGACCCCACTGGAGGCTGGTGTTTGGTGGAGGGCTGCCCAGGCCTTTTCCTGTGTCATCTTTTCAACATGAAACCAGTGCAGAAGGAGCTGGCAAGTGATGGATTTGCATTAAAGCCAAGCCCAGTTTTCTACAGCAAAGACAATGCTGGCAAGGACCAGCATCAGTGCCAGGGCTTTTGTTAATCCACTGTTACATTCAGATCCCAAAACAAGGTTTCTTTCAATTACTCTCATTTCCCTTCTTACTTGCTAAAATTCCACTCCTTTTCAGTGAGGAATTTTATTTTCAACAAAACAGTTTAGAAATTTACCCTATTAGGCCTTAGGGCTCACAGTTCCATCTGCCATCACTTCCATGACTTTTATTCAAGTGGAATCATTCATTAGCTTGAGTTTCTAATGAGGCCAGTTTCACATTTTCCAAGTCCCTAAAATAAGCCTACACTGCATCCAAGAAGTTCAAAGGAAATTGTGGTTTTCCATCAATAAAAGTCTTTGGCATAAACAAAAGCTTGATATTTTATTCAAATATGTACAAGATTTATAATCATCATCACCCTGAGGATCATCACCCTCAGTTGCAGAAGGCACTTCCTAAAGAGCAGCAAATATCTCCCCAGAAGCAGCCCATTTCTGGACATGATTTTCACTGCAAGTGGAATGTAACAGAAGGGCTGTGCGAGCTGAGCTGCCTGTGGGGAGAGCTGTCATCTCCCAGCCCTCACTCTTGACTCCTTCATTCTCTCTTAGAGCTGCCTAGAATTTCCTAACTGCCTCAGATGTCTTTTAAAGCTGTCTAGAAGTTTATAAAGTCTTTGCTTATTGCATTTGAGTGTAGAAACTCTACATAAATAAAACTAATTAATAAAGATCCTGTCTATAGGAGCTGTTGTAGTTGACAAGGTGGTGGTGATCAGTCACGGGTTGGACTCAATAATCCTGGAGGTCTTTTCCAGCCTAAGTAATTCTGGTATTAAGTAATCTTTGAAAACATGATTGGCATGTTTCTGCTCAGTTTTGTTCCAGTTGAATCCAAAACACTGTGGTCAGGATTTAAGTCCAGGCCAGGTTCCTCATGAACACGAAGGTTCTCCCAGCAATGTTGAGCAGTGCTGGTTTTTCCTCCCCCAGCAGGAACTTGAAGCAAGGTTTTTCCATTCTGTGTCATCAGCAAGGGATGCTGCTCACAGTTCATCTCCCTGGGCTGGGATCCAGCCCTTGCTGTGCCCGAGGCACATCCCTGTGCTCAGTGTGGCCCCGGGGCGGCGTCGGCGGCGCAGCGGAAGCCCAGGTTGGACGCGGAGCTGTCGGGGGTGTTCTGGCTCCGAGCTGCACAGCGGTACCTGTAGCAGTAGGACTGCACAGCAACAGAGAAAGGGAACTTCTTAGCACAGCTGGGGCTCCTCAGGCAACAGTTTGTTAGATTAACAGATTAATTAGTTAGATTAATACAGCAAAACATTGCCATCGCTGAGGGACAGATCAATGAACTGATACGGATGGAAATCACTGTGTTAGAAATGAGGAAAACCTGCACAGACACCAGCTGACAAAAACTAGACTGAATGGCAAAGTGTGTGATAAAGTGTCAGCCAGTAATCTCTCCTGCTCTGGGAAAAAGCTGAAACAACCATTCTGATTCCGTCAGAGGCTGAGCTGTGTATCTGTGTGCTAATGCCTCACTGGAATGGACAGGTACTGGCACCTGCCTGGAAACACTTCCCTGAATGACATGCCAGACTTCTGGGATGGGATGTAAAAGGGTGCAACTCCAGCCTCTGTCAGCTCTGAGAGGGAGAAGAGCACCAGCACAGAAAGATCAGTCTGAGCAGACATCAGGCACCTCATAAACAGCCCTTGTACTAATGGTATTCAGTGGGTTTTTGCCTTGATACACAGCCTAGTTTTATCACCTACAAAAAAAGACTAGGGCAGACTAGAATCTTCACAAACCCTCAAAATGGGTCATGTTATTCATCACTGAAGAGCCTATTCCAGTGTTAATTTAATCAAAACTGCTAATTAATATCTGACATTGGTTTCACCTAAGAAGGAAATCAGTGTAGAAAATGGGATCTCACTGTAGAAAATTTAGTCTAATTATGAGAGTGATTTGCCAGCCACAGGCTTTGCAAGGGAAGAAGAGCAGGACAGCTTTAATGAAACAGGAGGTCTACAGTGAGGGGTTTTAAGCACTACATGAGCAGAGTTTAAGACATGATTTTGTGTCGTGAACAGCCATCGCTCTGTGGTGACATCCTGGCTGTTCTGAAGGACTTCCAGGTATGCCACCAACTCAGCTGAAACACTTCATCTCCCAGCCAGCTCTGCAAACACCTGATATCATAGAACCATGGAATTATAAAAGGATTTGGGATTGAAGGGCCCTTAAAGCTTATCCAGTCCCAACCCCCTGCCCTGGGCAGGAACACCTTTCACTAGACCAGGTTACTCAAGAGCTCCATATCCTTTCTGGATCAAAAGCCATTCTAAAACTTAAAAAACAAAGTCACATCCACACTTTCTACTCTGACAAGTATCACTCAAGCTCTGTCATGAAAACAGCATTAGAAGCCTACATCAGTTTGAAGTTCTGTGTCTAAAGCCCACACTGAGTAAAAAAACTTACTTGTTTTGATTCCAAGCTAAGCAAAAAGAGGTCCTTAGGAACATCAGGTGTTGCTCTTCATAAATTCCATGAAACCCCTTGACAAGCATCCAGGCTGCCAGGAAGCTCTGTCAGAGGATCATTTCATGGTCAAGTGCTTTCAGAGGGAAGAGGAACATGAAAACACCACGTTACCTTATGGCACATGTAGGATCCACCCTTCTTCACTCTGTCCGTGCCCGAGGATGGCCCTTTCTGGGGAGGGGAGGACACTGGTCAGTACTCAGCGAATAACTGCTAACTACAGGGAGTAAGGAGATGGATAAGGAGCAGTCATAAATATTCCAGTGGTGTAACAAATGTCAGTGGTGTCTGAACCAGACAGCTTGAAATAATTCTGCCATACAGGACTTGCAGGTGACAGTAACTATGCTCCCTCCCCACTGCAAATATTTAACAAATGTTTAACTTAATTAAATATTTTTTTAATTAAATATTTTTAAATATTATATAAGTTTAATATTTACTGCTGCAAATATTTAACATTCCAGTTGCTGCCCACCAGTGCCTTGTTTCTGATAATACCTGATAACAGGGAGGTTCCTAAAGAGGATTTTACCAAGAAGAAAATAAGCTCCAGCTTTCCTCAGTGACCACCCTGTGACCAGTCTCATCACACCTGGCATGGATCCCACTCTCCTACCGTGTCTCAAGGGGTACAGTTGTCTCCCACCCAGGTCTGCATTACCAGGGGTGATGTTCTGAAAGAATCTACCCCAGAGGAGCATTTGTAACTGAACATTACAGGGACTGTCAGAAAACCTTGAGAGCTGACACTGGTACTCCAGAAGCTCCTGCCTGCACCCCTGAGTTTGACTGCTTTGTGTGAAAGTTCACCACACAAACTGCAGCAGCCTCACGTTTATTGCCAAAATTTGTAATGGTGAAAAAGAATTTGGTTTATCACTGCATTTAGTGGCACACAAGTACTCAAGGAAAGCCACACCCTGAGGCAGCATCCGCTCAGTTCCAAGCCTGGGTGCTCCTCCACAGCACAGCCTTGCTCCCACTCCAAGGCCTCTGGAAATTGTCCTCACAACACCTGCATGTGGATGCAGTCCCTGCTCTGAGATAAGCCACTAACCAGCACACTCATCACCCGGCCTGCTAATCTCATTTTAAGGGAAGCCAGGAGAAAACTGACCTAAAAAAAGTTCCACGGGAACAAGACAAAGCAGAACAATGGGGCTGTGGAGCAGGATTTCCCCTAAATGCTGCAGTGCACACAGCGAGCAGCACTCTGTGCTACTGGCTCCAGAGACACTTTTATAAACTAAGAGGAACATGTTTAGTTAGGGTTAAGGAGCCCTAAAGCTATCAGGTGTCAGCAATCACAAGGGGATGACCTGTACAGAGCAGCATGTGAACCAAAGGCTCATAAGTACATCGTTTTATTAATTACAAACATCTTCCACCAGGGAAAAACTGAGCATCAAAGGTTATTTGGTAACAAAAAAAAAACAACTTAAATTGACCCCCACAGCCTCTGAAGGAGGATTACAGCACTGCAACACTTCACCACCTGCAGAAATCTGCTGTATCATAGCAGATTTTAAAAACATAAAGTTTTTATCATCTTCCGTTAATCTGTTCTATTGCAAAACATCATCCTCTTATTTAAAATCATTGAAGGTAAGGAGCTGATCATAAAACAACTGGCAAAGATATCTGAAAATCAGAAAACCAATAGCCATCATCAGCATGTGCAGTGTTAATATTTGCTTGTGCACATATCTCACTTACAGATGAAGGAAACTGCCTTGGCTGTGCTTCCCCTCACTAAAGCTAATCACAGCCCAGCAATTAAGGTCACGTTTGATTAAAACAAGCAGATCTCTGTTCTATCAAACACCATTGTTTTATGGCCGGACCTAGAGAAGTGCACCAGCTGGTACTGGAGGGGAAGGACATTGGCTGCCTGGTGCAAAGGGCTGGAGCTGTTCAGACTTTGATCCCAGATTTAAACCCCAGAATTTACTGTATATTAGCAAGGTTATTCTGTACTATAATACTGCACCAGCCATATTCCAGTCTGATTACATAATTACAAGTGCCTGTGCATTCCATTACCAAAGCTCGTAAAAGTAGGATTGTTCATTTAAAAGTTACTAAAAAAACACAGAAGCTTTTTTTTGTTAATGAAAATAAAGTTGTATTTCTTTCAGTACATCATAGGAATGCTTTCTGATGGTGCATGGTGATTTGCAGTGCACAGCCAGCCACGTGGTTACTCTGCTTGGAGAGAAATCAGTCTTCAAACAGAGAACTGCAGCTCATACAAAAAAATCGGAGGCAGAAGTCACCACAAAATAACCCATAAAGGGGCTGTGGTTTGATTGACCTCACACACACACTTGGCTCTCTCTGCTGAAGGATCAATTACATTTTTAGGGAGGAAATTCCTCTCTGTGAGGGTGGGGAGGCCCTGGCACAGGGTGCCCAGAGCAGCTGTGGCTGCCCCTGGATCCCTGGCAGTGTCCAAGGCCAGGCTGGACATTGGGGCTTGGAGCAGCCTGGGACAGTGGAAGGTGTCCCTGCCATGGCAGGGGTGGCACTGGATGGGCTTTAAGGTCCTTCCAACCCAAACCCCTCTGGGATTCTTCATTAAAATTATTTATTTAAGTGAGACACGTTGGTGCTGATGATGCCAAGGCAGCAGCACTTCCTGCTGGATTAAGGTGATGGTGGGGAACAAGTGTCCTGTGAATTCTGTTCTCTATCAAGCTCCATGAGTTTGCTGAGGTTTTAAACCCAGACACTTCAGAAAGTATTTAAAAACTAGGTGTTAACAATGAGACTTTTAGGGTTTTTTCAGATGCAAACTGAGTGTCAGAATCCAGTGTCTGAGGCAGAGCACTTCAAAGTGAATTCCAAAGGGTTTTTCTGATTAAATGGGTAAGGAAACTGAATCTCCTCATGTGAAAAGGTGTCCCAAAATAGCCAGGCTGCAGTTATCTTCTGAGACATTAGAACTGATTAGCACCAGATCTATCAGAGCCCAGCTCTTCAGTCTCTGCAGAGCACAAGGCAGTGTAACCTAAATATAGGATGTGTTCTCTGCGCTGAAAAGACTCTGAATTCTTCCAGAGGGTCAGAGCTCAGGTAAAGTTTTTAACATATTTAGTTTAACACCCAAAATCTTCAAAGCAGCTTTCTAGTACTGGAGAGATCTGGGGTATGCTGGGAACTGGTTACAAGGAATGCATGGAATTCTGCACACAGATTGTTGGGGGGTTTTCATAACTGATTGTCTTGCGTTCACAAATAGTTACCAAGAGTAAAAATAAACCTGAAAGTGCTTCATAAGTTGTAAGCAAATAAAAAACACTGGGGTTTTGGTGGGGTTTTGAGTGACAAACTGTACGTGGCCTTACTTGTCATATTTTGTGTGAGGTCATGAGAGTTGCTCATCCTGGATAAATGGGAGAGGAGCAGATCTAACTTTGGAACTGGAATCTGCTGAGACAGAGCACCAGTGCCCCCACACAATCTCACCCTGCAGGACCCTCTTCTGCCTGCCACAAAGGAAAACAAAGGTTCACCTCTCAGAGCCTGGTGACTTCTCCTAAACCTCAGCTCTGTCACATGTCCAGTTTAAAATGAGCTACCAGAAGCCAGAAAGATAATAATTCGTGCTGGTTAGTTCTCTGCCTGGTAAAGATAAAATAAGTACAGCTTGTAGCAACAGAAATGAACTAAAAACCTTCCCTTTTTAAAGAAGTCATTCCATAAATTGTTGATTTCTCAATATGAGGCCAGTTTGGAAGTGTTCAGTAGTTAACCAGGTGCGGACAACCAACCAAACAACACAAAAATTGCAGTAGAGCACTGTAATTCCAGTGTTGTGGGGTGATACTCCCATTCCCCAGAACACAGCCCACCCCAGGAGCAAAGAACAGGAGGTTTTCAAACAGCAACGAGAGCCAAGTCACAGGAGGGGATTCTGTGCTCGACATGATGCCAACCAAGCACTTACAGGGTTGTGAGCCTCCTGTGGGGAGTGGTGCACAGCCCACCAGTCAGATGTCCACTCCCAGGCATTCCCCACCATGTTGTAGAGGCCATATCCATTGGGGGGAAAGGCAGTGACCTGCACGAGACAGGGAACAACACAGGAACACAGCTCTGTAACCACTCCACACAAAACAGGGTTTCAATCCCAGCCCCAGCCTGCTGGAGGTGCACTTTGAGGAGCCTCCAAAGCAGACACCAGATCAGCAGTGCAGAACTGGAACGCTTTTACATACTGCATTTAAATCAAACAGGATGGAAAACTGTGACCACCTGTGTGTCCTCAGCACCCTGTTCCAGTGTGACACAGCATCTCCTCGCTGGCTTTGGAGACTGACCCTCTCCAGAGAGGCACTGTCTGACCAGCAGACACACCTGGCATGGCATTAATGCCCTGACCCCTCTCACAGCTCCCAGATTCCCCTCCCACCAAGGAAAAGCCAGGGTGGCTGCCAACTCCTGCCTGTGCAGATTCCTCTTCTGATGAAACTTTTGGACTTACTTAACTACCATTAAATAATTCATTCCCATTCTTGATTGCCTTTAAAACTCCACTCTGTTTGTTATACTGGACAGGCTCAACCTTTCCCCAAAAGGGAAGTTTAATTTCTTTTAAACTAGTGTGTGATTTTTGGGTTGACAAAACTGTGAGGCCAGAAGTGCAGGCAGAAAGTATTTCAGCTTCTGACTACAAACTGACTGGAAAGGGGGAAAAGAGGTCAGTTTGAGAGGAACTAGAAGTTAAAATGAAAGTAATCTTTACTTTTCAATTAGCTTGTAAAAGTGTCCCTTGATAATGCTCAAGCCTGCAGTGAAATTTAATGTAACTTAAAATCTAAAATGAAAGAGCACAGGGATGGAAAACAGCCATGGCTCATCCTGCTGAAGACAGACCTTAATTTTAGGAAGATTAAGATCATTTCCTCATGCTGGATTGCCTCTGAGACACACTTACAGGTGCAGTCCCCTTGTACCCATCCTCTGCTGTGTTATTGGTGGGGAATTCTCCCTGCCAGATATTGGCATAGTGTTGACCTTTGGGCTGCAGTTTGTTGCCCCATGGGAAAAGCCTGGGAAAAGACAAACAGAACAGCTGTCAAACACTTCTCATTAAAAGTCAGTGTTATATAGAATCCCAGGCTGGTTTGAGTTGGGAGGGACCTTAAAGCCCATCCAGTGCCACCCCTCCCACACCTCCCACTGTCCCAGGCTGCTCCAAGCCCTGTCCAACCTGGCCTTGGGCACGGCCAGGGATCCAGGGGCAGCCACAGCTGCTCTGGGCACCCTGTGCCAGGGCCTCCCCACCCTTGCAATAAATACTTTTTTCCTAATACTCAATCTAAACCTCCCCTCCTTAAGTTTAAAGCTATTCCCCCTTGTCCTGTCCCTCCATCCCTTGTCCCCAGTCCCTCTCCAGCTCTCCTGGAGCCCCTTTAGGCCCTGGAAGGGGCTCTGAGCTCTCCCTGGAGCCTTCCCTTCTCCAGATGAACACCCCCAGCTCTCCCAGCCTGGCTCCAGAGCACACTGAGGGTCATAAACCCCTCACAACTCCTCCTTATCTGGCAAACCCCAGCTTCAGACCCTGCTCAGGGACACCCTTGGGACAGGTACCTGTTTTCAAGGCCCCCTCGACAGCTGTACTCCCACTCAGCCTCCGTCGGTAGCCGCTTCCCTGCCCACGTGCAGAAGGCCACAGCATCGTTCCAGGAAACATGAAGGACTGGATGGTCCATTCTGGGGAAAAAAAGGAACAGGACAGGTTCCTCAGGGCACCAGGCAGACTCAGGGCTGCACAGCACAATGTGACACTCAGGGGCACACAGGACTGATGAGTTCACAGCTCAGTTGCAGCTGAACCAGGCACCAGGTGACTTTTACAGAAGAGAAGCTGTTTGAGGAAGAGCAGCGAGATGCTGGAATGGAAATGCAGCCATCAGAGGGAAAACAGGAAGAGAAAATAATTAACTTCTGTTTGTCTCGTCTTGCTCCCACTTCCAGCTCTACAGGTAAAGATATTTATGGTTCAGTTAAAGATATTTATGGTTTGTGCTTTCTCAAGTGCAGCACCCAGGAGGCAGCAGGGAACTGTCCCTCCCCTGCCCTCTGTGGGGACCTGGGTGCTTGCAGACCCAAAGGAAGGCACCAAAGGCCTGCAGCATCGTCACAGTCAAACCAGCCTGGCAAGGGGCATCTCAGCCAGAAGTCAGGATTCTCAACAGGAAAATGCACACTGCAATTTAATGGTGATTGTTCTTCACTCCCCCGTGGCTCTTCTCCTGCTCTGGGTCCTTTCCTTGCTGCCAGCTGCGGAGTTCTGAGGGAGAAGTGACATGAGGAAGAGTCTTACCAGCCTTGGCATTTGCAACACCCAGCCCAAGAGACTGAACTGCAGAAATTCAGCTGGGAAGTGATTTTCCTTGGGTGCTTTAAGCAGTCCACAGTTTACACAAGAGCTCCTATGTTTAATGGGGTTTGGTTCCAGGACTGACATTAAAATCATTGGGGTTTTTTTCCAGAAAATGACAGAAAAAATGCCCAGGCATTCTTGCAGAAGGATCCTCCCCATCCAAGCCTCCAACAGACCAAGATGCTTCCAGAGCTGAGGGTACTGGTCCAGGAGAGAGAAGAACTTCCTATAAACTTCTCTTTCCTGCCCCATTTAAGAAGCCAGCATATCCCTGTTAATCCATGGGGCCACTTCCACGTGGCAGGTTCCCAGCAGCTGTGCCAGGCCAGGTTTGCACCACCCTTGCACAAGCCCAGAATTTCATGGCAGGTTTCCAGCTCCTGTCTGCTGGCTCTGACCTCAATTCCTGTCTCCCCCTAACAACGCCTCCAGCTATTATCTCTATTTTTGCCTCAGATAATTCTTTCCTTGCCCTTGGAGAGCAGACAACTCGTTACTGAGCACTTCAGCCATCAGATGATGGTGCACTAACAAAGTCCTGTCCTTAGAGGACTCAAAAACCTACTAGATCTAGGCTAGAGAGTCTGATTTGATTTCAAAATGCTGTTAGAAACTTCCACTAGTTGATGAAGTGCCAGCTTCATTGACACGTGCCTGGTGAGAGGGGCAGTTGCAATGTGAGTGGTCCCAAATGAAGACAATAATTTGATTTTCTAGGCCTAAAATTCATCCCACTTCAGAATGGAAAGCAATTGTATGAAGACAAGGATCAGCAAGTTTCAGGGTTTGTGCAGGCAGAGCATGGCACTAACTGTAAGAAAAAGCAGAGTTTTCCAAAGCATTTAGAGGTTCTAGATAGTCACAACTGATTTTCCACAGTCAGAACACAGTAAAAAAAGCACAAAACTCTTCAGTTGCCAGAGAAAGAGGCTTCCAAATCCCACATGGAAGCGTTCACACTACCCAGACTCCTGCAGTGTGCACACAGTGAGGATTTCTTCTCCCTCTCCAAACCCAGGTCTGCACTGAAGGTCCTGACCCTTGGAAGCTCAGCTGTGTTTCACTGCTGGTACACCAGTGTGAACAGCAAACACTGAGGCTCGTTTCAGCATGGTCCTTACAGAGCTTTGTGCACTCTATCATTGACCACGGCCATGGAATGCTGCATGCAACACACCAGAACGTGGGAGAACAGTCCCAGAAGCAGCAGCAGACAGGTGACTAAATAAAAAGCCTTTCCTGTAGCCCCATTCCTGGTGGGAGCCACAGGGATATGGAGCAGCACTGCGTGTGATGAGGGAATGGCTGTTCACGGCTCACCTGCTGGAGATGCTGGAGTCAGGGCCCTCGGGGTGCTTCCAGCTGGCTCCTTTCACAGGCAGCCACCAGGGAGCAACTGCCACCTGAAAAAGGACAAGAGCACCAGGGAAGGACACTTAAATTCCCAGCTGAGGGGTTTTCTGAAAAACCACCAGGTGACAACGGGCTTTAAGGTGCCTTCCAACCCAAACCAGTCTGTGCCTGCAAGAATTTAACCTCCTGGCTGACTTCAGGCTGACACAGTCTGCAGAGAGGATAAAGAAAATACCATTTTGGCCTAAAGAGCATTTTCACCCCAATTACTTGCTTCCAGGACTCAGTGTTTTGACATAACTGAAACAACCCCCTGATGATGGCCTTTAACTGAGGGTAAAACACACATCTTGCGACACATTTGCTTTCCAGGTCATTAACCCACTAAGCTGATTTAAAATTATTTGCTCTCAGCTTCCAGAAGGTGGAGACAGAAGAACCACACAAGGGAAGTGAAGCATAAAGCCTTTTCTCTGGTTTTTTTTTCCCCAGCTGGTTTGCTGGGAAATATCACACAGCCAAAATCCTCTGTAGCAATGCAGACATTGAGTATTTCTTTCAAATGAGAAGTCCCAAATTTGATTCTTCAATGCCAAGGAGTTTTTCCTGGAAGACATTCTTTGAGGATTTCTTCTATTAAGCTTACTTCAAAGTAGAGGAGGTCATGCTTAACTGTTCTGTTCTGATTCATGTTCACTTAGAAATACTTGTTTTAATAATGGGGCCTTCACTGAGGCAAAAAGAGAACATTTATGCCACCCAGCAACAGTGGGTTTATTCCAGCAGCTTGCAAAATACTCCTGTTACAGAGATAATGTCTATAAAGAACAAAAAATCAAAGGAAATGAGCCTGGAATGCTTTAGGAGGCAAACAGCCCAGAGGCTGGTTAGTCCTAGACTGACTTTGTCAAGTGTTACTCACAGAGGTAGGAAAAGTGCCAAGAGTGTTACCCTTTAACTCACCAAACCTCCAGAGCAAAGTCCAAAAAGTCACTGCAAGCTGCTGTTGAGGAGACCCAGAATCAGTCTGGGCAAACAATTTTAACAGCAGCTTCTAGGGGGAAGCTGCATCCTTCCAACAGAGCGTTTAACATGTAATTGAGAAAAGATTATCTGTGTCACACATAAATTGTTGAGAAAACTCTGGTCCAAACTGCACATCAAATCCCTCATTTGGCTATTCCAGTAGGAAAATCAACAGAAGTGCCCAAGCACTGGAGGTGCTGCACAAACACACGTTAGCCTGGGTTTAGAGCACCTCATCAGCCTGTGCTGACACTCCCCTGACAGCCTCTCCCTCTTCCCCTCTCAGCACACACAGATTTTGCCTACAGCACATCTGGGTATCTAAAAGCTCCCTGTAAATGAGCAGCAATCCTCGACTAAAGCTGCAGAGCCGTTGCTCCAGCTCAGCTGCAGAGCCCACGGCTTTTGGGAGCCCTGGGGAAGGGCTCTGAAATCCCTGAGGAGGCTGCAGGACTCCTCCAGGCTGGGAAGCCATTCACACGCAGGGTGTGGACACCCTCCCTTCCAGAGGGAACACCCGAGTTTCAGTACCAAAGGAACAAAGGTGACCCAGACATTCTGTCCCCTGCTCTGCCCCTCAGTGGGACCCCCAGGCAATGACAGTTTTTACAGACCCTCTCTGACCTCCCCAGCACGACAAGCACATACATCAACAACGCCAACCCCAATTCTGGCTCAGGGTCTGACCAAGCCCAGCACATTCTCACCCCAAGCAGAGCCACTGCCCTTTGGAAAAAGCATGAGAAATATCTGGTCTCTTGCTAGGAGCTACAGCTCTGTTACTGAGCATCCAAAGCCCAAAATGAGACCTTCCTGCAGATACTCTGCTCAACTCTCACAAGCGCTGGAGCTTCAGAGCGACGGAGCTGCTGAACTGATACTACAGTCAAGAGGTTTAAAACTAGTCTGATTTAACCAATTCCTTGCCCATATTGAGGTTTGACCTTTAAACGATACCAAAAATAGGACAGAAATCCAAAATTAGCATTTTACAGCTATTTAAGGAAAATAAAAGAGCAGCAGAAGCATTTGCTAAAGCTAAAATCTGAAAGATCACAAGCAAGATTTCGACAGTTTCTAAGCACAACATATTTTTGTAAATTAAACTGCTGGGTTTTGGATAAAAACATCTCTGCAGGAGACTGCAAAGATTTACACTTTAGACGACTTTAATTTTGGAAAACATTTTTGTGATGCAAAAGAAAAAGCAGATGCTTTCAATCAGGCTGGTTTATTTTAACCCAAGAAAAATGTCATGTCTCCACAGGAGAGCACTGCGTGTGCACAGCTCCTGGTTGTGGCTCTGCTGAGCTGAGCACCAAATGGCTGCCAGGCTCTGCAGAGCACCCAGAGCTCCAGAGCAGTCACACATCCAGTGTTGGGGCAGGGATAACAGGGAGAGGCCAGGAGAGCCTGCAAGGATTATCTGGAGACTCATCTAAGGCAGCCCCTGGTTCCGGTGAACACACACCGAGCTGCTCCTTCCAGAAATCTCATACCTGAAATCTACAGTCCTCTCACAGAACTTCTCACAAGTCTTTAAAGCTTTTAATTGCTCTAAATCTAATTAGCAGAAGAGCTAATTAGACAGAGATATTACAACATCACAGTTAATACAGCCAAGTCCTCCCTTGCCACTAATGAGCTTAGTTACTTTCATAACACTTCACGTTCCGCTTCCCTCCGAAACATGTTCTGGGCACTGGCAAGAGATTCCTGCTGTCAAAATAGCAGCAGATGTCGCTGAATAGATCTTGAATCAGAGGACAATCCCTCTCCTTTTGGTGGATTCTTGCAGCATGTCACCTTTGCCTGGTTACCCACACCTGCCCTGCCATCCTTACACAACTGCTCGTGCACAGGGAAACGCTTCCCAGAACAAAGCAGAAGCACAAAAGCTCGTTTTGGTCTGATCCAGCTGGAAACGGGGATTATCCAGCTCTCCCCTCCAGGATTAAACTTCAAGAACTCACTGTTCTGCTTCTTACAGACTCAGAGCACTGTGAAAAGAGAGCCCCGTGTGATAACACTGGGAAGAGCTCGAACAATTAATTCCGACCCACGAGCTTTGCACTGGGGCGGAGCAATTTGCAGAGCTGAAGCCTCAACTCCCACTAACAGCCTGCAGAAAACACTCCTTCTGAGTATTCCATTTTCTTTTCCAAGTAGGCTGGGACAGCCTAACTTTAATTGCTCCATTACCTCATGATGTCAAGATTTTTAAACTACTTCACAATTACCTTGAGGAAAATTCCTTCTTAAAGCTATGTAGAAAAAATTATTAGAGGGGAGAACATCACAAAGTGAGTTTCATTGGCAGCATTACCCTACTGCTGGTACTGCAGCAGGGGAATACCCCTAAAAAACACCCCAAAGCCACCCAACTCCCCGCCAATAGCCATAAAAACATTTATTAGGCTTGCACTAACATGACAATGGCCACGTTCGAGGAAAACAACCCCCACTTGAGGAGCAAATCTCAAACTCAAATCAGATTTATGTATTAGAAAAAGTACCAGAAATAAACTCAACAGAATAGCTCATCTTGGCTCCAACTCCAACATTTCTATCAAGCACCAAGTCCCCTGAAATAACAAAGCTGCAGATTTGAACCTTAAGTCAGGCCCACAAGATGATGACAAATTCATGCTGCTGGCCAGACATGTGGCACGAAACATCATCTTTTGTAGTGCTACAGCATTCTAATGCTATTTTAATGTAGCAAAGCCTTGCACCATGTCAGGATAAACAGCTGGAAAAAGCAAAAGTGACTACAGAGTAAGAACTTCAGCAATTTCAGAATTGACTGTGTGAAAAGAGATTTTGAGAGCAAAGTAGCCCAAGTCTGGAAAACACTTTAAGAATCATTTATTAAGTGGTGGGTTCTTACAAAAACAGTTCAGAAGCTGACTTAATAGGTTACCACTTGTTTGAATCAGATGGTGTTAAGCTCTGTACATCTTTGATAGGCAGAAGGATCTTGCTAGCATTGGTAGAATGTGAGAAAAAAATAGTTATTCAGTAAAGAATATAATTTTTGGATGAGGTTTTATTTTATCCATGTAAGGCAGATACACATAAATCTCTGACAGTTTTTCCTCCCCTAAGCCAGATCCTAAACCCTGAGCACTGGTTAATGAACTACTGAAGAAAGAGGCAGACAGAAAATGGAACATTTTTAGTAGGGTGAGAAGTTTAAGAAATAAAAATAATTACAGTGCAATGGATCCACTTCATTGTCCCTGCAGAGAACAAATCTGCTGTAATTATGGACAAGAACTGAGCCAGGACTGGGAAGTTCTGCAGGGGATCAGTCACACACAGACCCAAACTCACAGTTAGCAGAGTATTTGTCCAGCAGGTAACTCACACCTGCCTGCATCACGGCTTGGACTAGAGGGTCTCCAGAGGTCCTTTCCAACCCCAGCCAGCCTGGGATTCTGGGAATACCTGATTTTGCCAGCTCCTGCAATTCCCATGCTATTTATTCTACCAATTAAAAGTCCCAGCTCCCCCAAAGCTCTAATTACAGAAGAATCTGTTCTCACTCTTATTTTCTAAAGTTAATGGCCTCCCTCATGAGCTCAGAAATGGAAGCAATAAGGGGGTTTGTTTAACATTGAATATTGATATTATCTGCCTTAAATCCCAGTGTTTTACAGCAGTTTGAAACTGCTCACAAAGGAAAGGCAGCAGCTTTAAAGTATATTTATTTTTACTTTATAAGTCATCAGTTACAAGAAATATTTCAGACTTGATTGGAAACAAGCACTTTTATGAGGGGACCTTTTCCTTTGCATAAGGAAAGGTCATTGAACTTCAGTTCAGACAGTGCAAAACTTCACAGCCCTGTCAATCCTCCAAGAAAAATAACCACAACTATGTGATGCTAAAATCCAGTCAGATTCATTAAGTGCAAGTTTTGGAATTGGAAGAAGCTTCTTTTGAGGAACCGATATTCCTGGTGAAGGCAGACACCTCTGCAAGTCTAATTTCCAGCCAACGTCTAAATCTGCACTCAAACTGGTCATTTTTTCCAGTGACCAAGTGCACATGAGCTTTATGGAAATGAGATGTGCACGGACTTATCCCCAGCCTGAGGCACAAACCATGCCCTGCTTTCACGCTGCAGTTTGCTCTGATAAACACGGGCTAATATTGCTGGCAATTCCCAGGGAGAATTCCCGCGCATCCTTCTTTATCCCGGCAGTGGGAGTAGAGCACAAAAACCCAGAGGAACAGCTCAATAGCTCCATCTCCCCAGCTCCTTGTAGGGAGTAGCTGAAGCACTGGGGGCTGTGAGGAACAGCTCACCCTGCCCACACTGGCACTGCTGTCCCACCTGCAACCAGGGCTCCTCTCAGCAGCAACTGGAGATGTTCAACTGAAATGCAGGATGTTCCAATTTGGGGGATTATGAAATAGGCAAATTGCACAGCTCCAGGCCACTGCAGAGATTTCCATACAAACAGGGATGAAAGCAGCATCCCATAGTTCTGGATTGGCCAGAACTTATGTTTGCTTGAGCTGCCAGTGAACCCGTTCCATTGCATTCCAGACCCAGAATTCCATACTCTTACAGACAAAGGCAGCACACACATTTGTATGCTCCCAGGCTCCTCAGTGCAGAATTTATCTGGCCTTGAAGCAAACATTAATTTTTTCTGCCTTCCACAAGCCAGGAATAACAACATCCCCACTCTCTCCAGTGAGCAAAGACTGAGGCTGCACTCCTCTTGTGCCATTCTGCTTCCCTTTTCCATGGTACCTGGACAGCAAGGAAAGCTCCTGCAGCTATTGGCAAGAGCTCTCAAATTCCCTCAGAACAAAATGGAATTACAGAATGGTTCAGGCTGGGAGGGACCTTAAAGCCCATCCAGTGCCACCCCTGCCCTGGGCAGGGACACCTTCCACTGTCCCAGGCTGCTCCAAGCCCCAATGTCCAGCCTGGCCTTGGGCACTGCCAGGGATCCAGGGGCAGCCCCAGCTGCTCTGGGCACCCTGTGCCAGGGCCTCCCCACCCTCACAGGGAACAATTCCTGCCCAATCTCCCATCTATTCCTGCCCTCTGGCAGTGGGAAGGCATTCCCTGTCTGTGTCCTGTCTCTCCAGGCCCTTGTCCAAGTTCTCCTCCATCTCTTTTGCAGCCCCTTTAGGCACTGGAAGGGGCTCTAAGGTCTCCCCAGAGCCTTCTCTTCTCCAGGCTGCATGTGAAGAATTTAAGATGTGAAGCTCTTAAAGTTTTTTAAGCCCACACAACGCATTTCAGCTTCAAAGGACCTTTCACCCTTGCCCTACAAACTCCTTTTCCATTTGAAGGAGCCCTCCCCAGTTCCATCAGTAACACCCTCATGTGGCAAAGCACTAAATCCTCCCTCTCTGCCACGTGACCACCGCGAACTTGGAGGCCAAAACTAAAACTTGAGTTCCCAGAAATCTGCAACAATTCCATCACTGGCTGCTACACCCCTTTTTACTGCTTCCCTTCCAGAGGTTTAGGCCAGCCCACATTCCTGTCAGTGGCTATCTGGGAGCCCACCTCACCTCCAGGAAAGGCACACCCAGAGCTCCAACAATCACCCTACGTGCTCAGCTGGATCACTCCTGCAGCAGCTGCCACCAGCCCCAGCTCTGCCCTCAGCCATGGCCTTGAGGCTCTGATAAATCTGCTTTTAGAACTGGAGAAGACAAAGTGGCCAAACAGAGCAAAACCCCCAATGGACACACACAGCTCATTATCTACGTTAGAAATTACTCAGTTTGGTGCCTCCACTTTCACCTTCCCCCAGTTATTTCACTGCATATGAAACACTGCTTACTAAATTTACATCCCTGTTGCTCTTCCCCTATATTCACATTTGCATTTCACATCCCTGTGCTTCAACTGGAGAAAATCCTTGTCAAAACACTCCTGAGCCACTGAGGCAAAGGAAAACCAAAATCCTTTCTCCCATTGCTTGGTTGGAGGGATTTTCAGTGCCAGTAACACACCGATATTTATATCTTATTTCTGCTTTTCATCTGATAGTTATGATTGAAGAAGCTGACTTTTAACAGCAAGTTTACTTTTAATAACTCCAGAAAACCTTCACAAAGCAGAAGCCAAAACCACCAGTTTGGGCTGCATTCCAGGCCTCTGGCATAACACTTGTCCTGTGAGCCCTGCAGCCAACACTTGGAAATTTGGCTGATATGCTCAGGAAAGTGGCTCCCAACACTCTGTGTTTACAAAATTGCCAGGGCTGAGCTTACAGCAGCCTTCTTGGGGCTTGTTTGTTTGTTTTAAAACAGACAACCTGATTTAGGGATTTCTGCATCACAGAACTACACGGGAAAAAGCATTTCTGCAATATTGACGGTTGGGAAGATGGGATGAGCCATTCATTTTTTTTTAATTTGTATTTTTTATTATTTTTGTTAAGGCAGAACAAATCCGTGGATGGATTTAGCATCAGTTATGCTGGTGGTGGGAACTGCAATTTAGTCTTATCTGTCACAGTGCACAAATGTTAGTCCTGAATTAAGAGATTACAAACTGCACTTGTAATCTTCCTTCCCTGGCAGGAGGAACCCAAATCCCACGTTCTTTGCCAGTCCCTCACAGCACACACACAGGGCTTCCTGAAACCTCCCATCTCTCAGGCTGCCCCTTGAAAACAAAAATCACACTGTGCCCATCAGAGCTGAGGGCAATTCTGATGGGAGGTTCATTGACCTCTTCAGGAGGTCATTGTGCCCAAACCTGTGCTCAGAGCAGATCAACTCATCCAGGACATGACAGGACATAATCTGCTTATCTGTCAAGAGCTGCGAAGGGGACCTGACCTGTTAAGGTTAAAGAGGAGGTAAATGAAGCCTGAGAAAGGCTCAACATTCACGACAGAAAAAGAGGAAAGGGAGGGCAGGGAAGATTTACTATGGAACTTTCTTTCTTTTTAAACCAATATTCACTTTCACTCAACAGGAAAACTGGATCAGCTCCAGCATAGTCAGCACTGCCCCTCCCAGGGTCACTGCATTGCCCAGGGGGATGAAGGCAGCTGGAAAAGCAGCAAATGAACAGGATCTTCTACAGACAAGGAAAAAACATCAGAAACTTCAGCCATTCACAACATAAGGAATCTTAGACTCAGCCTGAACTACTCAGGTAGAAGGCAAAAAAAAGACAACAAGGGGTTGATACCAACTTCTGCTAATCAGGAAGGGATATTTTTAATTGTTTGTTAAAGAAAAAGGACAAAGAATAGACTGTAAATCCTCCCCACTTCAGTCCATGATTCCAGGCCAAACAGCTCTCCATAACCCCCCTTTTTGCAGCTGGCTTTGGGGACATCACAGAGTTTGGTTATCCCTGCTGTAATTGCCAACACAGCCCAGGGACTGCTCAGGGAGTTTCCCCCTGCTGTGTTACTCACTGCTTGGTGGATGTCAGCCTTCACTGCTTCACTCAGCATCCCCTCAAACACAAAGGAGTCGCCAAACTTCTCTGCCTATGGAAAGAACAAAGGATTCAACCATCTAAGAATGTTATTCTTAAAACCACACTCAACATTTACAGCTTTGCCTTATCAAGGATAAGGAAATTGAGAGAATCATTAAGGTAGGAAGAGACCTCCAAGTACAAGTCCAGCCTTTGACCACACAGATTCTAACAATGAATTTGAGTTCTCTTTCAAGGAAGCTGTTCTTGAACAGAAAAGAAGGGATTTTTTTCTCTGGATGTTGTTGTTCAGCAGCTGCTGGGCAGATGGCAGCTCACTGAGCACGTGTTTTTACTTTTATTAATTAAAAATGCAGTTCTGGATGTCCCAGCTGCCTTCAAATGCTAGAGTCATTAATCTAACACGGAAGGGCACATTTCAGTCCTCTTATTTTTCCTTTGGGAATCACAGTAGAAGACTTCAGCCTTATCACTTACTGCTCCATCATCACCAGTACCATGTTTTAAAGTGCTGCTACGACAATAAAGAGTTAAAAGTAACTCAATCATTATATAAAGCCAAAAGAATAAAAAATACAAATAATTTCAATCAATCACGGTACATTCTACCAAGAGGAAAAAAGAGAGGAGGTGTAAGTGGAGCACCCAACTACAGCAGCTGAGCCATGAAGTCTGAGACAGACCCCATGTGATGCAGTTCTACCTGCCAGAGCTCCAGGAGCATTTGGACAGTGGGATTGTCTCACAGGGTGGAATTGCTGGGGTGTCTGTGCAGGGTAAGGGGTTGGACTTGTGGTCCTTCCAGCTGAGGATATTCTGTGATGCCACATTTAACCCCACCACACACGTGCTCCTCCCAGCAGCTGTTTGCAACAAGCAAGCTTTGTTCCCACTCAAAATAGTTAAATAGCCTTTTTTCATAATTATCGAGCTAAGAAACAGAAATAGTAGACAAAAGAAGCTCTTCATGCAACCAGAGGATCCTGCCTTCCCAATGAGAACCAGTTCATCAAGTGAATTCAGCAAAGTGCCTCCTTTGAGACCTGCTCATTACCGAGGCTTTCATTTGCCTAAAAGGGCTGTCAGGGTTTTGTCAGAGTTGCGTAGGAACAGTCAGCTGTCAGAGGGATCTGAGCTTCAGGCACAGGTGGCTCCTTTCTGGGAAGAACCTTAACATATTCTTAATCCATTGTTCCCAGCTATGTGCACACAATTATTACTGCACTCGCTATTGTCTCCTCCTCAGGCACAGGGCTCTCTGCTCACCAGCAAGGAGCTGTGCTGAACCAGCCTGCAGAGTCCTTGGCCATCTCAGTTTGTTAAATGCCTTCTCCAAGTTTCTCTAAAACAAGGAAAATCTAACCTGGTTGTAGTGGTACAAAGAGCTTTAGGACCCAAATGTCAAAAAACCCCAAGCAAACCACCCCAAAAAACCCTGCAGAGAGCTGTTGGCATCAGCCAGGCTGCAGGACAGACATGAGTTCAGGCATCAGTGACTGAACACAACAACAAACACCTGAATGCTCTTCCAGCCCAGGACAGCGAGGCCAGACAATTCCTTCTCTCCCCTACTTCCATCAGAAATACTGGAGTATGCAAATCCCAAATAAATCAAAACTGTGATGTCCTCCAAGAAGAAAAGCCCAGGTTTTCAGCTGGGGTTTCCTCAGGCTGAAGGAGCTGGGATGCCCTGGGGCCTTACCTCGGTGATGTACCCAGTGGAGCTCACAAACCTCTCGAACTCCTCGTTGCTGACCTCGTACTGGTCCATGTAGAAGCTGTCAATGCGGACTCTCCGGGCAGGGCCCTCTCCATCCTGCTGGATTTCAGGCTCGTGGGTGCCCATGGTGAACACCCCTCCTGGAATCGCCACCATCTGCAGAGCAAACACCACCCAGAGGGGTGGGAAAGTGAAAGACTGAGAAGCCCTACGCTGGTTTTACTCCTCCTGCACCTCATCTTTGCAGCTGTTTCTGAAGCAGCATTTTGGCCAACCCACTTGGGGAAACAGCAAACAGAACTTAAATTGGGAACAAATCCCTATTTGCAGTTTTCCTACGTGAAGTCTGGGTCATGCCTGTGCTCTCATGAGGAGAAACGTGTGCTCTGTTACCCTTTGCTGTTCATTCTGCAGTTACACCACTTCCAGGGTAGCACATGAGCAGTGAATAAGTTCACAGCAGCTCCCCAGCCCCTCTCCTTGTTCTTGGGGGCAGCTGGAGTGAGTACTTAGCATGACCTTACCCATCCCATTTCATTGTTTCTTCTCCACCGTAGATCTCTCCTCCTGTTTGGGTCTCTGCCAGCAACCCCTAAAAGTCACACAACTTGCAACTGGCCCATAAAAAGTGCTACAAATACCTTCTCTTTTGGCCTAGCCACATCTGAAGCTGGCTGTGTCCTCATAACTTTCTCCACTGAGAAGAATCTGAGCACTTACAGATAGTCTGAAACTGACTCCATAAAAGGGCTTCAGGATAAATTTGCTTACATTTTTTAGGACTTAGTACGTGACAACGTGGGGCAAAGTTACACCACTTCCTCCATTCCAATCTCTCTTCAACCCTCGGTAGCTGAAACAACTCCCTGAAGAGGCTTCCAAGCCAGGCTCAGACCTCACTGGTCTCCAACCATGTGCAAAATTAACTCTTGCTGGCTCCCCAGCTCTAAAAACATGCTGGAAATAAATAATCCTATTTGTGGGCGAGGGAGAGGCCAATTCTTCTCTGCCTTCTCTGATGGTAAAGATATTTTCTCTCTGAGCATCATCAAGTTATGTTGCGAGCATAACTTAAACCAGCAGTAATTAGCGTTCATTACCTACTGCTGGAGCTGCCTGCTGCATAAAGAGTCAGAGGATGTTTTCATTCTCCAGACCCACAGTGAGCTGCTCAGATTTGTCACACAAAGCGTCTACCAGTGCCATGGATCCCAAGAACAACAGAGATTATTACTCTTTAAATATTCTCCAGTTTCTGAAGTGCAGCCTGCAATACCGGAGTCACAGTCGCTGCTGTTCGTCTTTCACTCAGCGAGTTCCCACACGGCCTGTGGCACACAGGCTTTTCCAAGCTGATGCAGCTTCCCAGCGTTACAACTGAGGCAACTGGAGAGGAAGCCCCTCGTGTTTTCCTGTTCTCTCCGAGAGGGAAGAGCGAGATGGGGCCAGAAGCAGCACCCGCGCCCGAGCCCAGTTTCGCGGGCGTTCGGCCCAGCCGCCTTTAATTTAATTTAAACTTCTCCACAGCACTTCCCCGGCTGCTCCGTTATCCCAGAGGAGGTTGTGCTCCGCCNAGGGGCGGGACCGGCGCTGTCCCCTCATGTCCCTCCCTGTCCCCTCATGTCCCTCCCTGTCCCCTCGTGTCTCACCCTATCCCCTCATGTCCCTCCCTGTCTCCTCATGTCCCCCCCTGTCCCCCCCGTCCCCTCCCACAGCGGTACCTGCAGAGCTTGTGCGGATGGTGAGGGTTCTGGAGCAGCGCTCTGATGAGGAGAGACTGTTCAGGGCCTCTTTACTCCACAGAAGACTGAGAGGAGAACTCGGCAATCCACGTAAATACCTCAAATACCCATGGGAATCTCACCAGTTCGTATAAATACCTCAAATAGCTATACAAATATCTCATAAGGGGTGCCAAGAGCGTGGTTCCAGACCCTTTCCAGGAAGGGTGCTTTGGTATTTCCCCTCTACATCAGGGAACTCGCAATTCCTGTGTTTTCCTTCATTTTTCCCGCAGCTCACTGTAGTTGTTGAAGATTCTGGTGGTCTGCCATGTAAAGGCTTTACTTTCTTGTGGGAGCTTCTGTTCAGAACTGTAAACAGAATGGATCTTCTGCATCATCCCCTATGCCAAAATAAATCTTTACTCATCCTGCAGGATATTAATTCAAAATACTCCATGTAATTTTTGCGTATACTCGCAGCAAAGAGAAGCACGGCCAGAGTGAAGGAGGTGTTTTATTGTTTGGTTTGTGTGAGCACCGAAAGGAGCTGCACTCCACCGTGTTTGCTCTGTGAAATTTCACTGTGTGTAAAGTGGCAGTGCAGGGAGGCCTCGCAGGGATCAATTCCAATTATCCATCATTACTCCCTTGTGCCCCAGGAAAGCACCCAAGTGCAGGAAAATGAATTAATTATACAACCAACCCTTGCTGCTTTGGGGTCAGAAAAGGGAAATATTCCTTTTGCGCTGACACGGTGATCTTTGCCTTGTGTCCATGAATGAATGTCTATGAAAATGAGAATTAAATCCAACCTATTTTCTCCTTCCAAATTTTCCCCAACACAATTCACTGAAGTGAGAGCAAAATGTAGGCATCCAAATTCTACAGACTTCTAGAACTGAAAAGAGTCTGCCAGGACAACCTCCCCTTATTAAAGCCATGGGATTCTGGCTGTGTGATGATGGAATTCAGGAAAATCAGCTGATTTCCAATGAGCTGGGACAGCTCTCCAGTGTATCCTGCCCACTCGTTCTCATGGCTCGTTCTCCTGGAATTCTTGTGTGCATCATTTGTGTAGTTCCATCAGGAGGGTTCATATTCCTTACTCTCCCTGGAGAACAGATGAAATAAGTACAGTTTGCTTCTGAGCAGCATCCAACTTCCAGTGTGTGATCCTGAGGACTCTGGAGAACTTTTGCTGGTGTGGATCATGTTTGTGCTCAGCCATGCAGGCTTTGGTTTTTCCCTTTCCTCACACTGAGTCCTCACGCTTCTGATCTTGCTGTTATTAAAATGTGGTGGGAATGAGAGACTTGCCAGCACTTCACTGAGAGGCTGAGGTGTTCCTAGCGTTTGTCAGGAGTGCTTTTGATCCCTGAGTGCTGGCATGGATCTCCCTAAGGAAAGGGAACTTCTGGGATCAGCTTCCTCACCGTGAAGATCAGCCACGAGCAGGAGGAGACAGATTGATCCTCAGAGTCCTGGAATATCTTCTGCTCTCGTTTTTCTTCCAGGGCTGTTGAGCTGCAGCTGAGCCAAGAGCAGAGACAAAACCTGAGCAAAGCCACCCTGCAGGCTGGAGGTGCAATGTTTCCAAAACAGCCCAGGGAAGTCAATGGCTAGCTGCAAACTTGACAGCATAGAAGAAGACAATAGAAATAAAAAGCAAATAAAAGACTTCAAACTTCATTTTAACATCTTTCATCAATGCTGAATTTCCATAATTGCTAAAAATAAAGTAGGAGTGCAGCAGAACAAGGTTCGAAAAGGAGAAAAAGAACAAAGTACTCCAATAGCAAAAAAAATAAAAATCCCTCACAAGTTGTTTTCCTGTGACTGAAACCACATGTGAAATTGGGCCAAACATCCATATTATAGCTCCCAGGGCTGAAGTGATACCTACCAAGGAGTGTTTTTTCACTACTTCCTCTCTGAATTCTTGAGTTCATTCCCTCGACCCTCTGGGGGTGTGTGGGCTCCAAGCCAGCCCTCATTTGCTACTGAGTGAACGGGACTCTGTTCCCATCCCAGGGCTGCCTCCTGTAGTTCCCATTGTCAGGGAAAGTTCCTTTAAGGGAATAGCTCTGGTACTTCCCAAAGTGACCTTTTCCACTCCCAGACTGCCCTAATTATTTACCTCTTCTTAGAGCTGTAAGATTATAGGAACCCTATGAACTCACTGCCTGCAGCAGCATCCCAGAGCAAGTTCCTAAAGGCAAATGGAAACGTTTTCTTTCATTGGAATCTTTCATGATTACCTTCGCTTCGCCAGCACCCCTTCAAACCTAGCACATTCTTCACAGAGCAGTATTTTTGGCTGAAGGCCCAAAAATCGGTGAGGGGCCATCAGTAGCAAGTGCATGTAATGACAGGACAAGGGGGAATGGATTCCAACCGACAGAGAATAATTTAGATTGGATATTAGGAAGAAATTGTTCCTGGGAGGGTAGGGAGGCTCTGGCACAGATTGCCCAGAGAGAGAAGCTGTGGCTGCCCCATTCCTGGAAGTGTCCAAGACCAGGTTGGATACAACTGGCCAGGTTTGGACCAACTCAAACCATTCTGGGATTCTATGAGCTCCTGAGCCTTTGAAGAATTGACCAAGACCCAGAATCAAACGTAGTCCCTAAGAGAAAAAGTGGCCTTTGGCGTTCGGGAGAGGAATGTCTCCAGAGGGGGAGACTCCATGCCCTCCCTGGGCAGCCTGTTCCCGTGCTCTCCCCCACTGCTGCTGCTCAGATTTATCCCTCAGTGCTGGAGCTATTTCAAGGCACGCTGTTTGCAGAGCTGCTCAAGG
The DNA here is from genome assembly GCA_013398055.1 of Ifrita kowaldi. Taxonomy (NCBI): domain Eukaryota; kingdom Metazoa; phylum Chordata; class Aves; order Passeriformes; family Cinclosomatidae; genus Ifrita; species Ifrita kowaldi. The sequence continues at coordinate 188,551 of VZRS01004068.1, read as the reverse complement.
TGCTCAGCAGGCAAAGCTCTGCCCCTGGCTCTGGTGACAGCCCTTCTGTCACTGCCTCGGAGCCACTGCAGCCACTCACAGCCTCCGCCTGCTGAACCCATCCAGAGATTAGATTTGATTACACAAGAATTCATTAGGATTATCTAATGATATTAGGCACCACTGCTCTGCCAAATTCCTGATGAGTAATGGCTTGTAGTATTGCAGCTATGTAGGAAACCCATAAAACTCTGTTCTCTGACCTTCGCTTCAGTTCCTGAGTCACGGGCTTCAGCTTCTGCGTACCCTTGCTCCACAGCCACAGCTACAACTCCTCTGGAGTTATTTTTAATGGAGAACCAGTGCAGGGGGAGGTTATGTTGATTTGAAACACTGGCTAATCTGGGCTTGTTCCCATTCATCAGCGTTATCCTGCTGCTTTAGGGAGGGAAACAAGCAAGGAGCTGGGCACCATTCCTACCTGTTACCCACGGCAGCAGGTGGGTGTGGGTGGGAGTGAGCGGAGGGAAGTGTTTCCTTCACCTAAATCCCAGTTAAAGTGATACAGTTGTTCCGCAGGCAAACACTGCATCCACCTCTGCACGGCTCTGGGTGCTGCCAGCCAGCCGCAGAGGCCAGGGAAATTAGGGTGTAACTGTGGGAAATAACCTTGGCTAATATTTAAGGACAAATAATTGCATAATACAATAAATAAATGAACTATTACTGTTTTTCATTTGCTGCTGGTCGTTCTGGCTGAAGTTGTGATGTCGCGTTAGTGATACCCCCGTGCCATAGTTGCAGTGAAGAGGAACCCCAGAGACACTCGCTATTTCCAGAGTCTGGAGCCGTTTCCTGCACAACAGCCGTGACCCTGCCCAGCCAAGGGCTCGTACCTGAGTCACAGCAGAGGTGACAACACCTATGCCAGCAGGTGCCCACCGCAGCCGTCACCTCCCTGCTATTCTGCGCTCCCCAAACCGTGCTCACACCTGGTTTACTCAGTGTTTACTCTCCCTGGCTGGTTTCCCCGCAGCCTCTGTGCCCGGTACCCCCGTGCGCTCGCCCCCCGCCCACTCTAGGGCTCCGTGCGGAGACTCCGGGCCAAAACACATCCACGTCCCCAGCCCGGGAGTCCATCCCCATCCCCGACCGCACGCACCCGGGGGTGCATCCCCATCACTGACAGCACGCACCCGGGGGTCCATCCCCCTCACTGACCGCACGGACCCGGGGGTCCATCCCCATCCCTGACCGCACGCACCCGGGGTCCATCCCCCTCACTGACCGCACGGACCCGGGGGTCCATCCCCATCCCCGACCGGACGCACCCGGGGGTCCATCCCCCTCACTGACCGCACGGACCCGGGGGTCCATCCCCATCCCCGACCGGACGCACCCGGGGGTCCATCCCCCTCACTGACCGCACGGACCCGGGGGTCCATCCCCATCCCCGACCGGACGCACCCGGGGGTCCATCCCCCTCACTGACCGCACGGACCCGGGGGTCCATCCCCATCCCCGACCGGACGCACCCGGGGGTCCATCCCCCTCACTGACCGCACGGACCCGGGGGTCCATCCCCATCCCCGACCGGACGCACCCGGGGGTCCATCCCCCTCACTGACCGCACGGACCCGGGGGTCCATCCCCATCCCCGACCGGACGCACCCGGGGGTCCATCCCCCTCACTGACCGCACGGACCCGGGGGTCCATCCCCATCCCCGACCGGACGCACCCGGGGGTCCATCCCCCTCACTGACCGCACGGACCCGGGGTCCATCCCCATCCCCGACCGGACGCACCCGGGGGTCCATCCCCCTCACTGACCGCACGGACCCGGGGTCCATCCCCATCCCCGACCGGACGCACCCGGGGGTCCATCCCCCTCACTGACCGCACGGACCCGGGGTCCATCCCCATCCCCGACCGGACGCACCCGGGGGTCCATCCCCCTCACTGACCGCACGGACCCGGGGGTCCATCCCCATCCCCGACCGGACGCACCCGGGGGTCCATCCCCCTCACTGACCGCACGGACCCGGGGGTCCATCCCCATCCCCGACCGGACGCACCCGGGGGTCCATCCCCCTCACTGACCGCACGGACCCGGGGGTCCATCCCCATCCCCGACCGGACGCACCCGGGGGTCCATCCCCCTCACTGACCGCACGGACCCGGGGGTCCATCCCCATCCCCGACCGGACGCACCCGGGGGTCCATCCCCCTCACTGACCGCACGGACCCGGGGGTCCATCCCCATCCCCGACCGGACGCACCCGGGGGTCCATCCCCCTCACTGACCGCACGGACCCGGGGGTCCATCCCCATCCCCGACCGGACGCACCCGGGGGTCCATCCCCCTCACTGACCGCACGGACCCGGGGGTCCATCCCCATCCCCGACCGGACGCACCCGGGGGTCCATCCCCCTCACTGACCGCACGGACCCGGGGGTCCATCCCCATCCCCGACCGGACGCACCCGGGGGTCCATCCCCCTCACTGACCGCACGGACCCGGGGGTCCATCCCCATCCCCGACCGGACGCACCCGGGGGTCCATCCCCCTCACTGACCGCACGGACCCGGGGGTCCATCCCCATCCCCGACCGGACGCACCCGGGGGTCCATCCCCCTCACTGACCGCACGGACCCGGGGGTCCATCCCCATCCCCGACCGGACGCACCCGGGGGTCCATCCCCCTCACTGACCGCACGGACCCGGGGGTCCATCCCCATCCCCGACCGGACGCACCCGGGGGTCCATCCCCCTCACTGACCGCACGGACCCGGGGGTCCATCCCCATCCCCGACCGGACGCACCCGGGGGTCCATCCCCCTCACTGACCGCACGGACCCGGGGGTCCATCCCCATCCCCGACCGGACGCACCCGGGGGTCCATCCCCCTCACTGACCGCACGGACCCGGGGGTCCATCCCCATCCCCGACCGGACGCACCCGGGGGTCCATCCCCCTCACTGACCGCACGGACCCGGGGGTCCATCCCCATCCCCGACCGGACGCACCCGGGGGTCCATCCCCCTCACTGACCGCACGGACCCGGGGGTCCATCCCCATCCCCGACCGGACGCACCCGGGGGTCCATCCCCCTCACTGACCGCACGGACCCGGGGGTCCATCCCCATCCCCGACCGGACGCACCCGGGGGTCCATCCCCCTCACTGACCGCACGGACCCGGGGGTCCATCCCCATCCCCGACCGGACGCACCCGGGGGTCCATCCCCCTCACTGACCGCACGGACCCGGGGGTCCATCCCCATCCCCGACCGGACGCACCCGGGGGTCCATCCCCCTCACTGACCGCACGGACCCGGGGGTCCATCCCCATCCCCGACCGGACGCACCCGGGGGTCCATCCCCCTCACTGACCGCACGGACCCGGGGGTCCATCCCCATCCCCGACCGGACGCACCCGGGGGTCCATCCCCCTCACTGACCGCACGGACCCGGGGGTCCATCCCCATCCCCGACCGGACGCACCCGGGGGTCCATCCCCCTCACTGACCGCACGGACCCGGGGGTCCATCCCCATCCCCGACCGGACGCACCCGGGGGTCCATCCCCCTCACTGACCGCACGGACCCGGGGGTCCATCCCCATCCCCGACCGGACGCACCCGGGGGTCCATCCCCCTCACTGACCGCACGGACCCGGGGGTCCATCCCCATCCCCGACCGGACGCACCCGGGGGTCCATCCCCCTCACTGACCGCACGGACCCGGGGGTCCATCCCCATCCCCGACCGGACGCACCCGGGGGTCCATCCCCCTCACTGACCGCACGGACCCGGGGGTCCATCCCCATCCCCGACCGGACGCACCCGGGGGTCCATCCCCCTCACTGACCGCACGGACCCGGGGGTCCATCCCCATCCCCGACCGGACGCACCCGGGGGTCCATCCCCCTCACTGACCGCACGGACCCGGGGGTCCATCCCCATCCCCGACCGGACGCACCCGGGGGTCCATCCCCCTCACTGACCGCACGGACCCGGGGGTCCATCCCCATCCCCGACCGGACGCACCCGGGGGTCCATCCCCCTCACTGACCGCACGGACCCGGGGGTCCATCCCCATCCCCGACCGGACGCACCCGGGGGTCCATCCCCCTCACTGACCGCACGGACCCGGGGGTCCATCCCCATCCCCGACCGGACGCACCCGGGGGTCCATCCCCCTCACTGACCGCACGGACCCGGGGGTCCATCCCCATCCCCGACCGGACGCACCCGGGGGTCCATCCCCCTCACTGACCGCACGGACCCGGGGGTCCATCCCCATCCCCGACCGGACGCACCCGGGGGTCCATCCCCCTCACTGACCGCACGGACCCGGGGGTCCATCCCCATCCCCGACCGGACGCACCCGGGGGTCCATCCCCCTCACTGACCGCACGGACCCGGGGGTCCATCCCCATCCCCGACCGGACGCACCCGGGGGTCCATCCCCCTCACTGACCGCACGGACCCGGGGGTCCATCCCCATCCCCGACCGGACGCACCCGGGGGTCCATCCCCCTCACTGACCGCACGGACCCGGGGGTCCATCCCCATCCCCGACCGGACGCACCCGGGGGTCCATCCCCCTCACTGACCGCACGGACCCGGGGGTCCATCCCCATCCCCGACCGGACGCACCCGGGGGTCCATCCCCCTCACTGACCGCACGGACCCGGGGGTCCATCCCCATCCCCGACCGGACGCACCCGGGGGTCCATCCCCCTCACTGACCGCACGGACCCGGGGGTCCATCCCCATCCCCGACCGGACGCACCCGGGGGTCCATCCCCCTCACTGACCGCACGGACCCGGGGGTCCATCCCCATCCCCGACCGGACGCACCCGGGGGTCCATCCCCCTCACTGACCGCACGGACCCGGGGGTCCATCCCCATCCCCGACCGGACGCACCCGGGGGTCCATCCCCCTCACTGACCGCACGGACCCGGGGGTCCATCCCCATCCCCGACCGGACGCACCCGGGGGTCCATCCCCCTCACTGACCGCACGGACCCGGGGGTCCATCCCCATCCCCGACCGGACGCACCCGGGGGTCCATCCCCCTCACTGACCGCACGGACCCGGGGGTCCATCCCCATCCCCGACCGGACGCACCCGGGGGTCCATCCCCCTCACTGACCGCACGGACCCGGGGGTCCATCCCCATCCCCGACCGGACGCACCCGGGGGTCCATCCCCCTCACTGACCGCACGGACCCGGGGGTCCATCCCCATCCCCGACCGGACGCACCCGGGGGTCCATCCCCCTCACTGACCGCACGGACCCGGGGGTCCATCCCCATCCCCGACCGGACGCACCCGGGGGTCCATCCCCCTCACTGACCGCACGGACCCGGGGGTCCATCCCCATCCCCGACCGGACGCACCCGGGGGTCCATCCCCCTCACTGACCGCACGGACCCGGGGGTCCATCCCCATCCCCGACCGGACGCACCCGGGGGTCCATCCCCCTCACTGACCGCACGGACCCGGGGGTCCATCCCCATCCCCGACCGGACGCACCCGGGGGTCCATCCCCCTCACTGACCGCACGGACCCGGGGGTCCATCCCCATCCCCGACCGGACGCACCCGGGGGTCCATCCCCCTCACTGACCGCACGGACCCGGGGGTCCATCCCCATCCCCGACCGGACGCACCCGGGGGTCCATCCCCCTCACTGACCGCACGGACCCGGGGGTCCATCCCCATCCCCGACCGGACGCACCCGGGGGTCCATCCCCCTCACTGACCGCACGGACCCGGGGGTCCATCCCCATCCCCGACCGGACGCACCCGGGGGTCCATCCCCCTCACTGACCGCACGGACCCGGGGGTCCATCCCCATCCCCGACCGGACGCACCCGGGGGTCCATCCCCCTCACTGACCGCACGGACCCGGGGGTCCATCCCCATCCCCGACCGGACGCACCCGGGGGTCCATCCCCCTCACTGACCGCACGGACCCGGGGGTCCATCCCCATCCCCGACCGGACGCACCCGGGGGTCCATCCCCCTCACTGACCGCACGGACCCGGGGGTCCATCCCNCTGCCCTAATTATTTACCTCTTCTTAGAGCTGTAAGATTATAGGAACCCTATGAACTCACTGCCTGCAGCAGCATCCCAGAGCAAGTTCCTAAAGGCAAATGGAAACGTTTTCTTTCATTGGAATCTTTCATGATTACCTTCGCTTCGCCAGCACCCCTTCAAACCTAGCACATTCTTCACAGAGCAGTATTTTTGGCTGAAGGCCCAAAAATCGGTGAGGGGCCCTCAGTAGCAAGTGCATGTAATGACAGGACAAGGGGGAATGGATTCCAACCGACAGAGAATAATTTAGATTGGATATTAGGAAGAAATTGTTCCTGGGAGGGTAGGGAGGCTCTGGCACAGATTGCCCAGAGAGAGAAGCTGTGGCTGCCCCTTTCCTGGAAGTGTCCAAGACCAGGTTGGATACAACTGGCCAGGTTTGGACCAACTCAAACCATTCTGGGATTCCATGAGCTCCTGAGCCTTTGAAGAATTGACCAAGACCCAGAATCAAACGTAGTCCCTAAGAGAAAAAGTGGCCTTTGGCGTTCGGGAGAGGAATGTCTCCAGAGGGGGAGACTCCATGCCCTCCCTGGGCAGCCTGTTCCCGTGCTCTCCCCCACTGCTGCTGCTCAGATTTATCCCTCAGTGCTGGAGCTATTTCAAGGCACGCTGTTTGCAGAGCTGCTCAAGGTGCTCAGCAGGCAAAGCTCTGCCCCTGGCTCTGGTGACAGCCCTTCTGTCACTGCCTCGGAGCCACTGCAGCCACTCACAGCCTCCGCCTGCTGAACCCATCCAGAGATTAGATTTGATTACACAAGAATTCATTAGGATTATCTAATGATATTAGGCACCACTGCTCTGCCAAATTCCTGATGAGTAATGGCTTGTAGTATTGCAGCTATGTAGGAAACCCATAAAACTCTGTTCTCTGACCTTCGCTTCAGTTCCTGAGTCACGGGCTTCAGCTTCTGCGTACCCTTGCTCCACAGCCACAGCTACAACTCCTCTGGAGTTATTTTTAATGGAGAACCAGTGCAGGGGGAGGTTATGTTGATTTGAAACACTGGCTAATCTGGGCTTGTTCCCATTCATCAGCATTATCCTGCTGCTTTAGGGAGGGAAACAAGCAAGGAGCTGGGCACCATTCCTACCTGTTACCCACGGCAGCAGGTGGGTGTGGGTGGGAGTGAGCGGAGGGAAGTGTTTCCTTCACCTAAATCCCAGTTAAAGTGATACAGTTGTTCCGCAGGCAAACACTGCATCCACCTCTGCACGGCTCTGGGTGCTGCCAGCCAGCCGCAGAGGCCAGGGAAATTAGGGTGTAACTGTGGGAAATAACCTTGGCTAATATTTAAGGACAAATAATTGCATAATACAATAAATAAATGAACTATTACTGTTTTTCATTTGCTGCTGGTCGTTCTGGCTGAAGTTGTGATGTCGCGTTAGTGATACCCCCGTGCCATAGTTGCAGTGAAGAGGAACCCCAGAGACACTCGCTATTTCCAGAGTCTGGAGCCGTTTCCTGCACAACAGCCGTGACCCTGCCCAGCCAAGGGCTCGTACCTGAGTCACAGCAGAGGTGACAACACCTATGCCAGCAGGTGCCCACCGCAGCCGTCACCTCCCTGCTATTCTGCGCTCCCCAAACCGTGCTCACACCTGGTTTACTCAGTGTTTACTCTCCCTGGCTGGTTTCCCCGCAGCCTCTGTGCCCGGTACCCCCGTGCGCTCGCCCCCCGCCCACTCTAGGGCTCCGTGCGGAGACTCCGGGCCAAAACACATCCACGTCCCCAGCCCGGGAGTCCATCCCCATCCCCGACCGCACGCACCCGGGGGTGCATCCCCATCACTGACAGCACGCACCCGGGGGTCCATCCCCCTCACTGACCGCACGGACCCGGGGGTCCATCCCCATCCCTGACCGCACGCACCTGGAGGGTCTCCGCTGCCCCCGCCAGGAGCGCGGCGCGGGGCACGCTGGGAGTTGTAGTCCTACGGGACGCCCCCCCGCGGCGGCGCGGCGGCGGCAGGACTCGGTTAGCCAGCGTG
>VZRS01004068.1:85768-180452 GCA_013398055.1 Ifrita kowaldi | reverse complement strand
CCATGGGTTATTTAAGGCGCGGCGGCGGGCGCGGAGCGCAGTGACCATGTGGACGCGCAGCTGAGCCGACGGCGGGCGCAGCCTCCGGGAGCGGGACCGGGAGCGCCGCCGGAATGGGGCTGCCGAGTCGTCCGTAGCCCGCCCCGCGCCTCCGCAGCCAGGTACGGCCGGCAGACAGCGGGCACGGCTGGGGGGGAGGGAGGCGGTGAGTGGCCGCCGGGGCAGCCCCGTCCCGCAGCCCGAGGGATGCAGCCTGGTGCTGGGCGGGGATGCCCGGGGGATGCAGCCGGTTGCTAGGCGGGGATACCCGGGAATGCAGCCCGCTGCTGTGCAGGGATGCGTTCCGCTGCTCGGCGAGGATGCCCGGCCGCCGCAGCCCTCGCGGGACCGGGCAGGGACCCCTCCGCCCTCCGGGCGGGTCCCGCAGCGCTGCCGGACCGGGGTCCGGTCCCCTGGACCACTGCGGGCTCGGCAGCGGAGCTGCGCGTCCGCTGCAACTTTCCCCGTGTTTTTGCCCCCGTACTCGGGGCTCAGCTGCGAGGGATGTTCCGCGTTATGTAAACAGTTGTGAGCGCCGATGGGGACTTGGCTATGGGCGATCTTCCTCTTAAATGGTCAAAAAGCGGGCAGCTGTGGGTGGATGTTTCGGAGGGTCCCGGTGACTGGCCTGACAGGCCAAATATTTGGCTGTTTCCTGGACTACAATAACTGGGCTTCAGCGGGGGAAGGGGTGGGGGCACATGTGCGTTCCCCGTCCGTCTATGTGGGATGTGCCATAATCCTGAGCGGCTTTACGTCTTCGTGCCGAGCGCCCGAGTCCTGCGGGTTGTTTGGGGCTGGCGCTGCCCCGCGGCTCCTCGGGCGGGGTGCGGGTTCCCTGTGCCTGTTGCTGTGCGGGGCTCCGGGGGCTTTTCCCGGAGCTGCTGGGGACAGTGGGCTCCATGCTGCGGGAACAGCTGCGGCTGACTCAGCCTTTCCCCTCCCTGCCCCAGGTGGGTCCGCTCTGGCTCACAGGAGTTTGTCTAAAAAGACTCCAACAGGTGAAAGGTTTGAGTTGAATTTATTGCTGTGCAACGGTTCTGTGCCTGCTCAGCCACGGGTGGCTTGGGCTGTGGTCCTGCTGCTCCCAAATCAGGAAGGGAGAACGTGGCTAATACAATCCAGATCTTTGCCTGATGAAGATTTAGTGACCGTGAATCGTGCGGGGAGTAGTGTGTTGGCCGTTGGGTTTATTTATTAATGAGCGTCGGTACCTGTGCATGTTTTATTTCTTAAGGTGTGCTTAGCTATTTGCCTTTGAGGTTCTTTTCCTGTGCTCGGAAATTTGCCTGGTATCCCAGGACTTCCAGAGCATTGGCTGACTCGAAGCCCAGGCCGGAGACCCATGGTGGAGCTGTTTTCCTTGCAGGGCTCAGCTGTGTGAGTGTGGGATGCCATGTGAGGCCAATATCCCTTCCTTTCCCTCGGTGGTTCCTCTGTGGCCAAGTTAATGGGCTACCAGGCACTGGATTTCTTGTTGGTTTATTTTCTGTACCTTCATTTATGCCAATTTCCTCACACAGCAGGTGTTCCAGGTTTTAAATGCCTGGTGGTTTTGCTGGTGTAAGTGCCTGAAACAATAACAGCATTGTGAGGTGTCGTGGCTGGAGCAGAGCTTGGCTGCCCAGCACTGGCTGTTCAGTGAGTGGAGAAAGCTGGTGGCATCCATCAGGCCAAAAATTCAGGTGTGACAGGACACTTGGTGAAACAAACGTGAAAGTTGACCACTGTGGGACCCAGCAGCTCGAACCAGTGTGAAGGTGTAGTGCTCAGTGTGGCTAAAGCAGAAAAAGGAATCACTGTGAAAACAAAACCACAGTTCCAATGTGTTTCAAAACAAGCTGATGCTGAGCTGATTATTTCTAATGTTTTCGTTAAGCTGCCTCTTGTTTGTCAATAATAGGGGTTTTTCTTGTTAAAATACCTGATCTCCCCAAGATTGAAGTGTTTGCTTAGGTGGGGGTTTTCCCCCCCCCCATCTGCTTGTTTTACAGTGTTGATTAAGCCTTGAAAATAGTTTCCTCTTACAGGGTTTCATAAATTAGGAAGTAAACAAACAAGAGTAACTTTGGTTTGCCTTTGCAATCGTGGGGTGGAGCTTAGCTTGAGGAAATGGTGTCTTTTTGTGAGATGTGCTAATCCTGAACACCATCGTTGGAGGGTGGAGGAGGCCTTAGCGAAGAGCACAGGAGGGGCAGCATTGGGTGTGTTTCTTTGGTGATGGTTGGTGGAGCTGCAGGTTGGGATGAATGGAGCTGTCCTGGGACTGATGAACAGGGCGGAGGGGGTGGAAGGGACAGTTGTAATCTCTGGTTATAAATGAGAAGTGTAATTTCAGGAGGAATTCTTCACTGAAAGGGCTGTCAGGCACTGGAAGGGGCTGCCCAGGGAGGTGGTGGAGTCCCCATCCCTGGAGGTGTCCAAGGAATGCTTGGACGTGGCTGCTCTGGGCTGGGGACAAGGTGGGGATCGGGCACAGCTTGGACTCGATGATGCTGGACGTCTTTCCCAGCCTCAGTGGTTCTGTAACATGATCTTATCCACAGCACCATCAATCCTCTCATGTTCCCTCAACAAACCTGTTTTGGTGTGGCGTAGCCTAGAAAGTGCACGAATCGAGTTAAAGTGAAGAAATAATCTCAGGTCCTGGTGGCTCATGAGTGAGGCCATTGCAGCTTAGAGTGAGACTTGTAAACCACGATGCGCTGCTGCTGGGTGGTGTGAGGTCTTGGTCTGATTTTGTAGGAACTCCTCTTGCAAAAGACAGCACTGAACGTCCCTGACAGCATGAGAACAGGGCCAGGCACCTGCAGGGGTGCCAGTTTGGGGGTGAATTTTGGGGTTCCAGGTCCTCCAGTACTCTGTGTGTGTCAGAGGGAAGGGAACAGTCCCAGGAGCTGGTCAAATTGGGGTAGTCCAGAAGTCCATTCTGGAAGGAGAAGCTCCCTTTGGCTGCTTCTCATAAGATGAGCTGGTCTCTCCTGGTAAATTGCTGAAGTGGATGGTATTGAGGTGGAACTTCTTGTTCAGTGCTGTCAAGCAGAATTAAAGCAGATCCCAGATATCTTGAGCCCTTGTCTGGTACCTGCTCTTGAATTGAAGCCATCAGGAGAGCAGCTGTTGCTTGTTCTGATGAGCTCTTGGAGCAGGTGTAGCTGCTCTTGGCCACCTGGGCTCGTCTGTGCCTCGGTGGACAAGAGACCAGTGGCACCTGAGCTGCCCCAGCACTGGTGTGGCATCAAGACCAGGGCAGTGCCTGTCCCCTGCACTGGGCGCTGCTGGGACACCTCCAGTCTTGGGGGCAGTTCTGGGACCCTCAGTGCACGAAAAACACTGAGGGGCTGGAGCGTGTCCAGGGAAAGGAACAGAGCTGGGGAAGGGGCTGGAGCCCCAGGAGCATCTGAGGGAGCTGGGAAAGGGGCTCAGCTTGGAGAAAAGGAGGCTTGGGGGGAACTTGTGGCTGTGCACAACTCCCTGACAGGAGGGGGGGAGTCGGGCTCTGCTCCCAAGGAACAGGGACAGGAGGAGAGGGAACGGCCTCAGGATGGGCCAGGGGAGGCCCAGGTTAAATATGAGGATAAATAACCTCAATTGAAAGAGTAGTCAAGCACTGAAATGGGCTGCCCAGGGAGGTGGTAGAGTTCCCATCCCTGGAGATGTTCAAAGATTGAGCAGATGTGGCTCCTCCTGACGTGGTTTAGTGGGTACAGTGGTATCAGCTGGACTTGATACCTGGAAGGTCTTTTCCAGCTTCCATTATCCTGTGATTCTGGCTGGTTTGTTGGCTGTGGTGATTCCTCAGTGCACAGCAAGCTCCTTTGGAATATCTGATGTGTCAAGTTGCAAAGTGTGCTGGGAGTCTTTGAGACATTATTACCCCATAAATACAAGATAGTTGTAGTTGTAGGATTGTCTTAAAGCCAGGAGGAATCTCAGGCTCCTGTGGGAGGTGGGATGAGGGTAGTGGCTCTGTAGTAGCTGGTAGACGAGCTGCTGGCTCGCCCGTGGGTGAGTGTGAGGGAAGGCGGCCTCACCAAAGCAGCTTATGGAGACCAAAGGGTTTAGAGGTAGGAAATCATGTGCTGCTAGAAAGTTATGTAAATGTAACATCTCTGTCACAATGAGACCGTGGTGTAAATCCTGATTCCTAAAAATCTGCATTACAGTAGGTCCCAAATTACTTTCTTCTGCTGAGACAGCAACAGAAACTGAAGGTGCTTGGGTGGCCTGGAGCCTTTTTTTGTGCTGTTTGTGTGTGACAATGCACAAGGGGAGTCAAAAGCTGCCCAGTTTGAACCGGTGGCCTGTGCTGGGTGGGGACAGGTGCTGCTTTATGGGGTGCTGGAAAGGACCAGATTGGAAGAGCCAGCACAGGGTATCCCTGTGCTGTGGGGCCGGATGCTGGCTGTGTCCATAGCTGTTCCAAAGGATTCCTGTGCTCTTGTGCCGAGCCTCTCCTGGAGGCTGCTGCGGGAGGCAGGATGCCAAAACTGCACGAGCTTTGATCTGGCTCGATATTCCTGTCTAGTTTCTGCTCCCCACGGACACTACAAAAGCACTACAGTAGTTACAGCCTGGTTCTCTGTCTTGGCGCAGGCAGTGGCTGGGGATGGAGGCGGATCCCTCTTTCCAGGGTGCTGCAACTACTTGTTAGATTGGCAGAGGCATCCAGAGGCTCCTTGTGTGGCTCTTGCTTGTGCTGTACCTGTTGAGAAAGTCCATTTCCAGGTCTTGAGGGCAGTTGTGGTCTATGGGATCAAGGTTGCTCGGAGAAGCTGTGGCTGTCCCATCCCTGGGAGTATCCAAGGCCAGGTTGGATGGGGCTTGGAGCAATCTGGGATAGTGGAAGGTGTCCCTGCCCGTGGCAAGGCATGCAATGAGATGATTTTCAAGGTTCCTTCCAGCCCAAACCATTCTGGGATTCTATTCTGTGAAAAAGATGAAGAAGAAATGGAAACTACAGGAACTGTAATTCAGGCGAGGAAAGCTGCAACATTCAGCTGTGGATTCTGAACTCAGAGGAGTTTCATTTTCATACTTGTGGTTTTGGTTAAGCTTGTCAAAACTTGGATCAGAACTTCCTAGCAGTGTTCTATGGAGAATAAAATGTCAGTTCATATCTGAGCAAGTTAACCCTCTGGAGAGAAAAATGGGTTGGAAGTGTGCATGGAAGTCTGTGTTATTTAGGGATTTGTGGCTTGCGGCAACGTAACTGCATCCTCACGTGCCAGAACGCCAACATGAGGAGTGGTGCAGGAAGCTGAGCGTTCATATCTCACTGATAATCTTCCCTGGAAGTGCCCAAGGCCAGGTTGGACAGGGTTTGGAGCAATCTGCTCTAGTGGAAGGTCTCCCTGCCCATGGCAGGGGCTGGAACGAGATGATCTTTCAGGTCCTTTTCAAGCCAAACCATTTGGCTGCACAGGTGATCAAAGGAGGGGGAATAGCTCTGAGAAATGGAAATGCCAGATGTTTCTGGGTTAGGATGTCAGGTAATGCTCTGCTTTTGGAGTAATGTGATGCCAAGCTCTAAGGGAAGAGGCTTGGATGATTGAACCCAGTGTCGCAATGGACACAGGCAGTTCATGCTTTCTTCATCCTGCCTGGTGCATGATGTCTGTGGTCAGAAGATGATAACCTCTGAGAATGCACATGGAAGAAATCTCTGATCATGGAAGGCCAAGAAATGGCTGCTGCCCAAGGGCTGTACTTTGTTTTCGATTGTATGGAATTGTTTAGTAGCAGTTTTGCATGAAGCATGTATAAACATTTCTTTTGTGCCTTGGCCCATCCTGTCCACTTCTTCAGAAATTCAGAAATCTGCCAAGAAGTTGTGAAGAAAAAAAGCTTTGTTTGCAGTCCAGCTATGTCCCATCTGCATCCCACTCCAAGGAGAAACACATGGCCACCGATGCAGACACCGACCTCGGCTGGCTGATGGTGCTTGATCTGAAGGGTTAATTGAAAACTTCTGATTAAAATAACTCTGCAATCCTTGGCTGCTCCTCTCTTAAGTGTTTAGTAGATTCAGATGCTAATGCTCGTGGGTGGTTCAGTATTTTGAACCTTTGCCTTCTAGAAAATTACAGTTGGGAGGCCAACAGGTAAAAGTCAGTCTGGGAACTGGAGGCTTCATCTGTAAAGGAGCGTGGCCCATCAGGGCTTTTCAGCTCAGCAGAGCTCAAAGTAGGTCCCCTGGCCACCAGTGGCTCTCCACACGTGCTCATCATGTGCTGGCAGTGGCTCCTCCTCTTGGGCTGGTTGTCCCGGGCGCTGAGGGTTTATCCAGAGAGCCGGGAGCCTGCGGAGGTGTCCGGGAGGGACGAGCGGCGAGCACACCCACGGGAGGGTCCTGCACGGACGAGCCCTCAGAGCCTGCAGGGGCTTGCTAGCGGGAGAGAAGCGTTGGCTTCGCTGCCAGCGGGGACCCGAGCGTGCCGGGGGACGCCCTGCAAAGCCCAGCCCTGGAGACCGACAGCAGCACCACCATGGAGGAGAGGGAGCCTCCGCCGAGGTGCGGTACCGGAGCGGGGACAGGGAGGGGAAGGCGCTGGGCAGTGGGACAGAGGGACGGAGCAGCTGCAGGGGATGGGGGCTGGTCAGGGGACAGGCGAGGGAGCTGCACTGCTGGATGTGGGGAGTGTTGTGTTTGCCAAGGAGTGCGAGGAAGGGAGCGTGGTGGGTTGGTGTGGGGAGCGGGGTGCAGGAACCGGCCCCTGCTGCGGTGAGCCCTCAGTAGGGACCTGGCCACGCAAAGTGACTTTGGGTCTGTTCTGTACCCTCTTCTTCCCTGGCCATCCTTGCTCCTTGGCCAAACTCCAGTTGGTGTAATAAACCAAGCTTGCTCTCTTTCCCCGTGACATTGGTTGTCCTGGTCCTTTTGGCGTGTTCCAGGTCTCTCCTGATAGAAATATGCTGGAAAACATTGTGTGCTCATAGGGGCCTCGTCCAGAGGCTGACGTCCAGGCTGCCTCCTCCCAGCAGGGCTGGAGTCAGCAAGGATGGACTTCAGGAAGTATCAGCTTCAGTAAGTGCTCCTTACTTTTAATGGGGTTAAAAAGATGCTGTCAGGTTGTACTTGGTTTGGAACAAAAAAATGATATTTTTCCCCTGACAGTGTGTATCTAATAGATTTTCTTTTTCCAGCTGTCTGCAGATGCCTGTCAATAGGACCTGTCAGTTGTGTTTCTTACCTCAGTCAGTGGCTGCTGTGTAAGGGATTGCTGTCAGAGTGTAACTTCTATGCTTCTTACCTGAATTTTCTGTAACTAGCTTGTCTGGTTGCACTGGAAAAATAATTAAAAAAAACCCCAATGCAGGTGCCGTTTCTAAGGAGAAAAGGACATTGTGCATGTTTGCTTTCCTGTGCTGAGGTTTTATTGAGGTTAAAGTTACCAAAATGAGTTACTTTATCTGTTTTCTTAAACTGCTGTTGCACCTATGAAATAGTAACTCCTGAATAAGTTTGTCACTGATATGATAAAAAAAATCTATTTATCTGTGAAGTGGCACATAGTATGAATAGAACGTAATTAACTTGGCCATCATCTTGCTGTGTGAATTTACACTCCTCTTCCTACTTATTTTTAGAGAAAGGGGAAGCATGTTCTTGATTAGATGTGCAGTGAGACTGATCTCCCTCCTGGGAGCAGAGGGGAGTGTGGGCTGGTGGATGGGGATTCAGGAGACCTGGATTCGGATCTGGGCTCCGAGTCTGACCTGCTGCATGTCCTTGAGAAAGTCACGGTGCTGTGCTGCTCCCTCCTTCCCCTCTTCCCCAGCCTCCATCTTGCCTGCTCAGCCTGGAAATTGGAGGAAAGCCTGCTGCGTTTGAAGCGTCAGGAGGAAAAATACTTTGTCTGAGAAAGTGCATTTCTCCTCCTTAATCTAACGGTTCATCAGCCGCCCATGTGTGGCAGATAGCAGCCTCCTGGACATGAAAGGTTGCAGCTGAAGGGAAAACAAGATCCTCTGGTAGATAAATGCACTGCACTGATAGTTTGGTTTTTTTTTAATGTGTAATCTCTGAAATGGAACTCCATGTGCATAAAATGAGCGGTGCTGAGCCCTCCCAGCGCTGTCCCTGAGCTGTGTCCCACTGCAGATGTGTGAGGGTCCTGGTGTTCAGCACACGGGCTGCTCCATAGCCCAAAATCCCTTTATTTGCCTTTCCCTGGCGAGTGCAAAGGGCTCCTTTTAGATTTGCTAAGTCAGAAGCTTGGCAGATGACGGAGCTCTGTCCTCAGCCCCAGCACAGTGATTATTCACTGGGTGATCTTTTAAATAAAGCACTTCCTCCCTTCTTCGGCTGCTTTAATGGGATTCTTAGGAATCTTTCTCGGCCTCCTCAGGGAGGAAACCTTCCTTTTTCTAGCTGAAATAAGAGTGAGAAACATCAGGTTTGGGTTCAGATTTTCAAGTTAGCTGCACCTGTGAAAATAGATACAGAATAAATGCCCTGTGGGAGTTGTCAAAAAAAACACATGAAATTTTGGTTAGTCTGTAGGGCCAAATTTTCAGCCAAGTAAGCTTGTAAAATTTGGATTTACCAGGTTATTTAAGCACTGGGCTTTCACTGTAATATAGGGTTTGGTTGCATGTAAAAAATGTTAACCTGCTTGGCCTAATTTACCAATATTAATGACCTGATTACATTTAATTCAAACTTAAGACTTACCTGGTCTTGGGGATTCTCAGATCTGTTAATTTCTGGATGATTCTGCTTATGCCTTTAAGCAGTTCTCTGTGTTTGCTTCTTTGTTGTCTCTCTTCCCTTAAACTCTGGTCTTGTTTCTGTCAAAAAGTGAAACAAAATTAAACTTTCACTCTGGAGTTTCCTGTCGGCAGTAATGAAGTTGAAACACTTAAGTACAGTTTGAGATTCTATTATTAAACAACTAAGATAGGGAAAAAGACTTTGATAAAGTGCTGCTCCAGTTTTGGTACCAGTACACATAAAATTGTCAGTGTTTATTGAATTGAGCACTAAAACACAGTGAAAATCTGCCTGGAGAGACCTGAGTGCATCCTGGGACTGCAGGGCACAGCAAGGAGCTTTTTTTTGCTCTAAACAAATATCCTTAGAACCATGTTAGAAAGATACAGTAATTTGTATCCCAGTTGCTGGGAATCACAGTTGGCAATAAGACACATTTGGGCTTGTTTATTTTACAAATAGGATTTGCAGTCGCAGGGTAAAGAATTAAAATCCCACACAAAGCAGACGTGTGAGACATGAAATCAGGGAAATAGCTTTGGATTCTTTGAAAAAGCCTTTTTGCAAACGCTTGAGATGAGGAGTGACACAGTGCAGGGATGTTGTCACAAGCAGTCCCCGTGAGGAGGGACTTCAAAAGGGGCCTTGACTCGGCTCTTCAAGGAAAGCAAACTTCCAGCATCGCTCTTGAAACCTGCTTTTCCTAACAGCACCGGGGGTGAGATGAGTGACGGGAGAAATTATCCTGCAATGTTTACAAAGCATTTGCATTTCCCGTTCTGAGAGTTTCAAACGGCAGCAGTCTCATTAAGGTATTTGGTACTGAGCACTCAGTTTGATTTCGCAGTGTTTTCACTGTTAATCCTGCTTTAGCTGCTGCTATGAAATGTGTTTTCATGAGAAAAAGGGTTGAATTTCAGGGACTCTATTAAGCTTATCCTGGCTTATTCAAGGCCATTAGGCTGAGTTTATGCTCTGCTTGTGCCTTAAAATACAACTGAGTCCTGAGAGCTGGTGGGAGCCGCTCTGGGTCTGCAGAGCTTCTCCTTGGGTTTGGGGACAAACTGTGGTCAAGGGTTTGTACAAACCCTTTCTTCGCTTCAGAACTGGTTCTGTTCGGTCCCTTTTGCTATGGGAAAAGCAGCTGGTTCTGAAGATAAACACGAGATAATCTGTAGTAACAAATAATCAGAACTGGACCCCGGAGTTGTGTCACTTTCTGTTCAGTCAGAACATCAAACTCGTGATGCTGTGGTGCAGATTTGTGCTCACCCTGCCAGGAGGGGAAACTCCTGAAACTCCTGAGCTGGACAGCAGGTTTTCCTGGGTTTAATTCTCTGCCTGGATTTAACGAATGCGGGATCCAGCCGCACAGAGTAAAGCTATAGACTGGCAAAATAACTCGTGGGTCAGTTTCTTGAAATTCACATGAAATTCATCAGATTTCTATGTTTGTTTATTTATCCTTAGTCAGGTTCTTAAACAGAGACTTGATTTTATTTTCCTGTGCAGATAAACTGGATACAAAACATACTCAGACAGTAACTTTTATATCGACATGAGGCAATTGTCACCAACATAATTATAAAAGTTCAGGCTTTCAGGGCTTAAAAAAAATACTGTAGGATGTGTTCATCTCTCAGGAATTTTTTGATGTCTATGGGCAGATATAGTTAACTTCTGAATGTACAGTCCACTTTTAGTTCACGTTTCTTTTGTAGTCTGGCAAGTCCTTCTGCCTGTTAAAATTAGAACCTTCAGCTTAGTGGGAAAAGAACATTATTTTTGAAGCTTGGCTTGCTGCTGGCAACATTGCTGCTACCTGAGTGAAGCTGTTTGGAGAAACTTGACTTCATTTTTGCTGGATATTGCCATGCTTATCAGTGCTTCATCTTTGATTTTTTTTTTTTTTTTTTTTTTAAAGTGAGTTTACCTAGAGGGAATCTTGTTTTCCTGCAGTGTTTAAGGGGAAGAGGAGGACAGTGCTCCCTGGGTAACACTGCTGTGTTTCAGCTGGAACAGGATGAATTTCCTGCAGGACTCCGCTCTTGCAGGGCTGGGAGAGTGCCATTAAAACTGGGATTATGACAGAATAGCTGCAAATCCTCTCTTAAGGCCGTCCCCTCGTCTAGTATAAATCAATTGCTCTTGGCACTGGCATATCTAAAATAAATAAATAGTGGGGAATGGTTGTATTTGTCTATGGAGCACAATTGCTTTTTGAGCAGTGTGATTGTGCTGTACATGTGAGAGCCAGGTGCAGGCAGGGTGTGAGAATCCTCCTGTCCTGCACTTCCAGGGACTCCTGATGGTCATCTCCTGTCTGTGGTCAGTGCCTCATGGAGGGAAGTGTCCCCTCCACAGCTGGATGCTCTGGGTGATGAATCCAGGAGCAAACCTGTTCTCCTCAGTCCCTGTGGTCTCCCTGGGCTGGGAACTCGGGATAAATGTGCCAAGGCTGACAGATTTTTACTGCCTCCGCTTCTGGCTTGTCCTGCTGAAGAAAATAGTCCAAAATGACCCCCACAGAGGTCTGATTTTGGGAGGATTAGTGTGGTCAGCTGTTGTTGACAGCATCTTTTAGAAAAAGGTTCTCAAACTGGGTACTGGGGAACTTTGCTCTTGAAAACTTTCCAGTTCTACTTTGTGCTTCATGTTTCCCAGTTGCCAAAGGTAGAAAATATTACATTTGAGGTGGCTGATGACTTAGTGCTTGGTGCCAATAACTGGAGTAATTTCGTTAGTCCCTTGTGAGGAGACTGTAAAAAGCTTTGAAGCTGCATCAGTGTGGCCATGATTCTGTTCCCCTGTGCATGGGGAGGAGGCCTGTGGGGTCACTGAGCCCCTCTGTCCATCTGCCAGCCCAGCCTGTTCCTGAGCCCTGGCCCAGCTGAGCAGCAGCGTTTCTAAGGAGAAGCGTCAGGGGTCTGCCTTGGGCTGTTTGGCTCTTAAAGAATAGATGTAGACAGTGTTCATTTTGGCTGTGGGGAAGCCTTGGGATAAATCAGGATTTTATGAGAGGCTCACCCCAGTGGGAATTGGCTCCCTGCTTCCCGAGGTGATGGAGCATCTCCTGGTGTGTTGCAGATGGCATCACACTGATGGGTGTTAAAACAGCATTCAGAAACACAGGAGAAGGGGGAGTGAGGACTGAGGTGATGGTTAATCCTTGCCTAAGCCTTGGGAAACAAGGTTATTGTGGCCAGGTCAGCCCTTTGGGAGGCCCAGCTGCAGCAGAGCTGGTGGCAGCAGGAGGTGTGAGGAGCAGAGCTCTCCTGGCTGGGGGCAGGAGAGGCTGGGATTGCAGGCTGCACCCCAAACCCAGCTCTGGAGTGATGGCTTTGCAGGCTTGCCCAGAAATTCTGAGAGGGACCTGGTGAAGAGCGCAGCGGTTCAGTTCTCTGAGGCTTCACACGGCCTTTCTGTTATCCAGAACTCTGGGATGGCTATGGGTGAAGTTGATAAACATTTTATCAGTGGAATTGTCAATAAATGGCAGAAGAGCTTTTTTTAGGGGGTTGCACTGTTGTGATATGTCAGGGTTACAGTATCATGGTATGTTGGGGTCTTCCTCAGTGAAGAAAATGTGAGAAAATTGAGGCTGTATCCTGAAAAGTGATGCAGGAATTTGCTTGTCTGTCCCTAGGCCTGGTTTTGGGCAATGGTCTGAGATTTCCCCCCCCCACCCAAGAAAAAATTTCTAATGGAAGTCAATAATCTTGACCTTCACATTCCCTTGGGAACAGCTGTGGTGGACATCTGCCTCTTCCAAAGGAAAAAGTAATCCCCCTGAGGGCCTGGAAAGGAAACCTTAATGCCATTGTAGAAAGGGTTAATTTGGAAGTATCTGTGGTTTTTGTTGGCTTTGACAGCTTTTGCTTTGGGCTGCATTAATTCAGGGCTGACCTTAATTTTGAGGGATGAAAAGTTATTTAGTCTGAAGTTGGTAGTTTAACATCCAAGTCAGGAAATGGGGAAAGTTACATTTCCAGTGCTGCTAATTCAGTCACTCTGCACATTTCTGCATGTTTCGTGGCATTTATCTTAAAATAGGTAGCAGTGTTTTTCTGTCCACTTATCAAGAAAGAGTGGGAACAGGCTGTGTAACATGCAGGGGCTGAAGGACTTGGCATTTAACAAGCAACCTGGAGCCAAAGGGGCTGGTTTTGTGTGCACCCAGATTTGGTTCCAGAGGAGCTGAGACCCCTTTACCTGCATCCCAGCTTGGCCTGTTACCTCCTGGTTTTCCTGAACTCGTTTCCAATTGTACCAATGACACAGATTTACAGGGACAGAATGTCTAGGATGTGCTTTGACTTACTAATACCGAAAGTTGTTGTTGTTGTTGTTACTCCCAGCTGCACAGACCCTTTGGGAGTGAGGAGGGAGAGCTGGTTGGAGCTTTTTGGAAGAAAAGTGTAACTTCAGGTTTTTATTGCCCTTTCATAGCTGCAGACATTGCCTTTGAGATCTCTGTGGATTTGTCCTTCTTGAGCCCCAACCTTGCTTAACAACCTGGTCCTTATGCTTTTGGTAAACAAGGCAGTGTCCAGGGAAAGGGGGTGTTTATCCCTGTACAGTCAGGGCTGTGCTCTAGAATAAGCAGAATTTCCCTGCTGCTCAGTTGTTCTGCTCTTAGACCATTTAGAACCTCTTGGGGTGTGATGGGGAGAGAGGGTGGAAGTGTTTGGAGTTCTTTTCCCTTACCTGTGGGAGCGTGGCCCTGGGCAGTGTTGGCTGGCAGGGCTCACAGCTTGCCAGGAGCAGCAGCTTGGTGCTCCTGCTGTTTGAAACCTCCAGCACAGGAGCTGGTTGAGCCTTTTGAACTTGGTGATCAAAAAGCAGGGCTTGGGAGGATCTCCAGGAAACCAGTAAATGGGCTTGGAAAAGATGGCTTTGAAAGTCTGTTCAGGTGGGTTTTTTATCTGGGCTCATGTTGTCTCTTTGTTGCTGTGACTGATTGAAACTCACTTTTTTCTGTATTTATTTAAATGACAAGTGGGTCCTGTGTCATTTGGACTTGGGGCTGTAGAGAAAATAAAGTTCTTTATACAGTGGAAGTTGGCAACGCTCCGTGTCTGTCTCCTCAGTGTTACATTTAAGCCATCTATTTTAAACCCAGGATTGAAGTATTCCTGATTTCACAGGGATTTGGCTTCCTGATAAAGCGTTTGACTTTGAAAAATCTTAATCTTTATGTTTTTACGTGCAGAATCTGTTGTCAGGCATACTGAGTGGCTCTTCACCTGATTCTGGTTTTGGGCCTGCAGGTGTAAGCAGGAGGTGCTGGTGTCGTGTCAAGATTTTGACATGACCAAACAATGTTGCCATAAATGGGGTCAATATTTTGAATTTCTCAGGAGCACCATTCCAGCACAAAGGAGAACCTTTAAAGGATACTTAAACCTACCTTTAATTCTGGCAAAGAAATGTGATTTAGGTACAAATATGCCTTAAACTGAAGCAGTCCCCTGTCCCTCTGGCAGGTGGGATGGAATGGGCTGGTACAGCTGGACTGAAATGCAGGCTCCTCTGGGATGAATGCCTGCCTGTGAAACAGTCCCACATGGAATGGGATGCCAGTAGCTGCTTGTTTTTCCCTGATTTGTTTTTCCAAGCAAGCACTCTGGCGTGCTGGGTTTTCTTTGATACCTGAAATTCCACTGCGAGAACTTGTTCAGTTTTTCAAACAAACGAACAATCAAAGGCAAAGGGTCCTGTTGCTGTAACCTCCTGTGTAGCTGCACCAAGGAATGCTGCCTGATTAATGTTGAGCTTTATTCTTTATTCTTTCTTCCAGGGGCAGTAAGCCAGAGATGACTGACAAGATGTCGAGCTTCCTTCATATTGGAGATATTTGTTCTCTCTATGCAGAGGGCTCAACAAATGGATTTATTAGCACTTTGGGGTAAGAACAGCTGTTCTCTTGTATTAAAAACACCGTAAGAAGGACTAGCAGAGCTCAGCTTGCTCTCCTGAGCCTGATCCCAGGGAATACTGGGTAAAGCAAGGGAGCTTTATGGATAGATTTGGCCCTAAATTTAAAAATGGCCTGAAGTTAATATGGCAAGGTATATTTTGGGAGGCTGGAGAGTGTATCAATGGTTGTGGTGTGGTTTTATGTCCTTGGTGGGGAGGAAGAACCTTGTCAGGTGAAGGTGTGGGGAGAGGGGGAATGAACACAATCCAATGATTTCATGTTGTTGTCTGTCCCATGTCCATCCGTGTGTCCCGTCCTGTCCCTCCCTGCCCCTTCCCCCAGTCAGGGATGGACAGACCCCAGTGCACTCTGCTGACTGCACAAAAGGATGTAGCATAGGCAATGTAAGTAGTTTAAAAAAGATACATGTCTAACAAAAAAAAAAAAATCAAATTCCCAAGCCAAGTGGTTTGAATACCAGTAACTCACCACTACAGCTAGTTTGGTCTTAAAATTGAGGTTTAGTTTGAGGTTTCTCCTGCAAAAAAAATTGGTTTTCTCCCATCAAAGGAGAACATGTTTGGACCCTTCTGCTTTGCCAGAGCTCTGGAGCTGCAGTGGGAGCTGTGCTGTGCCGGCTCCTGCCCCTGGCGTGCTTCCCACAGAGCCCCTTTGTGCTGCCTTCCACAAGGACACGGAGCAGGTGCTCTGGAGCAGAGCTGCTCTGCAGCAGGGAGCAGTGAATGCTACTCCATTAACCAAAAAAGTAGCTTTTCACATGGGAAAAGGAAGAGCTGGCAGAGCAACGGCTTTGGAACGCAGCTCTGAGGAGGGCCAGGCTGTGTGTGATCCTGCTGAGGAACCTCTGCAAACACCAGGAGCTGGCAGAGGAGCTGGGTGCTGCCTGGGGAGGAGCCCTTGCGGGGTGAGAAGCTCCAGGAGTGCCTCTGCCCCTGCTCCCTGAGGCATGAGGAGCATGAGGGCAGGAGCAGCGTGTGGCACTCGGGATGTGCCGAGCCAGGGGCACGCACACAGCCTGCTCTTTCTCATTCCCAGTAGCCCTAAGGGCCTCAGGGTGGGTACAGTCACAGCACATTTTTTGGTGCCTGCAGTCCAGATGCATCTGATAAATGGAGCTGCCAAGCAGGGTACAGAGACAGCACCCTGGTAAGTGCCTCAGCAGGAAACGATGGGCTGGAATCTCACCTGAGTGACTCCAAACTAACTTGTAGGTTTAGTCCTCTAGCTATTAGGATTCTGGAAAATAAGGGGGCAGAGAAGGAAGCAGACACTGAAGATGCGCCATGATCTATTATAGGAAAGAGAAGAAAATATGGGATGCTGCCAGAAAGGAAAGAAGGTATGATAAAAGCAAGGGATGTAGTAAGTAGGGTTGGTCGAATAGTATTTGGCGAATGTATTTGACAAATTTCCCAGGTCCTCGTCAAATATGACACGTGCACTCTGCAGCCCTGGATCAGCTGTGTGACGGGCCAAATACTATCTGCTGAACACTGGCAACGTGAATTATCCTCTACATCTGCCTATTGTTTTTCTTCCCAGTCCTGAAGCGAGTTTGGCAGTAAATAATTCCAGAGCGAGTAGAAAGTTGTGATGTCACGTGGAATCCCATGCGGTGCATGATGAACAGTGTGCAGTGGCTGTGGCTTCTGATGGCATTGCTGAGCAGATATTTTTCACCATGGGTAGTCCTTTTGGACATTGCAGGCCCCAAGCACGTGTATTTCCTAGGCTTGATGAGATGTTCTCGTGGCAGGCCTAAAGACCCCTCAGTGTTCAAGCCTCCTCTTTGATTTGCTTAGTGCTGTTTTAAGGTAACTGCATTATCCAATGGCCACATATCTCTGAGCCTAATTTAAGCCAGAAATCCTAATTGCTATGTGAAACATGAAATGCATTATCATCTTAACAAGCCTTCGTAATCGAATCAGTTTTGTCCCATATTTAATTTAGTCTTTGTCCTGGAGAAAATTAAAGCAGCAAAGGAAAGATTTGGTGTAATTGTCCTCTAGACCATGTGGAGTTTTGACAGTCTGATGTCATAACCATGTGTAATGACTTGTTATGTGGTTACTGAAGGTTGAGGAACAGACACCCCTCTACATTCTAATGCTGTCCTAAATCTCTGGAGAATGGTCCTATTTAATACTTCTGTGACATGTTGCTTAATCAGAACCTCACTCTTGCTGTTTCCCAAACTCAGTGCTGTCATCATGATGATTTCTGGTGTACAATATATCCTCTTCCGTGTTTCTCACCCTGTAAAATTTTTCTCTTACTAGTTTGGGAAGTTCCTCTTTACTTTCAACTGAATCTCAGATGAGAGGGATGTATTGCACTGAGATTATCTGTGTGGGGTGATTAGAGTAACCCATTTCCTTGATATTTTTGGCCCTTTGTTCACCAGAAGCAGGTGCTTTGGCTCAAATGTTAATACTGTTCACACTGGAGCACCTATGTGTATATATAGTACTGAGCAGGGAGAAAATCCATGGGGAAAAAGCAGTTCACTCTGAATGTTTGCATATGCAAATTTTAGATGCATAGAACTGTTGAGCCCACTTAATTTCTCTGATCTCTTGATTTCCATGCACTTCCTGATTTTTCTCTAATTGTTGTCTCAAGATGCTCCCTGCATGTGACCAGCCTCTGCTCTGCTCAGGAACAGCTCTCATATTCTAGGTCTCAGTCTTTCTCAAGTTGATTCTGCATGAGAATGGACCTCTCAAACCTTTGACCTTGGAGTTTTACTTTCTACGTTTGTGTAGAAAGCCTCTTTGACAGATTGGTTGTAAGGGCCCAGATTGAGTCATTTAGGACCAAATCAACCCCCAAAGTGTTTGGTTACAGTCTTACAGGTGCTGTTTTCCAATTTGGAAGCGGTGTCTGGGAAAAGTGCAGTTCCACCTTGATCCAAAGCTGCTCAGGCAGGCCAGTGGGAACAGGTGCTTCTTAACTATTCCCTTTATTCTGTGGGGTTTCAACTGACCCTGTGGGGGTTTTGCAGGGACAGAAAGCTCTGTCCTGGCATTCCCTCTTGGAATCTCTTGGGTTCGCTTGTCCAGCTCCCCCTCTTCCTGGTAGAACAGGAGGAGGTTGGCTCAATCCCTCAACTCACCTTGTGTTTGGCTGGTGAGCAGGAGGGTACATTTGTGCCTTCTTTTCTCTCAGGAGTCAATTTTTATTGCTGCAGTGACTGTTCCTGCCATTTCTTGATACTTGAGGGGTGGCAGGGTCAGTGTCCAGTTTGCACAGTTGCCATATTTCCCTGTTCTCTATTCATATAAACGCATTTGCAGCGTGACTCAAATCTGTCCAAGAGGCAGGAACTGTCCTGAGGCTGTCTGTCACCTCCCTAGAATATGGGCTGTTCTGTCTGCACCTCGAGCAGGGGACATAAAGGCGATGCAGAACACAGGAGCAATGACTTTTTTATTGTCCCACCTACCAGGAGCATAGCTCTGGGCAACAGTAAAAATTAGCTGCATGCTTCTTAGAAAGATCTGGCATCAGTTGGCATTTGGGGAATGTCTTCTGCTGAAGTGGCCACTCGGATGAAATATTGCAAGTGAACGACTTTGGTTTTGTTGGTGAGGATGTAAGGGGCTGCAGGGGGATGGAATCTCACTTCACTGCTCATTTCTTTGCAGCCTTGTGGATGATCGGTGTGTTGTACAGCCAGAAGCAGGTGATCTTAACAACCCACCCAAAAAATTCAGAGGTAAGTTGGTCAGACAGCTCCTTACCCTTCTGCTTAGAAATGATTCTTCGTTCTGTGCAGTGATGTGTAACAATTTCTGGCCTCCGTGCTTTCTGCAGCATGTTTTAGTGCCATCTTCTTCTGTGAATGACAACTCATGAGGAAAAATGTGTGTGTTGAATGTCTATGGGATTGTGGTGTTTGAACCCGAGTCAGCTCCACCCAGTGGGATGGGCGAGAGAATTGGGAGAGGCAGAGTGAGAAAACTTCTATGTTCAGATAAAGCCATTTAGTAGATAAAGGAAAAGCTTCACACACAAGCAAAGCAAAACAATGAATTTGTGAATTCATTCCCCATGGGCAGGCAGGTGTTGGGCCAAGACAAATGCCATCACTCCAGACACTCCCAGCTCTGTATCCTGGCTCTATGGTCTGGGATATCCCTGGGGTCAGCTCTGCCCCCCAGCTCCTCGTGCACCCCCAGCCCTCGCAGGTGAGGTGAGGAGCAGAGATCTGCTCAGCAGTCACTGAAACATCCCTGTGTTATCAGCAGTTTCCAGCACAAATCCAAAATGTGGCTCTGCCAGCTACTGCAAAGAAAATTAACTCTGTCCCAGCCAAACCCAGGAAGTGAGAAGAAACCTTTGTCAGGGGATGGGATTGAGGTTGTCAATTGTTTGCCTTTCAGATCTGTCCAAACTTTCAGGGTCTCTGGAAGTTTCATTTCTTTTTCTCCATTCTGTCACACATTCTAATTATCTGGTACCAAACCTGTCTCAGGGAGGAGGAAAATAAAAAGGAGCAAGTGTTTGCCACAACTATTGTTGTCTGACCTAATTTGATATGAGCTACCTTGGGCTGTGCTTTCATTCTGCCAGGAAACTTATGCTCAGTGATAAGAAATTAGTGCTGCTGCTTTGCACAGTTTGGCAAGGGCTGACTTGTCCAAGAAAGGCCTCAGACAGGAAGGGAAGCACTAACTGGGATTTTGTTTGCAAAGACCTTGAATTCTGTTTCTCACCCCTGGGTTGCATCTTTTACCCAAAGGATAACTCAGCCAAATATTCTACAGTTTTGATCTGGATTTTATTGTTTCAGATGTAGCAGCAAATGTGTGTCTTGTTTCTTTGAATCTGGTTTCCTTGGTTGTGCTTTGCCTTTATCAGGGTCTCAGAATCACTGTAATTCCATCCAGGTGTGGCCAGAGCTGCAGGTGGCTGCCCTTGAAAATCATGTACCATCTGTACTGCTAGTTTTGCTTGCTGTTACTTGGGTGGGTTTGGGGTTTTTTGCCATGACATGGTGTCTCATATAATGAAACTCTCCTTTTAAAATACTGCTGAAGTCTGTGAGTTCTTGTTGGTTTTTCTCCCTTTTTCCTGGAAAACTGAAGAGCTGATAATTGAAACACTAAAGAGGCAACCTGGGGAAGTTTCAGCATTCAGTGTTAAGCTCTCCAAGAAAGAACAGTGTTCTTATGTGAAGCAGAGCCTTGACTTGAGGCATTCTTGATGTTAAAATTGTATGAAAGAATAAAGCCAGATTTGACTGAGACTGCTGGGTGCAGAAGGAGGCGGAGGGAGAGAGAGAAAAGAATGAGAAAAAGGCAGTTCTTGCTAGCACACTTTAGGAACTGCAAGTACAGAGAGACATTTGTCTGACATAAAACACTGTGGTTAGACATTGTAAATGTTCTCATATTACTTATAATTTATACAGGGAGAAAGAATGGTGTGAACCTTTTCCAACCTTTGTAGTTACTTCAGTTAAGCTTTCATGGGGAAGTTTATGCTTAATGGTAAATGGCAACAAGAGCCATAAAATTTTAGCAGGCTTTTCTCTTATTTATACACATACTTTGTCAGTGTAGTCTGAGATAAAATGCTTTCCATGATAAATATGCTCAGAAGAAGTAATAATGGAGTTTATCACCCCATCTTCACCAGACATGGAAAATACCCCATTTTTGTGCAGAAGTTAGATGGGCTTGGAGCAGTCTGGGATAGGGGAAGGTGTCCCTGCCTGTGGCAGGGGGAGGAATGGGATGAGTTTTGAGCTCCCTTCCAACCCAAACCATGTGTGAATCCTGTTGG
Organism: Ifrita kowaldi; assembly: GCA_013398055.1. Lineage (NCBI taxonomy): Eukaryota > Metazoa > Chordata > Aves > Passeriformes > Cinclosomatidae > Ifrita > Ifrita kowaldi. Next base: position 159,963 of record VZRS01004068.1, on the reverse strand, counting down.
TCGTCACAGCAGCTGCAGGCCTGAGCAGTGGGGTCAGGCGCTGGTAATTAAGAAGGAATGTTCAAAAATCTTCTTGGAGCAAGAACAAAATGAATCAAATGGAAGTGAGTGGCATGATACCCTCACAGAGGACTGGGGAAGCACTTCAGTGGTTCTGTGACCTGTTTTGTGTCCCTGTGCTCCAAGGTGTCCAGATGCAGGTCAGTCCCCGCTGAGGTCCCCTCCTGGGATGGACGCTGAGCCTGTGACCTTTGGCCAGGCTTGGGGATCTTATTTTCGGTATCATTTTTCAAGAAGTATCATGCTGAGCTTCTCAGAGCAGATCTGTCTTCTGTGGGCAGATGTAAAACAGTTGTAAATATAAACTTCATGCTTAATCAACGTGAGGAGAGATCTCTAGAAACAAGATTGACTGCTTAGATATGCATACATGACTCTAAGAAAATTCAGTGTGAAACTCAAGCCTATCTATCCAGTGGCAGAACGGATCCATCCTGCTTTTTTTCCTAACCACAGGTGCTTCAGGTTGTACAAAGTCATGTTGCCAAGGCTACATTTAATTGCTTGCATCTGGTGGCAGCAGCAAGGCCCTGGTCAAGGGGGTGGGGGATTTTCTTTCTGCTTGAGACCCTTGAAGTGGAGCAGAGCTGCTGTGTACAAAGTGGAGGGTGTGTGCACCATCCCTGTGCCTGGAGAGAGGGGCTTGGCAGGGATGCTCCAGTGTGAGTATGTTGTGTCACTGAGCACTGATAACCGTGGTGTGAAAACAGCCCTGCCCGAGGAACTGTTCCTAGAAACAGCCCCTGCCCAGCTGAAACGGAGGTGGGGTCTGTGTGCTGGGAAATCAGTGCCTGGGAAAAGATCAGCTTGGAGCTGTCCTGAGGCAAAGGGAGCGAGGGAGGTGGATGTGTGTTGGGTGGGACAGGGGGATGTGCGGCAGCAGGGCTGGGAGCCACAGAGCCGCTCAGTCTGCGGGGAGGGAAGCGAGCAGAGGGATCCTGAGGACACCAGGGCTGGCTTTGTTGACAAAAGTTGTGGAAACAGTAGGCTGACAGATGGGTCTGGTGGTGGGGGAGTCCTGGAAGGGGTGAGGTGCGAGAGGCAGCCGAGAGTCAGAGGCGGTGGTGTTCAGGGTTGGAGTGTGGAGTAGAAGTGTAAACGAGACGGGGAAAAAACAAAATAATTCCAGGGTTATTAGATGGAAAAGAGTGAAGTCCTGGAGTGGGAAAGAACTCCAAAGGACGTTAGTGCAGCACACTCAAGTTCCAGTGAGTGTTTACCTGCAGTTATTTCACGTGGTAGATGCTGTGGTGCCTCTAGGTCGTTAAAATACTCGTTTGATCGCTTGAAGGTGTGAAGGCTGATACTTTTTCTTACTCCTCTCCATCCTAACCAGGATTTCACAGCACCTGAGGTCAGTGGTTTGAGGTTGGATGGTAATTATGGTCTAAGATTTCGGTGGATTTTATTTTATTCTGGCTTTCTGTATCCACTTTAAATATGGTGGCTTGGGTGTGTTTGGTTTTTTCAAGTGTAGTGTTTCTCTGCCCCTTTGTGCTTCCAGCTCCAAATAATTCAAAAGTCCTCTAAAACTGCCTTGCAAAATGTGAAGACTGAAGAGTACATTTATTAGGGCGTTTCTTTTTAAAAATAGGCAAAAGAGGTTTTTTTACTTAACCATTGTAAATGTACTGTGTGCAGATGAGATTCCTGGAAGAAATCCTCCTTGTACGAGTCTCCTAAAAACAGGAGTGTGACAGTTCCTTAGTTACCTGCACTTCTTTGAACAGAAGAGACATTTAATGTTTTTATTAAGCTGGAAGCACTGCTCTAATTGCCATCTTTGAGTGTGACTGTGCAGCTGAAGAGTGGCTAGAAATGAACTTCCTTTGAACGTGCACGGGTTGATGTGGGAAGTAGGAGCTGGAGCCGAGCCTCAGCTGGGCTGAAGCCCCACATTCCACTGGAAGTCACTCCTGCTGCAGTGCTCGGAGAGATCCTTATTCTGCAGGTGAAAGTCAGCCCTGCCCGTGCTGGTGGAGCTGCAGCAGAGCCCGGGGCTGGTGATTTGGTGCTGGGGCTGCTGTTGTGTGCTTTATTAGTGAGTTTGTGCGTTTGCAGAGGTTTGTTTGTGTTCATTTGTACTGGAGCGCAGCCCTGCGCGAAGCCAAATGTGTTTGTTTAATGCAAGACACTGCTACTACAGCAAAACAGGCTGTCTGACAGGCTTCTCAGGAAATTCCTTGCAGCTCTTTATTTGGGATGCAGAGCTGGCTGCCAGGCTCCCAGCAGCCCTGCGATAGCTGCGTGAAACTCTGGCAAAAAGGGCACGCACTGGGTTAATTTGTCCAGCAGCTCCCTCCTTCCAGAACATTGTTTTAGTAGTTGCTGGGCAACACTCTTTTTTTGGCAAGATGTTCAAGGAATGAACCCATATCTTAGACTTAAAATACCCTCATGGCGAAGCAGAAGAGGAGTAGTTCAAATTCTGTTTGTTCTTTTGATCCTAATCCATACTGTGCTCCTGTGGCTGGTGCCTCTGCAGGTGTTGGGGGCCAGCCCTGGGGGGCTCAGCCTGCAGCTGCAGCTTCATCTGCAGTAGGAAGAACTCCCCAGGCAGCTTCAGTTTTATAAATATATGGGTAGAAAAACTGTATTTGGTGTGAATCATGGAATGGCTTGGGTTGGAAGGGACCTTAAAGCCCATCCAGTGCCACCAGGGGCAGGGACACCTTCCACTGTCCCAGGCTGCTCCAAGCCCTGTCCAACCTGGCCTTGGGATCCAAGGAAATCTCCAGGGATCCAGGGGCAGCCACAGCTTCTCTGGGCACCCTCTGCCAGAACCTCCCCACCCTCCCAAGGAANATTCTGTTTGTTCTTTTGATCCTAATCCATACTGTGCTCCTGTGGCTGGTGCCTCTGCAGGTGTTGGGGGCCAGCCCTGGGGGGCTCAGCCTGCAGCTGCAGCTTCATCTGCAGTAGGAAGAACTCCCCAGGCAGCTTCAGTTTTATAAATATATGGGTAGAAAAACTGTATTTGGTGTGAATCATGGAATGGCTTGGGTTGGAAGGGACCTTAAAGCCCATCCAGTGCCACCAGGGGCAGGGACACCTTCCACTGTCCCAGGCTGCTCCAAGCCCTGTCCAACCTGGCCTTGGGATCCAAGGAAATCTCCAGGGATCCAGGGGCAGCCACAGCTTCTCTGGGCACCCTCTGCCAGAACCTCCCCACCCTCCCAAGGAAGGATTCCTTCCCAATATCCAGTCCCAGCTCTGATGGATGTTGCTGAGTTATCCCTGTGCTCAGCATTGATGAAGTCAGTGTGTTTCTCCCCAGCAGAAATGTTTTACATTTTGCCCTTCAGAGCTTTGCTATCACTGAGCTGAAGCCTCCCCACCCCTGCTTTGTGTTACATGGAGGAAACTCCATATGAAGGAAAAATATGAAGGAAATCTGTGATTCATGCAGGTCTGGTGGAGGCTCTGGAATTCTGTTGCACACTTACACATTATTTACCCTTATTTAGCCAGGGCAGCCTTGTTTATAGTTTGGCATCAGGGCTGAGATTAAGGGATTCTTTCAGTGGAAGGGTCACATACATAATTTTCCCTTCTGAAGATTAAAAAACAAGCTAAAACAAACAACCAGGTCCCTCTGCATGCTGGTTTTGGAAGAGGATGAGCAGCATATAGAGTGCCCTCTGTAAGCTGTGGGGTAGCTCAGTGCCACCCCCTGTGCTCATCACGAATTTTCTGTGGGATCAGCCTGAGGTTCCTGTGTTCAGCTTCCAGTAAGTGGGCAGCCTTGAATCCTGGTGCTCTCCACGCACACTTTTCCTGATCTGCTGTGGTAAAAGGGATGATATCAGCTTTTTAAACTTTGGTGGGAAATAGCCTGAATTGTTTGACTCTCTCAGCTGAGCTGGAGTGGGTGTGTTGCTGAGGGTTGAGCTGGAATGATGGTGAAGAGGATGGGATAGACCTGAGCTGCACAGCCGAGTTTGGGCTTCTTTTCATTTTGAACATGGAGTTTCTAATGCTGCTGAAATGCTTGGATGCATTAATTATTAAGATGCCTGGATTCCTTTAAGGAATATTTAAACTAGAGTCTAAATACGACTTTTTTTTCCCCCCTCTGATATTAGCAGTTCAAATAGCAGGATTTGTTTTTCATGCAGGAAGCAGAGCTTTGGGGAGTGCCTGAGTGCTAAGGCCAAAGCCTTCTTGCAGAGACATCCATCACTTGCAACAGAAACTCCTTTCCAGTTTTGAGACGTCCAAGTCAGATTAAAATGCCCGTGCTGAATCCCAGAAGTAGAAAGTGGAGCATAATAGTGAATATCCACTTACCAACTTCTCTGTTCTGCAGCCAAACATTATAAAAAGAAAAAATGGTGCCTCTTACCCCATTTTCAAAAAGAGTAAAAATCAAAATAAGAAGTGTAAAAATCAAAATAGACTTTTAGGTTGTTTGATGGAAGTGAAAAATGATAAAAATACAGTCTGTTGTTGTGCCTATAATTTTTTTTTTATTCAAAATTGAAGCATTGAGCATTTTGAGTAAAAAAAAATCTTTCAATCTTGCTGAATTAAGATATAGTTAAATCTAAAATACTTTATGCTGCCTTGATGAGGAATCTTTCAGTATTTATAGAGCTGCACTAGAAAACTGCCAACTGCTTGTACACATTTGAATTTGCTGCCCTTTATAAGATGAAGAAATCCTGAATCCTGTCTCTGAATTGTGAAACTTTAGCCCACTGCAGCCTACGTGCAAGCAGATGTTGGGGACAATTGTCACTGCAGCATTTAGATATTTGAAAAAAGCTGGGAAGTTGGAGGTGTTGCTTTTTCATGCCGACAAGTTTGCTTTATATCTGCTAAGGCTTGGGACACCCTGATCAGGGTGGAGGCAGGAAGCAAAGGGGAGGTTGGCTGGTTAGGTTTTTTATCACAGAGAGTGAATTGGAAAGCTGTTTTTATTTCATTTCCCACATCTCTTGCAATGGTTCCTTACTGGCGTGTGAAGCCAGATGAGTCTGTGGTGCAGTCAGTAAACATTTGTGATGGAGTACCAGGATATCCCAAAGACATCCTGGCTCTGTGGTGCTTTGTTACCCAGAGCAGCTGGGGCTGCCCCTGGATCCCTGGCAGTGTCCAAGGCCAGGATGGAGGGGGCTTGGAGCAGCCTGGGACAGTGGAAGGTGTCCCTGCCATGGCAGGGTGGGAATGGATGGGCTTTAAGGTCCCTTCCAACCCAAACCCTTCAGGGATTCTGTGTTGATGTGCTCAGCAGAGATAATGAACAAATGACTGGCTAAATAATTACTGCTTTAATCGAGGTGGTTTCAGGTACTTTTTTTCTGCGTCCCACTGATGGGATACCAAGCTCCTGGGAAGGGTCTGTGTGGCACAGAGCAGGAGGGTCTGTGCAGGTGGCTGTGGCAGGAGGAGCTGGCTCTGCGAGGCACAGGCTGCAGAGATTTGCTGGGCTGTGTTTCCCTGCTGCTCCGTGCCCCGAGTCCTGTGGCCAAACATCTGCCTGCCAACTCCTGGGTTTCAAGTGCTTTCATCTGGGATGTTTTGCATGGAGATGAAGGCAGAGCAAAGCCCCTTTGAAACAGAAAGTGCCATTAATATGCATAACTGGAACACTGTGTGCAACCCAATCTGTTGGTTCAGGTACAGCACAGGAAGGAGTGGGGGGAGGATTTATTTGAACTCCTGGTGAGAAGTTTGGTCCGTGCACTTGGTCCATCTGCAAATGTGGGTGGCAGTTCCGTCCTGATGAGCTCTGAGTGGGACAAGGGGGGTTGACTGTGCCCTACAACTGAAGAAATAAGCAAAATGCTGTTTTGAACATTCATTCTTTCTCAACTCTTGCAGGTCTGAGCCTTTTCCCCTGTGGAAAGCTCAGGGTATTTCAGGTAGGATCGAGGAAGGGATTGCCAAAAAGCAGTGCTGAGCTATTAAGTAGAGCAGTTCTGTTAATGAACCTGGTCCCAACCTTGTAGACAAAAGAATACTGTGGCTTTGTTGCCATAGTTTCAGTGCAAAATCTGACCTTAGCTACAATAACATTCGGTTAGAAAGAACTAGCTAATCAGTTTTCTAAAATTAGTGTGTTCCCTAGTACATAAGCCAGTATGAACAGGATATTTAATGAAATATTATACTTAGTCACAAGAGCCCAAGGGAGTGAAATGCCTTGATGAATTGTGGGGGTGGGGTGACATTGGTGCCTATCTTTTGATATAACAAAGTTATTAAAATTGCTGGCTTGCTTAATATTTCGAGTAGTCAACTGTTGTGCTCTGCTGTGCGCCCCATCTCTTTTGCTCTGTTCCTTTAGAAAGGAACTCTCAGAGTCTGTTCTGTGAGCTGGGAAGATTGAGGTGCTGGGGAGTCTCATCGATCCCAGGCACTTGCAGAGGCCCTTCAGGTAAACTGCAGAGTGGGTGTTGTGCTTCCTGCCAGCACAGCCTGAGTGCTCTGCAGGGGAAGGAGTCTCGCTCGTTTAGAAGGATGCAGACAGATGGATAATGTCATAAATTGTGTGGAAAAACCCTGGGTGTGAGAGCAGAAGTCTCCCAGGTACCAGGAACATCTTGAGCTGTACGCTCATTATCTAAAGTGCTGAGAGACTTTAGGGAGAGCCTCAGGTAAGGTCTGGGGTGTAAAATCCTGCTGGCAGTCCAGAACACCTCACTGGGAGTGTATTTGTTGTGCCCAGGCTCACTGACCTGGCTCTGGGTGAGATTCTATCCAGCTGTGGTAACCTAGAGCCAAAGATTTGCTTCTTTGCAATACAGGAGCTGTGATGAATTATTGTTCTCTTATGTGCAAGTTGGTTATTTGGGTATAAATACAAAAAATACAAAATAAGCAGGTCTGGGGTGGGAGGCTGGGTGAGTTGGTCTGTTCTCCACTACTGTTTGGAGTTCTTTGGAGCTGTGTTCACCTACTATTGGGTGCTTGAGACACCCAAATACATGGGAAGAGGTCTTCTAGACAAGGATCATCTAAATGATGCTTCCCAATTTGGTGGGAGCAGACTGAGTTACCAGTGGGTCATCACCTCTTGTGGCAGGGCTTTGCAGTTGAGGTGAAAAGCGCTTATATTCGGTCAAAAGCAGCTGTAGTTCCCTTAAAGACGTTCCCAGGACTTAGCTGTGGGCTGTGCTGGGTGTGTGGAAGTGCAGACATTTGGTGCCAAACGCACTCAGGTTCGGTTCAGAAAAGCATTTTCAGCTTGGAAGTGCTGACACTTGCAGGGCTGAGCTTCAGGCACAGCCTCTTGGCTCCCCTTGGCTTGATGATTCCTGAGGAGCCCACAGTCAGGGAAGGTGTGATCCATGCTCCTGGATCATCCAATTCACATTTAGATTTGCATCTTGATGCTTCAGGGGTTTTGGTTTTAGGTCTGTCTTCCCCAGTAAGCTTTAGGGAACCACACCTGGCCTCTTGAGCTTTTCCCTCTTGACATTTTCTCTGTGGCCAGGTTTGATTTCCTCTCACCCCTTGACTTGCTGTGGTCGTGAGGTGTTTGGTTGTTCAGGGGGAGCAGATGGATGCACTGTGACACCCCTGGGGAGCTCATCTGTGTCCAACTCTTCAGAGTCTCTTTGGTATCGTCTCCCTTCTCTTGCTCTTAGGGCACAGTGAAGTTTTGTGCTGCTTGCAGTAGCAGTAAATTACACTAAAAACTTATTTAAAAGATAAGGCTTCGTATTTTGAAATGAGTTACAATTCAAAAATATATTAATTTACGTTATTTACTTTAGAAGACAAGAGATAAATATGTTAAGTCCCCATATCAAGGAGGCCTCACAGGTGCTGTGTCCAAGTGCCACATGGAAGTCATTAGTCCAAGAGGAGCCCAACCCAGAAGTTAAATAATTTCACTTCTGATTTTCTGGGCAGCCTGTTCTTCACTGAGCAAGAGTCCTGACTGCAGTGGTGGTGTCTGAGGGAAGTAAAGCTGCGAGTACTTGTGTTTGAGAGCAGTCAGGAGGAAAGTGCTGAGGCTGCCAGCATGGCCAGCCATAAAAATGTGCTGCGAGGGAAGCCAGACCTTGCCAGGTGTCTTCAGCAAACAGCCTGTGCCACTCACGTCTTCCTCCCTTCCCACACTGCTGGAGATGGAATATTCTGCCCTCCTCCTTGCAGGATCTGGATTCATCCTTCAGGATGAAGTGTAGTACTTAACGTGTCAACCCCTGAGTGTGATTCCTCTCCCTCAGTTCCTGCTGCAGTTCTAGCACCTCCAGCTGCATTCTCCACATTGCTGGGTGGAGATCAAGGTGCCAGTGCTGATCTGTCAAGCTCCTGGTGATTTGGGGCCTGAGTGTGTAAAAACCTCCAGTCTTTCCTGCCTGACTCGAAAGTTTGTGATCCAAACTCCAGGGATCAAGTGAGCCGTCGGTGAAGGTTCTTGTCTCTGAAAACTGCTTTGCATTTTCTTGCCATCCAGAGACGAATTCACTGCTTTGAGGTCAGTCTTGAAAAGCACCTTACTGGATCTTTAGGAATAAACTGTTTGTTTCCTTGCTTGGCAACTGGCTGGCTGGGGGTAGGGAGTTGCAAAGATCCTGGATTAGCTTTGGTGGCCCCTGACAAATGTGTAAAAGAAGCCTTATGTGCCACACGAGTGTGGAAACACCACAACAGCCATTACAGACTGACACCAAGCACAATGTTCCTTGAAAATTTTATTCTAATGAACAACTATTCAGTCAGAGAGGGCCTTATGTGTTAGGGCTAATGCTTCTTCATTCCTAATTTGTGAAAATAGTCAGCACTGAGCCCTCTGTGTTGGCAATTATCATCTGTTTTGATTATGTAATGTACAGAAGTTCAACGAAAACGTAACTCCTCGTGTTGTGGTTGAAGAGCCTTTCTGTAGCTCTCAGTGAGATGTTCAGAGTAAGAAATCTCCTGCAAGCTCTACTGACAGCAGAGAAGCCGTGACAGTGCTGAGAACACTGCTGCAGGATCCTCCCCTGCCTGAACCAGAACAAATTATGCCCGAGCTGGGTTTTATTGAGGATACAGAGCTGTGCTATGCAGAAGCAATCTGGTAGCACTTAGACCTTGCATTTAGTGAATGTCAACCCTTTTATTTGCCGAGGTTAAAAATTATACAAGGGAAAAATAAACACAGAACTTGCAGGCATGAGGAAGTGAGGGAGCTGGATGAGGGAGCAGCCATCCTGAAAAGGAAAAAATCTGAGCTAGAGCTACAAAAATGCTTTCCCTCCCCTTTGGAGCAGCACGTGATCTCCAGCCAGCACCAGTTGGCTTTGACCAGCCCTGGGGGCAGAGATTTGGGCTGGTGGTGGCCCAGCACTCTCTGGGACCCAGTCCAAAGGGGCTGGTTCGGGTCGGGGATTCCAGTCCACAGCTGCTCCTGCTGCCATAAAGCTGCATTTTATTGTCAGAGAAAGAGGAATAAATCTCAGCATTATTAGAATGTAAGCAGCAGCAGCGTGGAAAGAGGGAGAGTTCAGTCCCCTTTGCAGACCTCTGAAGGGGAGAACGGGACCAGGGAGGGCTGAGCTGGATGTTGGCATTGGTGTTTTCCCAAACTCCTCCCAAAAGCAGGAATTGCAGTGCTGATCTGGCAAATGCTCCAGACTCAGAGCTTTGATTTGCCAGCACCAAAGGCTCCAAAGAAAGCACCAAGTGGTGGATCTGTGATGTTGCCTGGTCACAAATGGCTTCAGCACAGAGCCTTTCTCAACCACAGCATTTTCCTGGACCTTTAACTGGATTTTTATGGCATCCAGGTGCCTTTGACTTCTTGCTCATGTCTTAGCATCAGTACTGAGCAAAGAGGCTTTTTGGAGCAGACACTTCTGTGCAGCTTCACTGAGGGTTGTGTTGACTTCGTTTGTTCTGTCCTTCAAAAGTGCATTTTCCTTATTGGTGAAAGGGCCAATAATGTGTCCCATACTCAGGTGATTGCCACAAAAGCTGATCAGAACTTGAGGTCCTGTAAGAGTGACTTGATCACCACATTTTCCTGGGAAATTAAAGCTGTGCCTTTGCTGTAGGAGCACTCAGCAGTGTTATGGGATGGTGGCTCCGTGCTCTGCATGTGCTCCATAGGGAGAATAATCTTTCCCTGCTGCAAAGGGCATCCTCTCTAAATAGGAGTGGCAGCACCCTGAGCTCCTGCCTTGGGGGTTGGAGGTAAATCTGAAGGCAATATAGATTTTACAAATAACGTTCTGGGCTGGCATTGACAAGCTTTAAAATAAGTGAAGAATTTCTATCCTCCCACTCCCTGTCAGGCAGATGGCCTTGGTCATGAAGAATTACAATGAGGAGAAGATCCTTCAAATATGATTTATAAGATTTAATCCCAAATATAATTTTTTCCATATGCAGCCTGTCATGTGCTGAAAGTTTTTGTGTTCTGTGAAGACTTGGGAAACTTGACAGATAATAATTCTGTGTTGGGATCAGAATTTGCCTGCAGAGAACTCTGGGCTTTAACAGCTTATTTGTATTGCAGTCTCCTTACAGGTTCACGTATATATTTCTATCTGTGTGTATACACAAATAAACATTGTAGGAAAAAGGAGTACAGTATATAGAGATGATCTTATATTTATATTTAATTGTAGTAGCTTATGCCATGAACATCCACCAATATTTCACAGCAGGTCTTTTTAATCTTAGTATTACGGTTGACATTTAATTTGTCATTTTTATCTGATGCAAAAATTGCTGAGAGAATGTGTTTTCATGTTCATTTTTTAGTATTTAGGTGCAGTTACCTTGAAAGATCAGAAGGCATCACCACAGCTGCTCAGTGTTCCCAATCCTCAGTGCTGAGCAATGCTGGGAGGACCTTGAAGGCAGAGGAGCAGCAGGGAGAGCTGTGAAGGGAAGAAATGTAATTAGTTCTTTGCCTCTGTGGAGTGTTTGATTGAGGGGAAGCCTTGCAGCTGTGCTGAGGCTGAGCTGTCTCAGGGTGTGTTTCCAGAGGGGAGCCACAATTCCCTGTGCTGCGTCTGCACCCCGAGCCAGCACCCACTGAACAGGGAGAGGGAGTCGTGTGAGGATGGGAGGAAAAGCCTTAGCACGGTTTTGAGGAGATGTGGAGTCCACATGGGGTTCTTATTCTTCCCACTAATGAGTAAAACAATGTTCAGAATTGAACAGGAGAAAATATTCCGTGCTTGCAGCTTCTGCATGAATCCCTTACTGAGGAAGAATATGAAAATATCCAAGTTTTTCATTTTCTGTAATCGAGCAGAAAAAAGCACGACCCAAACCCTCAGAGAAAAAGTAAAGTTCTTGAGAGGAAAGAAAAAATCAGAAAAATTGGTTCTTGTTTCCCGACACTTGCCAGGGACAGGGGATTTTTATGTGCAGAAATTCCTTTCTTTCAGCTTTCAGTGTTAGTTCCATACCTGATGGCTGCATACATTTGTGCTGTACTGAGGATCTTTGTGATCCTTCCCTGAGGTTTGCTGCTGCCTAAAACCAGGAAGGGATTGAGGGGAGCTGTCTGCATCTCACGCTGAATTAATTCCATCCTGCTGTACCTTGTGTTCTCTCCAGGTATTTCCAATGTTTACATTTTCTGTTCTCTTTCTTGTACCTTTTCTGTGCAGAAACTACTGGATTTGCCTGTCTGCCCTGGGTTTTTAGAAGTCTGGTGAGCCTGGTCCTTGCTCTGATGTTTAATGCAGGATTGAAGTTAAACGTTGTGTTGGGAGCTGGATATCAAAGTATTCAAAAACCAGAAATAAAAGGGAAAAAAGTGTGAAGTAAAGAAGCTGAAGCCTTAGACTGAAGAAATGGGGAACTTTAAAAGAAAAACTTTAATCTGTCAGAGATTTTGAAGTGCTTGTCGCTTAATGTTCCTTCCTTCAAGTCCTGGTTGGAGGCTCATTTCAGAAAACCACAGTGACTCAGCTACTTTGAATATCTGTTCTGTGGCGCGTGTTGGAAGCTCCCAGAGTTTCTCCCGCCTCCAAACGTGGTTTTTATTGGTGGATAATTCATTGGCAGTGTCCTGTGCACTGTGCTAATTTAAACCATGCTTCCAATATTTAGATTTTTAAAGTGTAAAGGCATAGTGCCCTGATATTGTAAGTAGAAGGGGGAACATTTGTTTATAAATATTTATTATTTTGCAAGTGTAAAGGTAAGCTTATCTAGATTTTTGTTCCAGATAAATGCTGAGTTCCTCTGTTCAACACTAAATGTTCTCGAGGGTGAGACTTGCCTAGTGCTGTGTTTTATGTCCTCAGGCTCTTTGGGAATGGTATGGAGAGAGTTGGTTCTGGGCAGAGCTGTTGCTGAATCAGTCAGGTGACCTACTCAGAGTTCCTGAATGTATCAAAAGGAATTTTTGAGCAAATCCTGTGTGAGTACACACAAACCACTTTTGTTTTGTGAAGGAACCACGTGGCTGTGGTCGGGCTGCAATAACCTTTTTATCCCTGTTTAGCTCTCAGACGCCTGAGGATGGTAGGAACAGATCATAGGGACTGGATATTTGTGGTGGCTGGAAAAGGAAGGTGTCCAGTGGAACAGCCTCTCCTCAGACGTGGTTCCACAGGGATTTTCACCATCTGAGATGGAGCTCTGCCAGGCAGCATCCCGTGAGGGTTTGCTGTGCTGGGTGCCACCACCAGCTGCCAGGCTGGGCTTTTGGGGTTCACACGGAGCCAGTCCAACCTCTGGGCTGGAATTTATGCAGTGGCCGAGGTGCTGAGGTGCTGCCCTCGCTCTGCAGCGATTCCTGGCGCCGTGCGAGGGCTGAGCGCGCAGCAGCCATCTCGTGTTCCTCGCTCCTGGTTTCCCCGGCGTGCATGGAAGTGTTGCCATGGAGGAGAGCGTGGGGTGGGAGTAGGCAGGAGCCAGCTGCCTGAGGGCTGCGCTGGGAGCACTGGGGGAGGATCCTCCAGCGAGGCTGCTCTTGCAGGCAGCCCTGGGAACTTGTGCTGGCCAGAGCTGTGTGCGTTCCTTGGGGAGACAGAGGGTTTGTGGCGAAGGGTGGAGCTTTTATGTGAGCAAAGTGGCTTTCCCTGCACTGCCTGGGAGGGAGGAGGTTAAGACCTCATGGGCATGGTGGCCTTCATTGGCCTTTGGGTTTAGCTGAGTTCCTTGTCCGTCCTGTGTGCATTTCTACACTGTTTAAAAAAAGACTGGACATGGCACTCAGTGCCGTAGTTTATTTGATGAGGAGGTGTTAGGTCACAGGTTGATGATCTCAAAGGTCTTTTCCCACCTGTGGTTCTGCCCCTTCATGGTGTGCCCCTTTAAGGGTGTGCAGAACAACTCTGTTACTTCTTTGAAAGTCCTCTGCAAATTTTTAATCTAGTGTTCTGATGGCGAACTGACGGATCCATCTGCTCCATCACAGTGGGTTTATCAACAGTTTCAGTTTAAATATTTTTAGTGAAAAAGTTGATTTGTGTATCTAACAGGCATATGGCTTTAAGGCTTGTACTCAGCAGCTGTTTGGGTGTATTTATTAGTGAAAGTACCACGCAGGGATGTTTGATAAGAAAATCTTGGTCTCTGGGGTGAGCTTGGGGTGTTTGAAGTCACTCAGAATCCACGAGCAGCCCTCGAGTGCAGGCTGGAAGCTTTCTCAGTTTAGCGGTCATTCGTGTCCCCAAACGTGGGACACAGTGTCTGAGAGTGTGGGCAAGCTGATGACAACTTTCCAGACATGTTACATCAAAGAAATGGAGATAATGTGCATGAAAATTCTAACACTTGGCAGTGTCTGTAGTAGCACGAGTTCAGGGCTGCAGCAGCAAATCTGCTCCATCCCTGTGTGCAGCTCTGTGCTGTCCCTGCTCTGCCCTGCTGTCCCACTTCCAGCCTCAATATTGCCCTGTGAAAAATACAGGGTTCTTCTCACAGTGCCATAGAAGCATTCTGGCTCAGAAACTGCTCTGCAGTGCACGTGGTTCTCCGGCAGCTCATCTGTTTCTCCTCAAATGCGGAGTTTTTGTAACATTTTTAACCATGCTTTCAATGGCTCCACCTTGTAAAAAAAGCCTTCAAAGCTTTTCGAATGAGCAGTAGGGGAAATCTGTATGGTGGAAGAGCTGCCACAGGGCACCAGTGACACTTCTGTTCATTAATGGCTCTCTGCTTCTACCAGAGCTGAAGATGATAGAAATACAATTCACTGAGTTTGTGCCAGCCAACATCTTCTGTTTAGACCCATAATCCTTTCTTGAATCATTTCACTTATCTGGAGTATCGTGAGGGCTCCTTAATAAAAAGTAATGGATTTGTTCTGCAAATACCTAATGTGCAGTTTGTGTATTTGAATGGAAAAGTAGCAGACTTCTGGGCTATTTTCAGTGGGCAAAGAGAAGGCATGGTTGGTATCGTGACGTTCACCTTTTAAAGGTCCAGGGACTTGGCAGACAAATTTACCTCACTGCTTCCAGTGGCGTCCTCTTCAAAACATCTTTGTAAAATGGGAAATCCATGTGGAAGGTCCCAAGTGCTCCTCCAGATCGAAAAGCTTAGGAAACTGCAGGTAATCAGCTTTTCACATCTTTTTCACATAAGTTTGGGTTTTTTTACGTAATGTCCATATCCTCAGATGTTTTGAGGGGAGTTTTTGTTCTGCTTGTACCATTTGTCTTTGAATAAGGTTCAGATATTTCAGCAGGACAGTTGGCACTTTCCATGATGGAGCCTTTGGATAACATCAGTTGTCTGGGTTTCATTTGGGATTTGCTGAAATAGTTGTTATTTCTGTATCTATTTTTGAGCATCTCTAGTACCAAGGACACTTGCAATCCACATTTCATAACTTGTGTCTGGTTTATCATATGGGAGTTGCTGGTTGGATTGAGAGGTTGAGAATCTTGTTTTTTTCCAAAGGTTGGAATTGTTGCAGGTAAAAATCATCTGAGGCATCTACAGGTGCGTAACATAGTCCAGTGCTACCTCATGGTGCTGCAATTGGAGTCATAAATCTGGGAAGCATTGTTTTAAACCTCCTCTGTGGGAGAGCTGGCAGGGGCTGCTGCACTGAGTGAGCCCTCCTGGAGCTGAGGGTGCTGAGGGCTGGGTTTTAGGGGCTGGAACCAGCGAGTGGCACCGCAGGGGTGAAGTGGCACCGCTCAGGTGTCACCTCTGGCAGGGTTCTGAGAGCTCCCCCTCAATTTACAGCAGAGCCAGAGGGGGCTCCAGGAGCTTTTGGAATGCTCCATCCTGGCTGTGAAACCACCAGGGCTGGGTCCTGTCCCTCTGTGGGACTAAATCTGAGCGTGGCTGCCTTGGCCACGTGTCACCATTTGAGGCTGTCCCCACCAAAGGGTCTCACCTCCTGCTCTGCAGACCCGCAGCTGGACATTGATATTATCAAATCTGTGCCATGGAATCAGGGGTTTTTTGGTCGCTTCTGCTGTTTCTGAATGCCAGGATGTTGTGCAGAAAAGGAAAATTCATCTGAAACCTGATTAAATTAATCTGAACCCTGAAATCCTGGAAATCAAGGCACAAAACTGATGTAGATCTGGAAGCAGAGACCTGACACAACCAGAAAAGGGTTCTAATGCAATTATGATACAATTAATAATTGGAAATAAAGACAGTGATTGAAACAAATGAAGGAAGAGAGTGGAAAGGAGCAGACAGTGTTAAAAGAAGATTTCAGTTCATTTTTCTGAACTTGGAAGCTTATTTCTGCTTTGAGGCTACCAACAGAGGTGGTATTTGTGAGCCAAGACAACTCTCTTTGCTGTCTCTGGGTGCATGTGAGTGTAGGATGCCTTCAGTGATGCAGCTGGTGTTATTTAATAATTCTCCCAGCCCATCCATCACTTCTGAATCCAGCTTTCTCCCTCCCTGATTCATGTGTTATCATCGTGTCAGTAAGGCAGCTTGAAAGATGGCTGAAAACAGTGAAAATACCTAATTATTGTTCTTTGTGGAAAAGGAAGTTTTTAGATAGCTGTAGCACAAAGCAGCTTGAATACATTTATTTTCTGTAGACCTTTCAGGCACACAGGAAGGGGTGTCTGGTGGTGACAGTGCTCATGCCTTGAGGGGCAGATGGGCACTGTCCTTTTTGGCAATCCAGATGCCTTGGTGCGCTGTTGTTGTGGTCCAAGGGCTTCGTTACACTCCCACCACAAGGATTAATTAAGGAGTAACATTATCAGTGCTGCAGTGATAGGTAAAGGTTTGATCAGGGCTTTTCCCCTGCTGTTTCCCAGCTGATTCCATGCCTGGGAAGGCCTCCCAGCTGTGACTGGCCAGGGCCACACCAATGTGCAGCTTTGCTCATCTCTTTGCAGCTGGCAGCAGGGGGGCTGAGGGCAATGAAGCTGTTGGTTCACACACCTGTGAGAAGGCAATAATTAATAGGCTTTGACATTCAGTGACTGGTAAATACTGTGGGTTTGGAGGTAAATCGGGTCAGGAAGCACGTGGTGTTCAGGATGGAGCACAGGTGGATGGATACTCCTGGCTTGGCTTGGGTGGAGAGACTGGGACTGCTCCAGGCAGGGAGAGCAGGTTAGAAAGCCAAATCCTGCAGGAATGGAGCACCTGTGGGGCAGCTGAGCCCTGCTTTGGCTGCTGTAGCTGCTGTGACAGAGGGGTGAGAAGCCTCGCTGTAGTTTCAGCAGAATGTTCTTTTTTTCTGGTTGTTTTTGTCTCCAGGATTTCAGGGAAATAAGGGAGGCATTGTCAGCACCTAAACCCAGACTTCTTTGCTGTGTAGTTGGACATGGAGTTGAAGAAATGAAACTTGTGGTTTTCTCTGCAGGTGTGTTTTAAGTCCTTGGTTTATCACATGAAGTTTTGGTGTTCCTGTGGGCTCTTACAGCCTGTTCTCCAGGGAGATAATCAGCTGTGATAAACCACGGAGTCAGAGAGGCTGCTCTGTCTGTTGGAAAATAGACAGCAAGTTAACAGAGTGTTTATTTCTGCAGAAGGCTCACACTGGGAGCGTGTATGAAACATCCCTGAGATGGATGATAGCGTGTTCCGCTCCTTTTGCTGGAAGACAGTGAGGTAGCAGAGCAGGCAAAAATAAATTGAATTACATCCATGCATTTAAAAAAGAGAGGATAAAACAACAACTCAGTTGAAGCTGAAAAAGGATCAGTTTTTCTTTAGCAACTCCATGTTGTGCTCGTGTGGTAGCACTCTGGCAGCTCCGTGGAGCAGGTGAATTGCATCCCTGTGGGACACACGGAGCATCCCCAGGATCTGGGGATGCCTTTGCAGGCTCTCAGGTGCTTCAGGCGGTGGCAGGTGCCCCATCGGTGTCTCTCTGACACAGTCTCTGCGTGGGTTTGCCTGCTTGCAGCGGCAGCCCTGCATTTACAGCCCCGTGGAACCGCCGAGGACGTGCTGCCGCTGGGGTGAGCTCCTCCGGGCCTTGCTGGCGGGCTCTGCTTCCGCTCACGGCCGCGGAACATTTGTTCCTCCCATCTGCAGTGCAGCCCGGCGGGGCTGGCTGCTTCCCATCGCCGGGATCCAGCTGTCTGCCGTCCCGGATCCAGCATGGCTCTGCTGCCTTGGCTCCCGGCGCTCACTTCCCTTATTTGGTAACGCACAGCTCTTAAGCTGTTCCTGGAAGGGGCTGTTTTACTAGTTTAGGGACTATTTTCCACTTTCATTTTTGATCTCTAAAGCCGTGGATTGTGTTTCAGCAGCGGTGCTGGCACAGCTTAACTCTTAAGTGCTGTCAGACTGGAATATTGTGCTTTTTAGAAGTGCTTGGCTGTTTCCCTCTCTGCTGTAAGGCTCAGCTTTGCTGCTGCACAGGCAATATATGGCAGCACTTGTGTTTACGGGGTGTATACACCTTGTCAGCATAACCTGCTTATTAAAATGACTTCCAGAGTGCAGCCTTCAGTGCTGAGATTACGTTCTGGAGGCCAGATTTTAATTAGCTGCATGATTTGTTGGCGTTTTCCGTGCTGTGTTCCCGGGAGGGGAAGCGGCGCCCAGCGCTGGAGCGAGCTTGGACAGATTGAGCTGCATCACTTGATAGGCCTCAGCAGAGCATCTCTGGGCCCCTGCCAAAAGGACGGGGACTGTTTAAAGTGGAGAGAGGGAGAGGCCTTTGGGAGGTGAAAGACTCAAGCCCAGGAAGAGAAAGCAAGGAGTAAAACTCCCAGACTGGGAGCAGATGTGGGCAGCGGTGTTCTGCTGGGTTTGCCTGGGAAGGCAGCACGGTCGGGCAGCAGGACTCTGCTCTGTGCAGCTCCAGAGTGGTGCTCCCTGTAGTTAAGGCAGGCCTGGGGTTTTTTTTGCATTTATCTTTGCTTTATTAAGCCAGTCTCTGGAAGTCTGAACATCTGTGGCAGCTCACCCCTCCTGGGTGCTGTGCATGTCTGCCCACGGCGTTGGTCACAGCTGGCTGTGCTCTGCGAGCTCTGCAGAGGAGACACCAGCTTGGGAATTCACTCAGAACCTGTCAAAGACTGCTCTCAGTTGGCTGCATCCGGAGAGGAGGAGAGTGGGCACATGGCAGTGCGATAGGGAAGGATCCACGGTGTGGGAATCGTGGTTAGAAAAGGAGTTGTCGATGCTGTGCTGTGACAAAAAGTGCAGTTGCTGCTTTGGAAAATATATAAAAAAGAAACATTGCCAAAAAGCATAGTAATTATTTTTTCCAGTTTTGCTTTCTGGCAGAGCCTCGAATGAAGTTTCTTGTTCAGTACAGCACCTCGTGCTTCCAGAAAGGTACAAGAGAAAATCCAGGAGGGAAATTGGCAGGAACACCAGTGACCAGTCTCACATCTTGGTAGCTGTGGCACAGAGGAGCCTGCAAATATTGCAGGGAGAGGGAGAAGTTCTCTTCTGCATGTCCATGTGGAGAGGGAAGGAAATCATGGCATGAAGTTGTAAAAATAAATGGGTTAGATACAGAAATAAGGGAGTGCTGGGAGGGATCACTTCAGGTGTTACGCCAGGAACGGAGCTAATTCTGCCCGTGGAAGGGAGGGATGAGCTAAGGGAGCCCTCTCCAACGGGCTGTGAACCTGCATTTGGAATTCTGCAGGAGGCAGAATGGGTCAGGAGTTCAGGAGGGCAGCACCTGCTACCGAAGGAAAGAAACAAACAAGCATTTCAGGCAAGGGATCCCAAGTGCTTCGTTAGTGTAAGAAAAATTGAAGCACTAAATTCAATTCTATTATTTCTTCCATTCTTCCAACCGAGACCTCAATAATATTATCAAATATTTATTTAATGTCCCTACATCTTTTTTTGGCAATGCAGTTTTTCTTTAAGCCAAATCCATTTAAGAGCTGAAAATGGAGCTGCTTTATTGAACAGCTGAGAAATTTGTCTTTTCTCTTGCGTGATGCTGTGGTGGTTCATTCCCTGTGACACGCACACGAAATGTTTTTAAATAGAAGTGACTTTTATTATGCTGTTCAGTCAGCTCTGTCTAATAGCACAACAGTATTCTTTCCATGCTGGTCAACACTGACGCTTCCAGAGGGGGTTTGAAATTTGATCTTCCTTGTTCTTCCTGTGCTCAGACCGTCCAAGCTTTCCCTGCCTCCTGCCCCCACTTCCTGCCCCGTTTTCAGCAGGAACTTTAATCCGGAAAAGCAGGAGCAAGTGAAGAAGCAAATGTGAGAATGAAATCCAAGGGGTGAGCAGCCAAAATTAAATGAAATTTGGCCAGCAAATAAATCTGCTTTGCTTTACTGCTGGGGTAAAATGTAGACTGAAAAGACCCAAAGATACTGAGGAGGGAATGTAGCAGGGTTCCTGTCCTGAGAATTGTGTTGGTGTCTCACAGGGAGATTTGTCATGGAAACTATTAAAAGGGAGAGAGGGAACGGCTTCCTGGGTCAAGGATCCGGCTCTCAGTCTGGGGCAAAGGCTAGAGCCACAACAATTTACTTAGAATTGCTTCTGCAACTCATATGACTTCAGTTTGCTGAATTCCCTTTGTATAAAGTGCAAATCCTTCTCCTTGTGTGTCAAAATTGATTTTCAGTGCTTGTGAGGGAGAGAAGGGGATGGCCTTTCAATTTGTCCAGGTGGCCTCTTGTTCAGGGTTTCTTTTCAGGCTGGACCAGAGATGTAGCTGAGCTAAGACAGCAGAAACACTCACTGGGACCAGCAGCTTCCTTGGGATCCTGGGTTAACTCACATCAGTGTCTGCAGCTGTGAACCTCTTGCCTGAGGTTTTTTTTCTTCTCTTTTCCCCTCTCCTCAACACAAAGAGGTTTTTTCCTGACTTGTATCTCTTATTAGCCAGGAGCCATCAAAGTGCTTTGACGATTTCTAAAGAGATTATTCTTTAAGTAGCTTCTCTTGGTCGCAGTTATCCATTGTGTCCATAAATGAGGCTGTTCCTTAATGCTTCCAGGGATGCCTGGTGCATTCACTGTGTCCTTAACAGCTTTCTCTGAGGGAATTGGCTCTGTTTTGTCATCCCAGATCTCTTGTTGCCCATCCAGGGACACATGATCTATCGTGATGACAAGGAGAGGAATGGTTTTCCTGCTTCTTTAGCCTGAATGGGTGTCAAATGGGATATGCTGTAGTTAAATCAGTGGGGTTTAGGGTTTTTTTCCTTTCTGCTTGTGCTGCTCTCCCTTCTGGCTCTGTGTTTTCACGCAGCATCTTCCCTCAGTACCAGAGATAGCAAAAAGCATCTGGTCTTTCCTGCAAATGTTTCCTTTTGGAACTGCCTGTATATCCAGTGTCTAAATATTTCTCTCTTTTCGAGTAGCAGTTTTCTTTTTGAAGGAGACCAAAGAGGTTACGTGTAGAAATAAAACAAACACTGGTGTATTCTGAACTCTTTGGAACACAAGGTGTTTACGTAAAGGTGCATTTCTCAGGTCAGGATTTTGGTCATTTTTTGGGTGCTTTGCTGCTGGTGTGCTCTGGGGGTGCCTGGGGGGTGAGTTGTCTGTGCTTTGGTTCTCAGCTTACCCTGAGATGTGATGGCGTGTCCGGAGCCTCGGGAGATGAATCCCTGCAGGTGAGGGGTGAGGTGTTTGCTCTTCCTTGCTGCAGTCAAGTTTTCCTCTTGGGTTTCTGCTGAAGGAAAAGCCAGGTTGGACGGGGCTTGGAGCAGCCTGGTCTGTGCAAGGTTCCCTGCCCATGGAATGGGGATGGAACTGGAGGAGCTTCCAGGTCCCTTCCAGAACCCAAACCCTTCTGTGATTCCATGATTCTAATGACAGCCTTATCCCACAGCAAATTTCAATAAATCTGAAGTGCTGTGTTTATTGTTGTGAAGTCACAGTGCTGTGTGCAGGCATGTGCTGGTTAGTTACATGGTCAAAAAGCCATTGCTTTTTAATTAATGCTTCACTGCTGAATATGTGGCTTTAGCAGACATTGATATTCAGTGTCCAGCTCTCAGGTATATAATTTTTCTCTCTCTGAAATCTCTGTTGAGTCTTCTCCCTTTGCTTTGATACCTCAGCTCCAAGTTAATAACAATTACATTATTTCCTGTGTTGTTACAGCTTGAACAAATGAAGCAGCAATTCCCATTGGTAGGGCTTTGCATAAATGAATATAATAGCAAGAGGGTGGTTACCCTCGTGTCTTGCAGATAGGAATTGAGGGTGGTTATTTTAACATAAAAATTAAAATATATTTAGATCACAAATCGTGCACGCTCTCAGTTTAAATGTTGGCTGCAAGGGTGATTTTTTCCCCTTTATTCTGCTTTATAAAGCAAAGCATTGAAAGCCCTTGAAACACAAGATGCAGCAGCACAAAGCAGGGAGGTAACAGACGTCACCACAGCAGAAACCTCTAATAAATTTTGTCATGTAATTAGTGCAGGGTTTGAATCCTGAGCGATTGGGCTGCTTTGCAGAGGGATGTGATTGCTGTGAGATCTTTGGGCCTGGAATAGAATCCCAGAAGGGTTTGGGTTGGAAGGGGCATTAAAGCTCATCCCATCCTTCCACTGTCCCAGGCTGCTCCAAGCCCCATCCAGCCTGGCCTTGGACACTTCCAGGGGTGGGGCAGCCCCAGCTTTTCCTGTTCCACACCAATGCCCTGCTCACCTGTGCTGCAGCTTCCCCACTTGTGGAATGGCAGAACTGTTGGCCACACGAGGTTGGAATTCAGCTGGGTCCTTCCACCAGGTTAAATGTGCAGGGTCCAGGTTTGGTTTCTTGCTGGGGTGGAGCTGTGGATGGAGCTCCCTTGGGAGCACAGTGCTGCTGCATCCTGACAAAATCCCTGTTCTGAGCCGAGCTGCTGCGCTCCCAGCAAAGCTTGATCACTGCAAATTGAAAATGAAAGGATGTCTTCTCATCACAAAGAGAGGCATTTCAGTAGGATCGGGTTATTTTTTCTCCCTCTCCATGGAAATGCAGGAATGATTAATAATCAACACATTTCTGTAGTTGCTTTTGTTCTATATTCTTTGAACCTCTTAGGCTGTCATCTATTAATTTTAAATCTCAGAAGGAGCAAGTATAGAAATAGATGATGGAGTAATCCAAGGGTTTCTGAAAAGGTGAAACTTGTCTGTGATTGAATACGTGCATTTTGTATTATTCTCTGCGTCTCCTGTGTGAAAATACTGCATTTGAGCACAAGAGAGGTCTTCATTTTGTCTTTAAATAAACTGCTCATCTTGTGGAGTGTTACCATCCTTGTGAGCATATTAAAGCTATGCAATTTTGTAAATACAAAGTCAACAACTTCTATTTACGGTATTTCCATCATTGTCAGCTATGTTACTTCTTCATTGCAGCTATTCTTTCATATTTAAAATAAAAATAAAAAATATTATCTGTGCATTTATTCTCTCCTATGAGCAGGCTTTGGCCTTGGGAAAATATCAGGTATCTAAGTATAGAAAAAGTCTGAAGAGAAACTGCTAAATTTCAGCAGGGAATTGCTGGTTTTCTTTTAATTTTAGTTTTGCTGTGCAAAAATGAGTTTGGTTTTTTCCAAGTAATGAAGAAACAGCTGTGTTGGTGTTAAATATTCAGTGGATTTGTAAGTGACTTATTTAAAGATCTTCATCTTTATAGATTTTCCTCATTTGAAAGCGCCCTAAAGTATGATTTTTGTGAGGGGGAGTAATTTCTCTTGGTTCTTACCTTTCTCCAGTTGGCATTCTGGAGAGTCTGGGTTTAAAACCCGAAATAACGACACACCTTTTTGTTGCCAACGAAGTATTTGATTCCTGCTCTCTCCAACTGCAGAAAAGTTGGTGAAGACCTTCTCCTAAGTGCTTAAAATAGGCAGCGGAGATTTGGAAAAAATGATGAGTGGTGGATTGCACAACCAGCCTGGCTGGAGCTGAAACAGCTTCCAGATCATTCTGGAACGGGCACACGAGAAGGGCAGAGGGAGGAAAATGGGCTGGGGCCTTCCAGGCTGAGCTGAGCTCTGACAGGACCAGGATGGCAGCTGAAGGAGCTACAGAAAAAGATAGGGAGGGACTATTTACAGGGGCCTGGAGGGACAGGACAAGGGGGAATGGTTTCCCACTGCCAGAAGGCAGGGATGGATGGGATATTGGGATGAAATCCTTCCCTGTGAGGGTGGGGAGGCCCTGGCACAGGGTGCCCAGAGCAGCTGTGGCTGCCCCTGGATCCCTGGCAGTGCCCAAGGCCAGGCTGGACATTGGGGCTTGGAGCAGCCTGGGACAGTGGAAGGTGTCCCTGCCCGTGGCCGGGGTGGCACTGGATGGGCTTTAAGGTCCCTTCCAGTCCAAAACATTCCATGGATCTTTGCCATTGCCTGGTGGAGCGTTGGGTGTCAGCAGTGCCTGTTCAGGAGCTTTCTGAGCCGTCCTCCTAGACCAAGGGTACAATTGACATAATGGCTTCACTTAATGCCCCAAATGGTGGGAAAAGCCTCTGAAGGGGAGGCTGGAATTGCATGGGAATGTTTGAGTTAGGTATTTCCAGGCAGCTGTGTGTGAAAGAAGGCGATGATGTCTTGGGTGGGCTCTGAAATACTCTACTCCCTTCTCCATGCCTTTCCAGCCTCTCTAACCTTGGTATTTGCAATTTTGGACAAGATTTGCATTATATTTTCAAATAATCTTATTAATGCGCTGCCTAAATGTGGCTTAAATTCCCATGTGACGGAGTCCTTTGTAAGAAAAGAAAAAGCTCGGTCTTTGTTGGGTTTGTCATTGTGCTATGAGAGCAGAAATTGGGCATTTGAGATGGGGCTGCTTGGGCTTGGGCTGGAGGGAAGGGTTGGAAGTTTGGGATCTGTGCCGGGTTGGAAAGGAGCATGGCCTAACTGAGAAGGGAATGTAAAATGGAGAAGAGAAAACAGAAAGAACGGGGTGGAAGGAATTGGCAGTTGGAAGAATGTTGCTGGCAAGTTTCCCTCTTCCTTGAACCCCAAAATACTTTGGAACACGGGGGTTTCTCGCATTCCCAGGATCCTCGCTCTTGACGACTCCTCTGTGCTGCCGGTGCATGCAGAGGGTAACCAATCCTTGCCGTGATATTTCGGGGAGCTGCAGGTGGCAGAGGCCCACGTGGGCTGTGAGTGTCCCACCAGCGAGAGCATTCATCTCTCACGTGGTGCCGCCGCAGCCGTGCTCGGCCTCGCTTTATTCCATGGGGAGCCATCGCTGACGGAAGAGCAGGATTTAGCCTGGAAGCATTGAAATGCACATTCAGTGTGTGCCCGTGTAGCATTCATCATCCTGATGGGGTAGTGTAGGATTATGCAATCCCTTTTTCCTGCAGGACCTTTGTTGGGTGTTGAGGCTTGATGTGTCATCATTTCACCAACAGTGACGTAGTATTTTATTTTTATACTTCTTCATTGTGCAATTCTGCCATTTTTCACCGTGTATCATGAAGATCTGAAAGGAAAATGCATTCCTTCCTGGTTAATATTCAACAAACAGTCTATAAAAAGATGTTGTTACTGTGCAGTAATTGCTTTATTTATCACCTTTCCTATGTGGCTAAAGCTGCTGGAATCACTGAGCGGAGCAGGGAGCTGATGGTTTGGGCTGCTTTGGCTTCATTTTTAACCTTTGGCTTTGGATTTTGGGCTCCTGTTGTAGAAATAGACCTGAATTCCATAGGGATGGTGTCTGATAAGAGTGGGTTTATTCTTGCACAGTCATCAGGACTGTGGGTTGCAGATCAATGACCATGATGGTACTCAGCACATCCTTGTCTTTGTAAACATCCAAGGTCACAGGGTCTGGAGATCTAAAAGTCTTGTGGCCATAAACTTCATGTAGTTTGACCCCTGGTGAAATACATTTGGTGGCCATAAGAAGGTGAATAAGGAAAAGTTGAACTTTTCAACCACTTCAGAAAATAGATTTGATAGAAAAAATACTAGAAAAAAAAAATACCGGGTGCTTTTCATTGTTTGTTTTAGATCTGTAGCTTTGTTACTAAGGAGAAAACCCAAGAAAAACATGTTACGTTTTCCCTTCTTGCACTGGACAAGGTCAAACACGCTTGTAGCCCTCTGTGGGTGCTTCAGGCAGGAGAGGGGGTTACTTGCAGTTAACAGTTTGGAAGTTAAGCCTAACTTGACAACTTTCTTGACTAAAAAGGATGGAAAGAAACGCACTGTGACTAAATCTAGCGTACAATTAATTCTTCTCTGCAGTTCTGCGTGTTAATTGCTGTCATTGTGTGAACTGATGGTTTAAGCAAAAATAGAAAATTTTATAACTGGTGTGTTGCTTACAATGCAGAGTCTTAGCTTGAAGTGCCAGCCCGCAGTGGCTTTGTGAATCTCTGCTGCGCTGTCAATCGCTGTGAATCATCCTGGTGGAAACGGGAAAGGTGGTGAAGAGCACAAACCTGGAAAGTGTGGTTTGCACTTTCACTGGCGGTTCAGCAGCCCCAGGCTGGCAGTGGGGATGGAAGTGGAGCCGAGTGCTTCTGCAGAGACGCAGTTCAGCCTCCTTCCTCGTGCCCTGAGCTCTGTCCTTCCCCGGTGCCACACCCAGCTGGTGTCCTGGGCTGGTAAACCAGGCTGGAATGGGGTGGTCTCCGAGGTCCTTCCAACCCAAACCATTCTGGGGTTCTTTGCCCTTCTGTGAAAGGTTTTGCTGTTGCCTGGTGTGCTCTGGGGATGGATTGGAGGAAAGGCATGATAGGGGTGAAGGTGTCAATCTCAAACGGCATCCAGAGGCGGAATTACCAAGGTCTGTCTCAGCCCCTTCAACCTCAGCCTCTGGCAGAGCTGCCCTGACTTGTCTCCAGGCTGGGGTTTCTCCCTTCCTGCATGCAGAGTGTCCATGAGCAAGCAGCTCTGCTTTTCAGGCAGCGAGGACAAACCCCAGGTGGGTCTCTCCTCACCTTGCTGCCTCCTGAACTGCGGTGCTTGCCTGTAGGGATACACCAGGAGCCTGGAGAAAGGCTGTGTGAACAGGGAGCCTGAGCCTTGCATCCACTCTGCTGCCAGAGAGGCTGGGAACAACCTCCTGGCTCTTCTGGCACTTTGTTTGAACTTCTGAGCTGCTACTTTAGGCGCTGCCTTTGAATAGCTGAATTTATTTTTTTGCGTGTTCCGTTGCTTAGCGACGAGAGGAGGAAAAACAGTCAGTGCAGCTCATGTGGGTTTATTACTGATAAGTTAGCATCTCTAATACAGAAATGTATTTTTAATAAGACTAATGAGCTGTGATTCCTGACTTTTGCCAGGCAGAATGTTAAATAAACTGTGCTGATGCGCTGGGTATAGAACCTGACACCCTGAGGGGTTTGATGTTACCTCGAGCTATGCCTTGAATGTCTGTGCTTGTGCAGGCTGTTGTTTGAGGGTATTTTATGCTGCTGCCACATTATTAGGTGAGGTTCTCCTATTTTTTTGCCCTGTCTTCCCTAGCAATAGAAGGGATTTGATTTAAAAATTAAACAGACAACAACAGCAGTGAAAAAATCCAAAGCAAAACCCCCCCCACCCTGACATATTTACCTGCTGAAGTACAAAAACTGCAAGCTGAAAGTGCAGAAACCAACTCTGTTTGCCTGGGAAAGCACTGGAACATGTTCCCATTTTAGTCTGGTACCGTTTTTGACTGGGACAAGTTATAAATTTTCTGCTCTTGCATCAGATGTTGGCAGCAGCAGTTGGTTTTTATCATTCATGGGGCAGCATTCCTGTTGCTCAAAAAAGCATTTGTCTGATCAAGAGCTTTTTGGAATTTGTTTATAAACCTTTCCTTGCCGCTGGAATATTTGGAGAGCGCTAGCAGCAAGAATCCAGATAATTCTGGCTGGCTGAAGCCATCTCTGTGTTTGTTCCATGTTTTTCTAGACTGCCTGTTCAAGCTATGTCCCATGAACCGGTACTCGGCGCAGAAGCAGTTCTGGAAGGCAGCAAAGCCCGGGGCCAACAGCACCACGGATGCTGTGCTGCTCAACAAACTGCACGTGAGTATCCCTCTGCAGGGCCCTCAGCACTGACACCCATCCTGCTTTGGATAAGGATTTCCAGTCAGCTTGGCACAGCTGAGGAGCAGGCACCGAGTGTCCACAAAAATCAGCGTTAGAGATGAGCATCTCACCTTTGGAGACGTTCACTCCGAGTCTTCAATTCTCTGATTTATGACAAAATCACGGAATAAGTTGAGTTGGAAGGGATCCACAGGGGTCATCCTAACCCCTGGCCCTGCACAGACACCCCAAAATCCCACCCTGGCATCCCTGGCAGCGCTGTCCAAACGCTCCTGGAGCTCTGGCAGCCTCGGGGCCGTGCCCATTCCCTGGGGAGCCTGGGCAGTGCCCAGCACCCTCTGGGGGAAGAGCCTTTCCCTGAAATCCAACCTAAACCTGCCCTGGCCCAGCTCCAACCACTCCCTGGGAACTGTCCCTGCTCACAGAGAGCAGAGATCAGTGTCTGCCCCTCCTGTTCTGCTCAAGGTCTGTGTCCCCCAGTACTGTGTCCATGATGCTGGGGTAGAGCTGGGGTAGCCCTGGAGCTTTTGCCATTAACCTGTGGTGAAGATAATGGTGCTCCAGGGGAGCATTTTGGGTGTTAACAGCATAAAAAAGGGACCCTTGAAAGAATTGCAGAGAGGATTCCCAGGCACTGCATCTTGACGTGGGAAATCAGGAGCTGCTGGTCGGATCAATCTATTGGGATTGCTCAAACAAACATCGCTGCTGTTGATACATGGAAAGGTTGATGGGTAATTATGAGTAATTATAAGGCCAGACAGCCTCTCCTTCCGTATTAGCTTGCAGTATTTAATATTTTCTGGGTAAAATGTTGACATTCAGCAGCTGAAAACTCAGTAAGGCAGTTGATTGCTGTTTTTAGAGCTCCTATATGAAAAAAAGCCAACTTAACTTAAATACCATCTGTTGACTTTAGAGTTAAATAAACTCAGTGTTTATGTTAAAATTACATAGCTGGAGTACTTCATGTCAAAATTACAATTCTAAATATTTTTAGGTTCTTTAAGCCTATATTAAGCTCATTGTAGCCTGGAATATGAAATGGCCCCGTAGGAGAGTGTCACTTGCTGATTGCCATATGGCTGCCTCGCTCCTGCACTTCACAAAGACCCGCTGGTGGACTCCTTCTGCTTCAGAAAATGTATTTATAACCCAAAAGTATCAGCTTGGCAGGGACAAAGCTATTTTGGTAGCACAAAGCTCCCTCACCTGGGCCGTGTTTCTCATGTTGATAAGGGGAGTAGGCTGTGGCAGCAAGCTCAGAGTGATGGGGGTTCTGGGGTTGGGTGTTTCGGTGTATCAGGAAAGGGGAGAGTTCATGGGTTTCAAGAGAAAATAGAGCCTAAATACTGCATCACGTGGAAGAAAAAGGCTTTGGAATTGCCCTGGATTACATTCTCATTTGGAGTTGTCTCCCCTTCCCATAGGACATCCCAGTGCAGGTGTTTGGGACCTGTCCCTACTTTTCTAACACTTGACCCTTTTGTGCCAGTGTCCTGGAAATACAGGATGAGATTTCTCCAGGATGAGATTTTTCCAGAGTTAGCCCCAGCTGCGTGATGCTTGCACAGACATGCCCCACCATCACCTGCTTGATTTGGCAGAAGGATTTGAGTGCCTTTACAATTTTGTGGGGGATTATTTAATCTGCATCCCTTGGCCATGAAGTCTGATGGGCCCAGTCAGGTCTGCAGGGACCTGGGGCTTGAAAATAATTGTGTCCCTTGTACATCACTCGTATCAAAACTTCCTTCTGCCACTCCTGTGTGTCTGTGTGTCACCTTTTCCACTGCTGGTGCAAGGAATGCTCTGAACCCTGTGCTGTGCCTGGGACCCTGTGCCTGGGCTCACAGCTGAGAGCTCTGCCTGGGATGAGGTTTCTTTATCAGTGCATTGCATTTCCAACGCAGCTGATGATGCAAGATGTGTTCATCATCATCACTTGCCTTTTTTGGCTTCTGTTTGTGTGCTGGTGGAATTTATTGTCTGCCACGGAGCACTCCATGCTGAGGTCAGGTTATTTTAAGTTAATGCCATTTAAGGGATTTAAAATCTGGGACACTTGTCTCTCTGTGGTCGCAGCATCTGAGCTGCTTGAGGAGCTGACATCTAGTGGCCAGAAAAGTGGTTTTCCCGGAAAGACTGTCAGGTTTGGGGGATGCTTTTGAAGTACATCCTAAGTCCTAGCTGTACTTCCACAGAATACCTTGTTCTCTGTATTTATGGTAAATGTGGCACCCAGCGTGGCAGGGCAGTCCTGGCTGTGGTTGCTGTTATTGGGGGAGGGCTCTGGTGTCTTGAGGAAACCTTTTCTTGACAGAATATTTGGAAATCCAGCAAAAAAGTTGTATTTTAGTAATACAGAGAAAATTCTGTTGCATTGCATGGCTGAATAAAATTTTGAATTTGAAAGAGCAGCTGTATCTCAGGTTCTTCTGGAGCCAGAAGCCAGTTTTCATACCTAGCACAGCATTCAGAAATAGCAGATTTTAAGTGAGCTGGAGCTGGTGCCATTCTCTAACAGTGTGCAAAGAGCTGCTCCTTTATCCTGTGTCACTGGTGCTTCACCTCCCTGTAGTGAGGAACTGTGGGCACCTTCCTTCTCCAAGAGAAAACTGGACCTGCCACAGTCCTTGAGACCCGAGAACCAAACCGTAATCCCTGATGCTCAGCCTCCTAAAAAGTCCGATTTTAAATTGCTCTCCACTTCCAGATAGCAGTGAAAGCAAATACAGATTTATGTTTCTAATTCAAAACATCATCTTTCCTGTAAAGCGAAGGAGAAGTTCTTTACCAAATGAAGTTGTTTAAAAACAGCCTGGGCCAAATAGCTCACTTTGAAAACAAAAATGGCAAGAGGCTGGTTGTAAATTATTATCCAGGTCTTTGTGTCCTTATAATAATTCAATTTTGCAAGGGCTTTCCCTTTCCTTGCCCTGCCAGTGAGGTGCAGGAATGCTCAGCTGTGGCACACAGGATCCAGCACCTCAGGGAGCACAAGCTCTGGTGTGGGGAGTCAGGAACTCTCAAATCCAGAGCTGCAGTGGGCATTTGTACAGGTCTTCCCAAGGATCCTGCTGCACAGGGAGGGGCATTGGAGTCTCCAGAAAAACACAGCCAGGAGGGCAGCTGGAGCCTGCAATGGCAAAGGAAAATAAAGAATCAAAGTTGAGCTTCTTTCATTCAATTCATGTAGAAGTCAATGGAAAGGAAAATAGAATTCCCGGCTGGGGTTGTTACCCATCCCTTTTTCACCTTTCCCCCCACTAGATATCTGCCTTCTATCTTGTCTGAGCTTTTCATCTCATGTTTTATTCCAAAATTGTGTCCAATTGTACCCAAATTACGGGTTACTTAAATGATGTGAGTCTATCTCCCCAAACAGTTGAAAAAGGGAATTGGAAATTACACTGTTGGAAGCTGGGAGAAAAGGAAATTAGGCTCTTTCAGATGCTTGCTGTTTTTCCAGTCCTTTGAAATAATCTCGAAGAAAAGGGACTTTCGTAAAACCCCCTTTTCTGAAACACTCAGCAATTGAACTGTTCTCCCTTAATTTCAGCATGCGGCGGATTTGGAAAAGAAACAGAATGAAACTGAGAACAGAAAACTGCTGGGAACTGTCATCCAGTATGGGAATGTCATCCAGGTAGGCTGTGAATATCTGTGCAAGCTGGAGAGGATTTAGCTGAAAATTCCCTGCTCAGTGGACGTTAAATTTCTGGAATTCATGGCCGGGAGTCTGTGGTACTGCCAGTCTCACCATGCCCTGAAGTGGGATCCTGGGAAGCAGGGCCTGGGTGTTAAATCTCTGATGAGGTCAGTTTTTTATTATGGGTTAATTGTGTTTGGTTTTGAGGTCACCATTGATTGTTTTCTTCAGAAATACTTGTTAGAGCCCTCATTAGAGTTGTTGGAAGGTGGCACGTGTGCAACACCAAATATCCTCTCCCAGTGAAATGTTGACACTTAAATCATAAACAGACCGAGAGAAGGAAAGTCAATAGAAATAGTTAGATTTTCAGTTAAATGAGACCAAAAAGGAAGAGGAGAGCAGCTTTGCCTCTTACCAGGAAAAGCCACTCAGTCCCCAGCACAAGTTTTGGTCTGGGGTTTTTTTGAGCAGGTTGTTGTAAGTGATGAGGGCATTTCCATGTGTTTGTCCGTGCTGGGGAAGGGACAGTTGGATTAACTGGAGGTGTTTGGTTCTGTGTCTCTACATGTGAGTGGAGTTGTGCCTGAACCCATCAGTGTTTGTACACAGTTCAGTGTGCAGTCCTGTGCAGCATTGCTGAGCCCATCAGTGTCTGTACACAGTTCAGTGTGCAGTCCTGTGCAGCATTGCCTGGATCCATCAGTGTCTGTACACAGTTCAGTGTGCAGTCCTGTGCAGCATTGCCTGGATCCATCAGTGTCTGTACACAGTTCAGTGTGCAGTCCTGTGCAGCATTGCCTGGATCCATCAGTGTCTGTACACAGTTCAGTGTGCAGTCCTGTGCAGCATTGCTGAGCCCATCAGTGTCTGTACACAGTTCAGTGTGCAGTCCTGTGCAGCATTGCCTGGATCCATCAGTGTCTGTACACAGTTCAGTGTGCAGTCCTGTGCAGCATTGCTGTGCCCATCAGTGTCTGTACACAGTTCAGTGTGCAGTCCTGTGCAGCATTGCCTGGATCCATCAGTGTCTGTACACAGTTCAGTGTGCAGTCCTGTGCAGCATTGCCTGGATCCATCAGTGTCTGTACACAGTTCAGTGTGCAGTCCTGTGCAGCATTGCCTGGATCCATCAGTGTCTGTACACAGTTCAGTGTGCAGTCCTGTGCAGCATTGCCTGGATCCATCAGTGTCTGTACACAGTTCAGTGTGCAGTCCTGTGCAGCATTGCAGTTGTCTCATGCACGCTCGGGTTGTTTAGGGGAGGAAGAGGAGCATTCTTAGAACTGAACTCTGATTCTTATTCTAGCTGCTTCACTTAAAAAGTAACAAATACTTAACAGTAAATAAGAGGCTTCCAGCCCTGCTAGAGAAGAATGCAATGAGGGTGACCTTGGATGAAGCTGGAAATGAAGGTTCCTGGTTCTACATCCAGCCCTTCTACAAACTGCGCTCCATCGGGGACAGTGTAAGTGCTGGGAGCACCATCCTCACTCAAAGCTTCCCTTTGGGCACAGGCTGGGTTTGGGAGGCCTGTCTTGCAATTAATGCAGTGCACAGATCCCTGAGTGTGTGATGATGATGCAGGAACAACCTTTTTGCTGTGCTGTCATGAGGGGGAGGAAGATTGCTATGGTAACTTGTATTTTGGAAACGTGGAATGATCTAACATTGGAGGGAAAAAGGGACCTAATTAGGCTGGCCTTGCACAATTCCTGCTCAATTCAAAATGGTAGGAAGTGTTGAGCTCCTTCAGGAGGCTTGGAAGGAGTAATTAGCATCTTCGTTTTCAGTGTTGTCAACTTAGAATCAAAATTCGTCATCACTCTGGGTATGAGGAGTGAGGTAATAAGGAAGTGAAATGCTTCTGCTCATGGGAAATGTTTAAATGCATTGCCACTTTAATATCTTCTTTTGCAAAATCTGAGTCACTTGGGTATAGGATCTTCCTAAAACCTGGAGGTCATAAGCTTCAGTGTGCTCTGGGGTTTAGGCCAGGTATATATTTGCACCTAAACACGGTGAATTTATCAATCAGCCATCATTTATCCTGTACCAGAACTCAGTCTGCTTCTTCTGCAAGGCTCTGAGTCCAGTAGCATAGGGGTTTTGCCTCAGTGACTGAGTTTGGTGAGCTAAATTCTGAACCAAACAGGGTCCTGGTGGAATACTCAGACTGGCGTCTCTCCAGACTGCAAAAAGGTGATTTCCTCCCATCGCTTCCATTATGACAAAAAAAAAGGGGAAGAAAAAGACCTTTCCCAGTGTGCAAATTTGTCTGATGCTGCACTTCTCTGCAGGTTGTCATTGGAGACAAAGTAGTCCTGAACCCTGTCAATGCTGGCCAGCCTCTCCATGCCAGTAGCCATCAGCTTGTGGATAATCCGGGATGCAATGAGGTAAGGGGACACTGGCACAGCTGGAGCAGCTGTACAAACCCCTCTGTGCTTCAGCTTAGCTATTTGTGCATGGTTTAGAATTCAGCAAGTTGGTTGGTACCTGTGGCACTGCTTAGGAATGGTTATCCTGGTAGTCAGTGACTTTAATGAAAACTCTTTGAGCTCCACTTTCTCTTGGGTGCTGCCAGAGGTTTGAGTTTGGTCTCTTTTGCATGGCTAAAAACAAGGTGTTCCTTCAAAATCAGAAGTTGTGGCACAGTGATGTGCCCATACTAGTCACTGTGAAGAGCTTTAAACCTACCAGCAGAGGTGTGTAACAAGTGGCTTCCAGGCAAGTCAGTTCTGGGTTACGTGTTCTGGAGCAGATACAGAAAGGACTTCCCTTCTCCAGAGCGATGCAGCCAGTGCAGTGTTCTGGTGAAAGCTGGCTGAAAGATAAGACAGTGGCTCGTGGCAGTATCTTGTGCAGGCATGGGACAGTGGGACTGATGGTGTCTGCTCTCCTTTTAGGTCAACTCAGTGAACTGCAACACCAGCTGGAAAATCGTGCTCTTCATGAAATGGAGCGACAACAAGGACGACATCCTCAAAGGGGTGAGAGCCAGAGCTGTGCCTGTCTGCAGCTGGGGTCCTGCTGGGCACTGCCCCTGCTGACCCTGCTGCCTGCCTTTGGCAGGGGGACGTGGTGAGGCTGTTCCACGCAGAGCAGGAGAAGTTCCTGACGTGTGATGAGCACAGGAAGAAGCAGCACGTGTTCCTCAGGACCACGGGCAGGCAGTCGGCCACGTCTGCCACCAGCTCCAAAGCCCTGTGGGAGGTGGAGGTAAGGACTGGAACCCAGGCTGGGGCTGGCTTGGTGGGAACAATTACTGCTTCTGTTTAAAAACACTCTATCTGGATTTCTCTCTTTAGGTTAAATTTTCCCGGTGTTACAAGTTTAAATTAAAATTCCTTGGCTTGCTGTGCTTTCTGTGCACGATCACAGTGGAGCTCTGCTCTCTGATGGTGCAGCACAGAGCTCTCGAGCTCAGGTGCTTTACAGTTCAGGAAAAGGGCACAGAGAAACATCAATGAAGTCATTTTCTTACCAGTCACTGAAGTTTAACAACAGCTTATAATTTCCACTGTCCTGCTGAGTGTACTGAGGGCTCTATTTTTGGTGTGGAATAATGTGATTATGCATATCCTCATTTGATAGGAGGCTGCAACTCCTTGCTAGTCTGTCTGAACTGGCTGCTTTTATTCAGTTGGCTTTTAAACAGAGTGACTGACACCTTGGCCATCACTGGTTTCTGAAAATAGCCTCAGTCTGTTGGTATCATTAGAGTTGGTTTATGATTTTAAATCTGATTAAATTATGAAGTGCCTATAAGAATCAAAAAATGAGTTGTAATGATGGATAGGTGTTTTTATATTCCTGTTCCAGAAGTATCTGCTGTGACATTCAGCTTCTCCTGTATTTCAGATGAACGCCTGCCTGTAATTAGCATTGCTTTGGCATGTTATCAGTCTGTGGTGTCTGCCCTTGTGTGTGCAGTTACCTGGCATGGGTGAGATAGTTCTTCCCTGAGAGGTACAGCTGTGATGAGTTTTCCTTAAGGAACCAGGTGTACCCACAGAGCAGCCAATGTGGGGTTACAGGTGTTGGAGGCTCTGCTTGCCCCCCTTGGTCAGTAAATATAAATATTAATTCTTTTGTACAGCATTGTTGCATTTGAAATGCTTCCAGGTGTCTTCCCTCATCCACTTTAAGCAGCCAAAAATGAGTTATAGCCATAGGGTAATGGATTTGTTGCCTTTTCTAGGGGTTTGTTTCAAGGCCTGGCAACACATGCACATAGAGAGCACCTTCTTTAGTTCATTCATACACTGAGGTGAATGAATCCCAGCCAGCTCAGAGCATTCCCTGCACTCTGCTGCTCACAGATGAGAGGTGCTTTTGTCTTCTCCCAGCCCCTGGTCCTGTTTGCTCTTCCCTGCACGTGAAAGGAGGCAGATCCTGCTGGGAAGGGGGGTCTGTGCTGCATTCCAGGTGTGTTCCCTTCCCTTGCAGGTGGTGCAGCACGATCCCTGCCGGGGGGGAGCTGGCTACTGGAACAGCCTCTTCAGGTTCAAGCACCTGGCCACGGGGCACTACCTGGCAGCAGAGGTACGTGGGGCTGGGCTGGCACCTCTGCCTGCCCTTGCACCGTGTTCTCTTCCTTTGGCACCTTCTCAAAATCTGTCATTTCCCACCCTAAAACTGGACACAGGGAGGGGAGGAGAGTGGTCATTCGGATGAATACAAAAATAGATCCTAAACGTAGGAAATAAGATGAAAGAGCTGAAAGAATACCATGGTTTGGGGTAGTCGTGAGCTGATTAAAGTTTTTGTCTGAATTCTAGAGGCGAGAACTTCTCCTGCAAAGAATAGGCACTAAATAGTATCCTGTCATGTGGGCACTGCAGTCAATGTGACTTTATTAACTGATGAATAAATGGTAAATGACTGAGAGCCTTTGGGGGAAAATGAATTCAAGTGTTGGTAATTTCTCTTGAATCACTGATTTCTGAGCAGAGCCGTAGAGCTGAGTGTAAAATGAAAACACTGACTTCAGACCAGTCTGTAAGAACTGCAGATAGAGAAAAGTCCAGATTAAATATCCCATTCTGTATTCTTCTGATAAGCAGATTGGAAAACCAGAAGCATTTTGTCACATGCACACTACAAATCCTTTTCAGTAGTGATCCAGTGTAGAGCTTTTCCAGTAAATCTTGGGTTTTCTAATCAGCCAAAACAAAAACATGCTCTTAGATCATGCAAGAGTATACCAGAGGAGATTGCTCACCTGATCCCTGGTTAGCATAGTGTTTGTTCTAAAAGATTTCTCCAAGCCAGTAATTTCTAGTTGGAAATTCCACTTGGAATTTAAACAACACAAAAAAAAAGCATAAACTGGTTAGCTCTCTACTCTTGCTCCTGTAGTGATTCTCCTGAATGAGATAAATCTGCCTGCATGTTTGCAGGTTATTTAACTGGTCTCTGGCCTGGTGAGCCGTGCTGGGTTTGGGCAGTGTGCTCTGCATGCCTGCAGGTGCTGTGCACTGCAGGGTGTTGGTGACCACCAGAGCTCAGGTGGTGCTCAGGCTGTTTGCCCCTTGCAGCTGTGCTGGAGTTTTGACGTGCCTGTGATTCTGTTCCATCAGGTAAACCCTGACTATGAGGAAGATGACCTGGAGTGTCAATCCTCAGTAAGTATAGGCAAGGGTGTGGTCTTGCCCCTGAGTGAGGAGGGCTTGGCACAGCCCCAGGGCTGACCTGGCCAGTGCACAGCTGGTCCAGGCTTTGCTGATAGTGAAGAAACTAAAAACCTGAGAGTGCTCTGGAGGCTTTTATGGCCCATCCAAGGAGTGGGTGCTGATTAGACCTTAGTGAAAAGCAACCCACTTGGAACTGAATTTACACATTACCTGAACCCCCCTCAACTCCTCCCTTTGTGGCATCTTTTTCTGTCCTCCTGTTTCCTCAACCTTTGCTTCCTTGGAGCACTGTCCTGCCAAGGGCTGGAAATCCAGTTGCTCAAGGTGACACCAGGTGGGAAATGTCCCTGAGGGAATGTCCCCCAGTGCTGTGCCTGTCTGACCTCCGTGTTTAAGCAGTGAATTCGCTGTCATTGTACCTTGTCTCGGGAAAGCAGGGTAACAGAGAGCAGGAATGGCAGGGGGAGGGTGGTTCCAGTGCCATTCCTCTGATTTTCCTGTGGGAGCAAGTCTGTGTTGTCAGTAAATGTTGTTGTGTCAAAGATTGAGTGTGTGGTGCTTTGTATTAACAGCAGCTTCTCCTTGGTGTCAGAGGGAACCAGCACTGCCTCAGTAGCTGAAAACAGAGAGAACTGGAACAGCACTTTCTGTTGTGGATTTTATTTATTTAGTTGGATTTGATCATAGGCTTATGCAGCTTTCTTGGTCATTTATCCTGTGTTATGGAAGATTTGCACCATTTGGACATGACAAAGAGCTGTTCCTTCCATTCTTAAGAGATGAATGTGATGCTTAGAAATCCTGCAGGGTGCATTTTTCCTCCTAAAAGGATTTGTCGTTATAGCCTGGCCATTAAAATGCTTCCCTTGCCCTCAGATATTGAGCTGTTTTCCTGATTACTTCTTGGTGGCATTTGGCAGCTTGACTGCAGTAAACATGGTAAAAAACTGAACAAACCTCACCCACAGCTGGTGCCTGGGGAGGTGTGGGGGGAACCCAGTACTGAGATATTTCGTTGGGTTAATTTTCTGAGAGTTAATCGGTGTTGAGGTCCTTTAGGTAGACGCCCCTGCTCCTGTGGTGTGCCCTGCTGACAGGGGCATGGATAACATTCATGCACGGTCTCAGCTCTCTGGTTTCTCCCTGCTCTGTCTCTTTACCACTAGATGGCAAAAATAGACCAGCAAGAAGAGGAGCAGGAGCGCATAATTCAGCTCTGACAGGAAATTGCCACATCGTTTAACATTCGCTGGTGACAGGAGGGTGTAGGCTGCTTTGACCAACTTTATCCAAACTCCAGCTTGATCCAAATGCGAGCTGTCTGCAGGGTTTCTGTGCACAGCTCAGTGGCTTTATTGTTGCTTTCTCCTTACCCTTCAGAGGGCTGTGCAGGAAGGGTTTATGTGGGCAGGGGTGAGGTGCCAACTCCACCTTCCAGCAGCAAAGGGGGCTGCCCTTGTCAGCTTTGGGGTTGAATTTCAGTGCTCTCTGAGTTGTCCCATTTCCTGCTTTCTGCTTTACTGCTCATGTCCAGCTTTGCCACAGTTTCAAGAAGTGGCCAGTTGTCTCCTGAAGGACAAGCTTTGAATGCAGAGCAGCTGTATTCCTCACTGTATTCCCTCCCCTTGCTGGGGGGGATGAAGGAGACAGCTGAAATTTGGAGAATTCATTCCAAGTGAGCGAATTTCTCCCAGAATTTCTCTCCAGATGGACTCTGAGTGTAGAGTTGCTCCTTCCCTTGAAGGCACACTCCCAAAGTGTATTTCTGTTCCATACAGATAACTGCCTGTTCCCATGCACAAAATCAGACTTTAAATGTCACTGCTTTGCAGCCAAGTTCATTGACTGCAAATATGTTAACTTGGGAGTATCCTGAGGCACAAGCAACACTGGATACCTTTTCCATATGCTTCAGGATGCCAGTGCCTTGCAGCAGGACTTGACAGGCAGGTGCCGGAGTGCTGACTCCCTGGGGTGCCTCCCTTCACCGGTGCCACCACCACAGAGAAGCTGGGAGATTGGTTTCTTGGTCACCTTGAAAATTGCATCCAGGATTTGGGTGGTTGTGCATGGGCAGCTGGCTCCTGCATGCCAGGACAGGGAGCAACTTCTTTAGGGACTTGTGAGAGCTGGGAGTTCCCTAGGAAAGGATTTGGAGAAAGCTGTTGTTCCTTTTTCTCAGTTCATCTTTGTTTTTTCCTACCCTTTAGTCCTCTCATCTGAAACCCTGGGGTTTTATCCAGTTGATGTATCTTTATTTTGCTGAAGGAGGCTGGGGATTTGCTGGCACCTTGGGAATAAAGATCCTTCTGGTGCCATGGCCTTTGGAATACATTGCTGTGCTTGAGAGCAGCACAAGCTGCAGTGTGAACAGCAAGGCATCCAGCTCCTTGATCAGCTTTTTGTTTCTCTTGCCTGGGATTGATGGATGTGGGTCCCATTTTTGCTGCTGAAGCTGATTATTTCCCGGCAAGGTTGTTGGTATGTGGCGTGGCTGGTTTCTGTATTTTCAGCTCCCTAATTTCTTGGTTAGAGGGGTAATTGCAACGTGTGGGATATGTTTGGGGAGCTGGTAGTGTCAGGATTGGGGATCTCAGCTGATGTGTGTTGTCAGAAACCAGTCAGAGCTCCCAGTGTGTGCGGGGTGAATGGCTGGGGGGCTTTGTCCCTTCTGACACTGTCTGCAGGACATAAGTTCTGTGTGGAGGGGCAGTTACCGTGGCGGTGCTCAGGAGCTACACCAGGGAAGCACGGAGTGGTTGGCCAGAGCAGCTGCTGTCAGTGTTCCTGGTGTCCTGCAGCCCAGTTTGCTGGTCCAGAGTCCTGTCTGCCCCCGCAGTGTGTTTGGGGCTGTGGGGGTGGCTCTGCAGGGCCCGTGCTGACGCTGTGGGGTTCCCTCTGCAGCTGGACCCCGAGCAGGACGCGGCGCGGCGGGGCCGGGGGGCCCAGGAGAAGATGGCCTATTCCCTGGTGTCCGTGCCCGAGGGCAACGACATCTCCTCCATCTTCGAGCTGGACCCGACCACCCTGCGAGGGGGAGACAGCCTCGTCCCCAGGTACAGCCACCATCTGCCTCAGCTCGGGGGCTCTGATGGGTGTTGGAAGGGAGAGCTGCC
This sequence comes from Ifrita kowaldi, assembly GCA_013398055.1. NCBI lineage: Eukaryota > Metazoa > Chordata > Aves > Passeriformes > Cinclosomatidae > Ifrita > Ifrita kowaldi. Next base: position 120,188 of record VZRS01004068.1, on the reverse strand, counting down.
CCAGACTGTTTTCCTTCCATCCTTTGGAAGCAGGTTCCTCCTCAGGTGAATGTAGAAATAATTAGAAAATGCCTGAAGCTTCACTTGGGTACTTTACAATAGAGGTGTAAGTAAGAGAACACCGTTTTACAGGTGGGAAAATCGAGACTAAGTGGTTTCCTAAGTGACTTCCTTGCCAGGAATGACCTGGGACTAAAAGCCTTGGGTGTCCTATCAAGGCATTCATTCCTGTGACCCATCTGTATTGTGTTGGGATGCAACACCAACTATTTAGCACAGGATTTTCTGTTGTTTGCGTGTTCTTCACTGTTCCTGTGGCACCTCTTGCTGTTGAAAAGCTGCTGCACCCTTCCAGGACACGCACTCTGCACACAGCCCTGTGCTGCTGGTCCCTCTGAGAAAGCACAGCAAGTTTGTTCCACCTATTCAGCAACTCCCTAAATCATCAGGTATCCCAGAACACAGACATCAGGGAGCTGTGGGCTGAAAACCCCAGAGGTAAGGGAGGAAGCTGGCAGCTCATAGCACTGGAAGAGTGAGGACAGGAAGAGGTTTAGTTTGTTCCTGTGCAGCAGCTGAGTTACAGCAACTCAGAGTGGCTGTGGTTGTGTTTCAGAGCAGAATCTCTTTCATTACAGAAGAAGCCTTCCTCAGGTGAGTTTATAGCATGAGCTAAGGCAGTAGGAATGCTGTTCCAGGGTTAGGATGCAGTGTGGACTGAGATGACATTTCTTTTCCACTTGTTCCTGCCAGAGTCTCAAAATCCCAGCAATGCAAAGACTTCCCAGCTGGGAAGCTGACTCATGCTGGGACACCCCTGACTTTCTTTCAGGAACTCCTACGTGAGGCTCAGGCACCTTTGCACCAACACCTGGGTTCACAGCACCAACATCCCGATTGATAAAGAAGAGGAGAAACCCGTGATGCTGAAGGTAAGTTCTGTGTTACTTTGTGTAAGCACATCTTTTGACTCCTGTCCTTCACAAAAGTGCTGTTGGCAGGAGTTCCACTCCCTGAGCCTGTCACACACCAAGCATGTGACAGGAATGAACAGTGCCTGGGCAAAATATTTGCTCTTAATGGCTCAGTTTCATGGTAGTTTTCTACTTACACTATTCAGCCCCTACTCCACAACAGTCATCAGGAGGAAGATGTTTTTTCCACTGGCTACGGCAACGTTTTGCCCTCTGACCTGCTGCTCCTTTGATTTAGGAGCAGCTCTGAGCTTGCACAGAGTGGTGGTGTTCTGAGAGCTTGGCTTCAGCAGTGGTCCCATGCTGCCTGAGCAGAGTGTGGCTGTTGTGTTTCATTATTGCTGAGTGTGGGAAGCACTGCTTTGTTCCTGCCTTTGGGTTTGCTGATAAAGCTGCTCTGCGTTTCAGATTGGTACCTCTCCAGTGAAGGAGGACAAAGAAGCTTTTGCTATAGTGCCAGTCTCACCTGCAGAGGTTCGGGACTTGGATTTTGCAAATGATGCAAGTAAAGTTTTAGGTTCCATTGCTGGCAAGCTGGAAAAGGGAACAATAACCCAGAATGAAAGAAGGTAAGGAAACCAGAATCGGATTCAGATAATGGTGTTTCCTTTACTCAGTAACTGTTTCTTTGAAACTTTTATCAGAGTAAGCTATAGGAGAGGGATTTGGTTTCCTCCTTGATGAGATTTAAAAAAAAGGATGGTTTTATTGTGCCCACAGTGGAGGTTCTCAGGCCCGGTGTGTCCAGCCCTCCTTGGCCTCTGAAGTGAGAGCATGAGAAATGTTGTGAGCTTGGGGGACTAATCCCCAGCATACCTCTGCAAAGGGAGTGTGGGAATTCCTAATCCATTTTGCGAGGACTCAACATGTGACTTGCTGCAAATCCTCTGACCGTGTCCGTGAAAATGTGGCCACACAAAAAAAGCACAGAGGTGGCTGTGTCATACCAGGGCCTGTGTGCTTCCAGAGCCAGTGCCTTCTATTTGGCCTTGGGAGAGATAAACACCTGATTTATTGTTTGTGGCATTTGAAAGAAGTGCCAAATAGAACTTGGCAAGTGTAGGGTTGCCCTAAAGTGATTTTCTTGTCTTGCTGCTGCTCTGGTTTAGCTGTTGGACGATGAGGCTGCAGCAATGGGGCAGCATTAGTTCCTAATTTCAAATTCCATGCAAACCTCTGAGCTTTGTCCAGTCTCTAATTGCTGTTAGTTTTTCACTTAGCACTTAGAAACCTGTGTAAACTTACCCTGGCACTGCTCTTTTAGCACAGAGAATTTGTGTTCTCATGTTAACAACTTCTGGCTTTTCTGTAGATCTGTTACCAAATTGTTGGAGGATTTGGTCTACTTTGTTACTGGTGGAACTAATTCTGGCCAGGACGTCCTTGAAGTGGTGTTTTCTAAGCCTAACAGAGAGCGGCAAAAGCTGATGAGAGAGCAGAATATTCTAAAGCAGGTAGGCTGTGGTTTTCTCTAAGCTCTGCCTATGAGAAGAGTTGTTGGAAAAAAAGCCTGATTACAGAGAACCTGGCCAGGCTGGAAAGGGCTTGGAGCAGCCTGGTCTGGTGGGAGGTGTCCCTGCCTGTGGCAGAGGGCTGGGACAAGGTGATTGTCATGGTCCCTTCCAACCCAAGCCATTGTGTGCCTCTGTGAAATTTTGGTCTCAAATCATTGGGACCCAAAGGTCCTCTGAGTTTCCAGCTTTCAGCAGGCTCTGGGCAGTGGACTGTAGGCTCACCATGGCTGGAACTAAAAATTCCAGCAGATGGTGTTGAGTAAAGGTGGTCAGTATCCTCTGTCAGGGCTGCTCCATGGCCAAGAGCCTCGGTGACCGTGGCACATTTCCGATGTACCTTTTGGAATACAGAGGCACTGAGCTCTGACACTAATTTTAACTCGAAGAAGGCAGTGCCTCATGGGCTTGTGTCTGTGTTTTTTAATAAATCTGTAGATTTTCAAGCTGTTGCAAGCGCCCTTCACGGACAGCGGGGACGGCCCCATGCTGCGGCTGGAGGAGCTGGGGGACCAGCGCCACGCGCCCTTCAGGCACATCTGCAGGCTCTGCTACAGGGTGCTCAGGCACTCCCAGCAGGACTACAGGAAAAATCAGGTTTGTAATGGTCAATGGCACCAACGTGGCTCCTGTGCTCAAAAAAAAAAAAAAAAGCTTTGTCCATTAAAGTAAATCCTGCTCTGCTCTGCTGTGGTTGTACAGTCAGCAGGTTTTGGGATGGCTCAGTTTTATTCTATCTGGCATTTTTCACCTCTGTCAGAGACTGTAATGTAGTTAGCCCTGGTTCTGAGTGGGATTTAAGAAAACAGCAGAATTTCTGACTGTCCCATGCAGGTGAATTACAGAACTTTGTTCACTCTTGCTGACTGCAAGTGCCGCTGCAAGTTGCCCTGTAAATTAAGGCTGTTCAGTTTTTGTTGCCGTGTATTAAAGACAAGGTCCTGTCAGATAAATATAAATGCCTTGCTGTTGTCTAGCCCAGGAGAGAGGGGAGGGATGGAGGGGTTGGGGATGTCTGTCATTGTTTGCTGTCTTTCACACAAACAATTTGGGTCTAACCCAGTTCGCTCCTCGCGATGTTGGTACTGACAAACGTCGTCCTGTTTTCTGTTATTATTTTAAATTCTGAGGGTTAATTGCACCCCCTTCCTCCTTGCCTGTGTGTTTTGAAGGAATACATTGCCAAGCAGTTTGGCTTCATGCAGAAGCAGATTGGCTACGACGTCTTGGCCGAGGACACCATCACAGCCCTGCTCCATAACAACCGCAAGCTCCTGGAGAAGCACATCACAGCTGCCGAGATTGACACCTTTGTGAGTCTCGTGAGGAAAAATAGGGAGCCCAGGTGAGAGCTGCATTTTTGAATGGATGATTACCCTTCCCCTTCTGGGAAAAGTCTGTACCTGCCAGCTTGCTCAGGAGGAAGCACAGCCAGTTCGCTGTGTTCTGGCACTCGCCCTGCCGTCCCCTCGGGCAGCAAGTCTTGCTCTGCACTGTTCAAGTGGAGTTCTGAGTGTGTGCTTCCTGAAATGTAGATTGCTTCAGTCTAGATCTCAACAGTGATTGATACCCTTTTGGCTCATGTTTTCCAACAGGTTTTTGGATTACCTCTCGGATCTGTGCGTTTCCATGAACAAGTCTATTCCCGTGACACAGGAGCTGATTTGTAAAGCCGTGCTGAACCCAGCCAATGCAGACATTCTCATTGAAACCAAGTAAGTTGGTGCCTTTCAAGATGGTTCTCCTGGTGTGAAGCAGAAGGAAGGTAGTTCAAAGCTGAGCACGCTGCTGGCACATCCCGGGGATTCAGGGAATTGTGTGGGGTTCTCTTCAAACACACGGAGCTGGGGCTGGGAACAGCAGGTGTCTGCCAGGTGCATCCTCAGCCCTGCAGGCAGAAATCCGTCAGATCTCTCCCGTTTGATCCAAAGCACACAGACTCTGCAGGAAGGTGTGCAGGCTGCTGGTGTGATCCTCCCCCAGCTCTGAGGGAGGTCAGCTGGCAGCAGAGCAGGAGCTGCTCCGGCTCTGCTCACCTTTCCTCCCGCTGAGGTGGGATTTGGGGCTCCAGCTCTCCTCTGCCATTGCTGGGGCCTCACAGCAGGCACCAAATCCTGATTGTCTTTGATAAAGATGGCTTTATTCAATATGTATGCTAGGGAATGGATAACCACTGTCAGAATACTGCAAAAGGGAAGCAGGCAGGATTTGACACACAAATGGCTGAGAGTATTCTTGCACATTTAATTCTTGTCATGAGATCATAAAGGCTGTATTCATTTCCACGAGCACTTAATATTGGTGCATCACTTATTTGTCCTTGAGTATTCCATTTAGGTTTTTTTCAGATGTTGATCTTTTCTTTGCTGGAAGCCTTTTTAGTATCAGCAGCTGATTTACTTCTAGCTACTTCATGACATAAACAGAAGTTCTGATCCGTTTGGTATTTATGGGATACAGAATTAATCAATTCTTTAGGTATTTTTCTTTCACATATCTTTTCCTGGTCTGTTGAATGGTCTTTGAATCAGTTCTCCTGTAAAGAAGGTTTTGAAAGTCCATTATTATGTGTCTTTAACTTCCTTGTTTCTTTATCTTTTTCGCTTGAAAGGAGCTGAAATGTTCATCTTTTTAAGGTTGAATGGAAAGCTTATAGTCTAATACTTTTAATAATACACCCCAGTGGTTTGGTGTAGTAAAATGCTACTGCTGAAAGGGTAAGACACATTTTAGCAAGTGTCTTACAAGAAATGTGAAGGATGTGTGTGTGTCTGGCATGTAACCTCCCCTCCTCCTGGCAGGCTGGTGCTCTCACGATTTGAATTTGAGGAAGTGTCAAGTGGAGAAAATGCCTTGGAGGTTGGAGAGGATGAGGAGGAAGTGTGGCTGTTCTGGAGGGACAGCAACAAGGAGATCCGCAGCAAGAGCATCCGAGAGCTGGCCCAGGACGCCAAGGAGGGGCAGAAGGAGGATCGGGACGTGCTCAGCTACTACAGGTTAACAACACTCAGCAGAGTTCAGCAGGGCTGCCTGGGGAGGCCCTGGGTGCACAGGGTGTGCTTGGGGAGGAAAGGTCCTGCTTCATGCAAAAACAGCCTTCAGAGAGGGAGGGCGAAGTCTCTCTGAAGTGGCAGGTGAAAGCACAAAGTTACTGATGCTGAGGAGTCCAGTTATTGACATGAGCCAGTTTAAACTGATTTGAAAAAGGTATTTCAGGCTTTGAGTGTGTTGAATTTCCCCAGCACTCTGTGTTTGTGCTTGGTTTCCTGCTGGTGGCTGTTGGGAGAGCCCCTGCAGGTGACCCCGGGGTTCTCTGTGTTCAGGGGGCACTTGGAGACTGCAGGGTTTAGGTATCATGATGTGATTTAGGTGTGTAGACGGCTTTGCTTTTGGTTTGCAAGGAGTCCCTGCTGTTCTCTGTGTCTCCTGCTTTCTCCCCAAGCCCTCAGTGGTGCTGTAGTTCCCAGCAGCACAAACACGAAGCTGTGTTGGTGCCCCAGGCTGGGTGTGGAGGGTGTGCAGGGTGCTTTGGGCAGCCCAGGCCGTGCTCTGGGCAGGTCTGACACCGGTGATGTTTCCAGATGACTTGACAAGACACTGAGTTCTTGGCATAGTGTAAGGTCAGGTTTCAGCCCAGACCAAATTCCAGTGTCTGGGTTATAAACCCCTGGGAGTCGTTTGACAGACTCAACTGTGGCAGCGCAGAAAGTACAACTAGGTTATTTGTTTTAATAACAATTTTGTTTTGAATTGTCTCTTCCGTTGAAATGATTCTTGCAGGAGAATTCCTAATACGTGGTTTTATGTGAGCCTGTTGGAGCTCAGGAGACCTCTTAGATACAAGTTTTTAAAACATATGTGCTTTCGAAACAGTTGTCTTTCTTGAACTTGGCTTTAAATAGAATTGGTAGGGTTAATTATTGGTATATATATTGGTATAAGAATGGTAGTGTTAATTATTTTTAGTCTACATTATACCTCATAAAAGGTAATGCTTAAAAGAAGGGCTTAGGATATGGTTTAGTCAAATTCCATGAGAGGTACTAAAAGTGAAAGGAGTCTTCTTCCAATTAAATCTTCTTTTCTTTAGGAAGCCTCGCACTTGACAGTACTGAGCAGCCTGTGAATGCTGCTGAGTGTGGGGCACGTGCTTTATGGCTAAAGGTGAATTGTCAGCCTGTTGGCTGTGCCTAAGTGAGGTGCCAGTGATCAGTTCAGGGACTGAAAAGCTTAGGAATGAAGTTCAGTTTTTCTCTACCAGTTCTCTCACTGAAGAGAGCCGAGCTCAGTAGTTGTTCCATCAGGTACCTGATTTTTAATGACTGGACCCATTTGTGTTGTTGCTTCAGGGAAAAGTGTGGCTTCAGCATCTGTAAGAAGTGTTTGGCCTTACACAGTATTTAGGCTGAGTTGCCTTAAGTGTTGTTTGCATTCTGCTGTAGCTTTCATAAAAAGCATTGATTATTATTTCCTGTGAGGGAGGTGAGGCTCTGGCACAGGGTGCCCAGAGAAGCTCTGGCTGCCCCTGGATCCCTGGCAGTGCCCAAGGCCAGGCTGGACATTGGGGCTTGGAGCAGCCTGGGACAGTGGAAGGTGTCCCTGCCAGGGCTGGGGTGGGACAGGGTCCTCTTTAAGGTCCCTTCTAACCCAAACCATTCAGCAATTCTATGATACTTAATTCTGTTTTATTCTATTTTACAGATACAGATTTTATAGATTCTATTTTATTTATTCTGTGCTGTTTAACTTATTCTATTGTTCCACTGCTTGCTAGTCTTTGATGGGTGCTTTATTCTTTCCACAGTAAGGATGAGTTCTTTACTGGACAATATAATATTGCTTTTATTAATACAGAGGAGTATATCAGTATATATACTTCATAGTGTGTATATATATTTATAGATGCTTGAGATATAAAGTGTACTTTATATGTACTTGCACATGCTTTGTATCTAATGTGTAAAGTATGCTGTATATATATTTATATACACTTTATACTACACAGGAAATTAAACCGTAAACTTCAAGCTCACCTAAATCAAAGCATATTGTTGTCTTCTTTTTTTTCCTTTTTTCCCCCCCCGAAGATACCAGCTGAACCTCTTTGCTCGCATGTGCCTTGACCGCCAGTACTTGGCCATCAACGAGATCTCGGGGCAGCTGGACGTGGACCTGATCCTGCGCTGCATGGCCGACGAGAACCTGCCCTACGACCTGCGCGCCTCCTTCTGCCGCCTCATGCTGCACATGCACGTGGACAGGGACCCCCAGGAGCAGGTGACCCCCGTCAAGTACGCCCGGCTCTGGTCCGAGATCCCCTCCGAGATCGCCATCGACGAGTGAGTGCTGCCCCGGGGCAGGGGGCACTGCTGGGGTTTCGGGGCATCGGTGCCCAATTCGTGCGTTGTTTGTGCAGGTGCTGGTGGTAACGAATCGAACACCACGGAACGCGTTCCTGGGAGTTAAATAAGCTCTCTGTGTGCGGGGGGTGAGCTCTGGGGAAGCTCAGGGCTCGCAGTGTGACCGTGGAGTGACCTGGGCAGGGGAGAGGGGTTTCAGCTCTCCTCCTGCCTCACTTGGTTAGAGGAGAACCACGGAATTGTGAAGCTGGGAAGAGCCCTTCAAGCTCAAGTCCAGCGTCCACCACTGAGCCATGTCCCCAGGTGCCACATCCACACCTCTTTGGAACCCTTCAGGGATGGTGGTTCCAGCACTGCCCTGGGTCCCCTGTTACAGGGCTGAGCCACTGTTTCAGTGAAGATATTTTCACTAAAATTTCCCTAAACCTCCCCAGCTTGAGGCCATCTCCTCTGAGTGTGGTCCCCTCAGGGCAGATTGTCCTTATGGGAGCTCACACCACCACCAGCAGCGACAAGGGGATGATGCTCAAACAAGGACATGTTCCTTTACTTCCAGTGGAAAATCCTCTGGCACAGTGCTGGAAAACCTGCACAAAACCACAGCTGGAGCAGGCACCTGGTTTCTTGACCCCTTGTATTAACTCTGTAATTAATAATTTCAAATTGATAGTACCCAACTGTTCAGAGCTCATTTTTTTCAGCTGGAGAAAATGAACACCTAGAATTGATGTTACGTGTTAGGAATTTAAGTCTTGTCAGTGTTAATACTGGTGTTCAGTGGTTTCTTGTTATTTCCCTCTTTGCCAGCCTGGTTTTCTCTGCTGAGAGAGATGCAGTAGATAATAAATCAAATTTAAAGGCCAAAATATAAAACCAAATGGTTTTGGCTCTGGCAGAGGCTCACCAGTGATGAGTGATCAAACAGGAAGCAAAAGTATTTTGTGGGAGGTGGTGGGATTGTCCTTCTCAAAGTCACTGTGCACATACTGAGAAAAAAAACCTAGAGTTTATATTAAAAATTAATATCTGCTTTGCATATATATTGGTTTTATTTGGAGGAAAAATACCATCCCCACTCAGCCTCTCTTGGCCACCCATTCTCCTCAGTGCTGCACATCTGCTTGTCATTGTTTCCACTCAGATATTGAGGGCTGCTTTTTCTGGTTTTTGGGACAAAATTATGGGGTTTTTTTTGTTTTCCTCAGACATTTTAAAATAGTACCTAATGAGCATATGGGATAAAACAACAAAAGCCAGGAAATTCTGGTGTCAGTGTCCTGACTCCCTCGTTTGGATAAATTATTTACCAGCCTTTAGCTTTTCTTAGATTTTGACAAAGCAATGAAAAATTGTACTGGGGGGGGAAAAGAGCCCTGTGTATTTGCATGCTAAGTTTTGTTTTTTCTTTTTTGTTTTGTTCTTTTTTTTCCCCTCTTCAGCTATGATAGCAGTGGAACTTCCAAAGATGAAATTAAGGAGAGATTTGCACAAACAATGGAATTTGTAGAGGAATATTTAAGAGATGTGGTGTGTCAGAGGTTCCCTTTCTCTGATAAAGAGAAAAATAAACTCACTTTTGAGGTAGTTATCCAGTTCTGATTTTATCCTTTCCTTTTCTTTTATGGAATGTTGGTTATTTTTTCACCAGGTAGTTTGGCAAGTAATTAGTGAGTGTAATTAGTGGGTGCTGAGCCTCAGCTGGCTCCTTTCTCCTTGTGCAAGTAACCCCACTGAAGTTTGTGAGTTTGCAGTGATGGTTCTTGAAATACAATTAATGAATGTGAGTTTATGTCTGAGGTTTGCAGCAGCCTTGTTTACTCTCTGTGCTCTCAGTGTTATTGCAAAGCCAGGCTTTACTGGAATAAAGATCTCAAAAATTAAACACTGTCTGCACGCACAGAGAGTCTCCAGAGCTTAAAGTGATGTTCACCAAGATAAAAAGTGTCCTGTGACTTACTGGCCTGTTAAAATAGTCTGTGCAAATAAAATGAAGCAAATCCATGCAAAAAAATAACCATTAATTTAAGAAAAGATGTGATACTCTGTAAAAAATGCAGTTGAGGTAATATACTTCAGATCAGGGGGCTGCATTAAATATTTGCCCTGTATGTGATATTTTTATGTGGATCTTTATGGGGTGGACTTGTGGGGAAACTTTGTAACTTGGAAATTACAAAGCTCAGCTTTATGCGTGATATCTTTTTTGTAAGGCAATGATAAAAATTCTCTGTGCCTTCGCTGTAGTCTTGCCCTGTCTTACCTGTTTTATGATGAGACAAACACAGTCTGATTTTGTAGCTGTAGAATATCAGCTGCAGAGACAGACATTAACTGTAAGCAATTGACTTGTAGGCCAGTAGAACACTTTCTGATGTGATGTAGAGCTAGACAGTCTTGCAGAATCCCCAGGTATTATGGTGAAATAATGACCCTCAGCCAGATTCTTGATCTTGTCGCTGTGTTAAGACAACTTGACTGTGATAGCAAAATGTTTAGTATTAATCAGGCTTTTTATTGTTATTTTGGTAGGTTGTTAACTTAGCCAGAAATCTGATATATTTTGGTTTCTACAACTTCTGTGACCTCCTCAGACTAACCAAAATCCTCCTTGCTATATTAGACTGTGTGCACATCACTACCATCTTCCCTATTACCAAGATGGCAAAAGGCGAGGAAAGTAAAGGTAAGGCAGGAGAGTGGAGGACACAAAGTTCTTGGGTGGTTCTAGTTCCTCTCAAAATGTCAGTGTGGGGTGGAATGATGAAGTCACACAACATCCTGAGCTGGAAGGGACCCACAGGGATCATCCAGTCCAGCTCCTGGCCCTGCACAGACACCCCACCAACCCCACCCTGGGCATCCCTGGCAGCGCTGTCCAAACGCTCCTGGAGCTCTGGCAACCTCGGGGCTGTGCCCATTCCCTGGGGAGCCTGGGCAGTGCCCAGCACCCTCTGGGGGAAGAGCCTTTCCCTTATCTCCAGCCTGATCCTGCCCTGGCACAGCTCCAGCTGTTCCCTGGGTCCTGTCCCTGTCACAGAGCAGAGATTGGAGCTGCCCCTCCGGAGGAGCTGCAGCCCCTGGGGAGCTCTGCCCTCAGTCTCCTCTGCCCATCTGAACAGACAAGTGATCTCAGCTGCCTCCCATATCACTTCTCCTCTAGCCCCTTCCCCATCTTTGCAGCCTCCTTTGAGTGCTCTCTAACATCTTTAGATCTTTCTTAGGTATTGGTCCCCAAAACTGCCTCCAGGACTGGAGGTGAGGCCACCCCAGTGCAGAGCAGAGCGGGACAATTCCCTCCCTCCCTGGCCAGTGATGCAGTGCTTGGAAATCTCCTCCATTCTGTCCATGGCCTGGTTGTAAGGCTGAGTAGTGCCTGTGATGGGAGAGGGCAAGGGGCTTCTCCAAGTACTGCCGTGCTCCTGTTGGCTCCCGCTGTCCCCAGGGTGTGGATGTGTAATGTTGAGACAACTTCTCTCTGTAGGATGTGGCCGGTCCGTGCCCGTTACTGCGGTCCCGTTGCAGCACCCTAACCCTACGTGTTTCCTCTCTGAAGGGAGCAATGTGATGAGGTCAATCCACGGCGTGGGGGAGCTGATGACCCAGGTGGTGCTCAGGGGCGGGGGGTTCCTGCCCATGACGCCGCTGGCGGCCGCCCCCGAGGGGAACGTCAAGCAGAGCGAGCCGGAGAAGGAGGACATCCTGGTCATGGACACCAAGCTCAAGATCATCGAGATACTGCAGGTACCAGCAGTGCAGACTGATGCAGCATTTTGTGCTGTCTCTGAGCATTAATTGTGCCCTTTTCATGTGTTTCTCACTCTCAAACTGGGAAAGCATCGCAAGGGTGACCTTGTCAGGCACTTGGTTCTCAACTTGTTCCTGACAATACTGTGCCATTACTGAAAGAATTTACAAGAAAAGAGTTTGCAGTAGGCATTTGCATATTTAGCAGTGATTTGTGAGTATCTGACTTGAAGCAGAGCTGTCATTTCCCCCCCCCATTGTCTTACCAGGTTCCCTGAGTCGGCAGGGCCATCTGAAGTGCCCCAAGGAATGGGGAGATCTCGAGACTCCTCTTTGCAGAGCCATCAGCCTGACGTGTATTTTCAGCATGCACAGCCAGCCTCTTTCTCTTCCATCCCTGTCTGGTTTTCTCACTTGCTCACCCCGAAGTCTTTGGGACACACACATTTTTTCCTAGTTATTGACTCAGAATCATTACACTGAAATGCATCTTCCCCCTCTGGGTGTAGGAGTCCTGTTTCTGCTCAGTAGCCTCATCAGTGAGGTCCTGGGGGTCAGAATGCTGCCAGAGCCTGGTGGGCGAAGGCAGGAGAGCAGCAGGAGAGCCGTGGTGTTCCTGCCCCGTGCCCCATGGGAGGCTGCGCCCTTCCCTCGGCAGCAGATGCAGCACAGGGGAGGCTCCGTGCCTTCCTTGCACCATTGCTAATTCTAGTTCAAGGCACAGCTTCTCTCGTGGCCTGGCATGTGCAGGGGGGTATTTCAGCGTGCCAGGATTCCCTGTTACCAGGGGCTGTTCAAACTGGCATTGAGCGTTTTCCCCGAAAGCTGCAAAGTGTCCTTGGCATTGTAGCTCCTTCCTCAAGGGGAAGACCATGGAGAAGGTGGTCTCTGCTAGGCTGGAGGTTTCTCTGGCACCAGCTGGTCCAGCCCAGCTGAGGTGGTAATGTGTGTGGCACAGCCTGGCTCCTGGCAGCTCGTGTGCTGCTCCTGTGTGCCCGTGCCCCGGGAGAACAGCAGCACGTGTTCAGGAGGGAGCTGGAAATGCTGCTCTCCTTTCCCAGGGGATGGGCTGAGGATGCCAGCATCTCACAGTAATGAGGCACCAAAATGCTGCCAAAGTTTTTGCTCATAAGTATTTATTATATGTGTGTATCACGCTTGTTGAAATCCCTGGAAAATATTACTGAATTCTGGGGATTCTGAAGGCAACATTTGCATGTCTTAGAAAGATGGAATCTCAAAATGGTTTAGGTTGGAAAGGACCTCTAAAGCCCATCCAGTGCCACCCCTGCCATGGCAGGGACACCTTCCACTGTCCCAGGCTGCTCCAAGCCCTGTCCAGCCTGGCCTTGGGCACTGCCAGGGATCCAGGGGCAGCCACAGCTGCTCTGGACACCCTGTGCCAGGGCCTGCCCACCCTGGGTGACTTTTCCAAGTTAAATCCACATCTCTACTCAGCTATGTTGCACGTTGGTAGCTGTGCTTTGTGTGAGTTGTAGATGTGCTGGAAATACACAAATTATTTCAACGTTTTTCCTACTTCTGTACCATCAGTTTATTCTGAACGTGCGGTTGGACTACAGGATCTCCTGCCTGCTTTGTATATTTAAACACGAATTTGATGAAAGCAATGCCCAGATGTCCGAATCCCCCACTGGAAGCAGTAGTCAAGAGATGCCAGCTAATGTACCAGGTGGGTTATTTTGCAAGGAATGAGGTTGTGTGGCTTAGGGAAGACTCTGGAATCTTCAAGGGGCTAATGGGATGATTGGTTTAGGTCCCAACTTGCCATTTGAAATGTTTTTAGGCCAGAGAAACATCTTTAATGCCCCTCTCTGACCTCATGTATTTGTCTCGTTTATCTTCTCAGGAGCCCTGGACTTTGAACATATTGAAGAACAAGCTGAGGGGATCTTTGGTGGAAGGAAAGTATCTCTTCACAGGTGCTAATCGAGGGGGAGTCCCCAGGCTGGAGGGCTCCCAAGGAGTGGGGGATCCAGTTCAAAGTGAGGTGGGGACTGGGAAAAGCTTGCAAACAGCTGCTACAGCTGCCCAGGCTTCATTTTCCTAAAATGGCTTTGATGCAGCTCAAAGTAGTGTCCATTTGGATCAAAAACCTCAGACAAGGTTTTTCAGCCAGAAGGTTCATCAGGGGAGGGCCCCATGGTGTGGGTGAAAGCCAAGGTGCAGGATTAGTGCATCTCAGCTCGATGCTGCAATACAGTCGCAGTACAATTTCCCCCCTTATTTAAAAGCAAGAAAAAAGGTTTTCTGCCACTGCTAAGTGGACTCAGAACCTTCTGGGGCACTCAGTCTAACGTGCTGGTTAACTCCTGCTGTGTTTCCAGTGAGGAGAACACCCCTCTGGATTTGGATGATCACGGGGGCAGGACTTTTCTCCGGGTTCTGCTGCATTTAACGATGCACGATTACCCTCCCCTGGTGTCTGGGGCACTGCAGCTGCTCTTCAGGCACTTCAGCCAGAGACAAGAAGTCCTTCAGGCTTTCAAGCAGGTACGTGTGTGTGTTTGGAGAGAGTTACTCCTCATCTGAATATATTTATGGCAGCTGAGCTCAGCCCTGTCTGTGCAACTTAATGTCTTGCCTCCCTGTAAGGTTCAACTGCTCGTTACCAGCCAAGATGTTGACAACTACAAGCAGATCAAACAAGACTTGGACCAGCTGAGGTCAATAGTGGAGAAATCAGAGCTCTGGGTGTACAAAGGCCAAGGTCCTGATGAGGCCGTGGACAGTGTGCCAGGTGAAAACGAGCACAAGAAGAAAGAGGTAATTGGGTTGTGCTTGTGCGGATTTGGGTGGGTATTTGGGGGGTGTAGCTGCTTTCAGAACTGTGACAAGGCCCATCTTCCCAGCACACTGCCTAGGTGAGGTTCTCTCTACTGCATTCAGGTTGAGGCAGGAATTAGAGGAGCACTTGAGCCAGGTGATGCCCAGTAGCAGCCACTGAGGTGTCACCTTCAGGGTCTAACAGGGCTGGTTTGGGTTTGCTCTGGCTCCCCAGCTGTGTCCTTTCAGCACTGGCCGATGGCGTGGGATTTGTGCAGACAAAAGTACCTCAAGTAAGGTAAGGGCAGAGCTGTGACCTGCTCAGGTGATGCATTTTGAGTCATGGCACTGGATTAAATGACAGCAGAGAGCTGTGCTGTATCTTTACCTGATAACATAGGATTTCCCCAACGTGCACATCTGGCTTAGAACTCCTCGAGCATCTTTTGCTTCCATGTAACTTGCAGTCAAATAGGAAAGACTGGATCAGGGGATCCAAGAAGCAGCCCCTGCTTTAGGAACATTTACTGTCGGAAGTAAATACCAGTAATCTACTTGTTGCTGTTCTTGTACACACTGCTGTGAGGAATCTCTTGGTTTTTGTGCAGTGACAGTGCAATGACAACAGAGAGGGAGAGAAAGTAAGGGGTTTTTTTTGAGGGGGAGACTTGATTAGAGACAGAATGTGACAGGCAAAGGACAGGAGGTTGCTGTCTCTGAAATCATCCCACCCTCACCTTATTTTGTGTTCTAGAGGTCAATGTGGCTTGACAGGATAATTGTATGTATTTTTCTGAGGCTGTCAGAGAGCTGGAGGATGACAATCCTTCCCAGGAGGAGAGCGGGCGCTATCCTAGAACGGTAATTTTAGCCTTCATGTAGACAGTAGTATAAGCTACTAATAAATTGTCTGATTTTATCCTCAGGAAGGTCACAGCAAGTCTCAAAAGCCTGAAAGTACTAGCAGCTACAACTACCGGGTAGTAAAAGAGGTAAAACTTTGCTTCTTGATAGTTCACTGGAAGTGTAAATGAGTAACAGAGCTCTGGAGAGCTGCAGTCAGAGGGAGGCACCCAGGAAAGTCTGAGTCACTCTGCCATTGTGGAAACTATTTGCTGAGTAATAACAAATCCCAACTTGAATGAGAAGCCAGGATAGAATAAGCACAACGTGTGTGTTTTCCTTAAGAATGGATTAGTGAGAAACGTGACGTTTGCTGCTGTTTCAATGGTAACACAATGTTTTTATTGTCAAGGACTGCAAAGGCAGTAAGCAAGGGGAGAAGCCACTTAATTTACCCTGTCCTGAGTACCTTGCACTCAAACCCACTGTGCTGTTGAAATTTAACGTAGAAAGTACCAGATCAAGAACATGCTGTGGTGCTGCTGGTGTGGTGTGAGCTGAAGGTGTGTCTGTGGCTTTGCTGTGGAGCCTGGTGTTGAGTTCACTTGACATGGCTGAGTTCTGCAGGAGCGTAGAACCTCAGAATTGTAGAGTATCCTGAGGTGGAAGGGACCCACAAGGATCATCCAAGTCCAGCAGCCCTAGTCAGATGCCACGGATGGAGCCTGGGCCACGAGGTGCTGCCTGGAGCCGCTCTGCTCCGTGCAGATGAGTTGGTCCCTGGTGCTGCTCTGGGACCTGGCGTTCTCTGGAAGAAAAGCCAGAGTTGGGGCTCTAAGGCCAGTCTCTCCTGCAGATCCTGCTGCGGCTCAGCAAGCTCTGCGTGCAGGAGGGGGCCTCGGTGAGGAAGAGCAGGAAGCAGCAGCAGCGACTCCTGAGGAACATGGGAGCTCACGCCGTGGTGCTGGAGCTGCTGCAGATCCCTTATGAGAAGGTGGGGCTTGTGTCGTGTGGACAGGCTTTTCATACTCCTCTGAGTCTCCCTGAGCCTCCTCCCTGTACACTGGATGCACAGAGGCTGGTTTATGTAGCCTCAGAGTCTGTAAAATATCCACGCTCAGAAATAACAGGAGCTCAGACAAACTCTGTTTGTTTGAAATCTTTGGGTATACAGGTATGTACTATTGCCTGAGGAAATATTCCTGCAGGGTAGTTCAGAATTAAGGCTCAACTCTGAGCTTTTCATGGCTGGCAGGTGCTGCCTTGAGGTTAAGCAAGGTGGAGGAAAGCCCCTTGTCACTGCTGTGAGGCAGCTGTGTCACCATCCTGGGACCACCGAGGGAAGGGAGGGAGCCTGGCCCCCTGGGCATTTATCAGCAGTAGATACAGACCCTCCCCCCAGCTGCAGAGCCCTAAACTCCCCCTGAGAAGTGAATAAACACCAACTGGCTCTCCAGGTGAGGTGTGCTGCTCCTAATTAGCCATACCAGTGCCAACACTTGCCAGCTGTGCAGGTTGGAGCCCACCGGGCCCGGGTTGTGCCTGGTGAGGCTGCAGAGCAGCAGGTTGTGCTGACACAGCACACCCCGAGGCCATCACGTTGGCTGCTCATTAGTCACAGGTGACAGGTATTTATCAGTGCAGAGGTGAGGCACCTCTTCACATTTTCCTGGTCACTCTGCTGTCCTCTGTTCCAAACTCGACAGGTTTCTGAGAACTGGTAATTCTACACAGTAGCTTTGATTAATGTTAATTCTTGTGGTTTCTTGCGTCGTATTTTGCTAAAAAATCAGCAGCAAAAGCACCCTTCAACGCCTTCCCATCACCTTTCTGTCCCCTGCGTGTGAATGTGCATCGGACAGGCAGTGTGGAAGGGGTTTCACCCTTGGAAATACGTGAAATTCCTTAAAAATAAAAACAGACGGTAATTTTCCAAAGTGCAGCTTCTGCCATCGGTGGGTTGGGAATCCACACTGGCGTCAGAGGAAGGGCACCGGTTCCTCAGCGGTGCTTGGAAGGCTGCAAGGAGTGTGGAGGTTCCAGTAAACAGAAATTGGGCTGAGCTGGTGCAATAGCAACTTTCCATGCCTGCCTTGCCATGAGCTTCCCCGTGCGTGGCTGCCGGAGCGCGCTGCGGTGGAACGTGGCAGCTTTCCTGGGCAGCCCCAGGTGATGATGTGTGGTTTGGCCAGCGGGCTGGGATGTTCAGAAGCCTAGAAGTGACTAAAGCACGTTGCTGGCGGGGCCTGGCTGTGGAATAGGCACTTTTAGAGAATAAACTACTGTAATTTCTATTATGGGCTTTATTTTTGACGCTCTTTGGAAGCGTGGAGCTGGCCCAGCTCATCCCAAATGTCTGTGAACTGGGTGGAGGTTTGTTTTCCTTTGGGGTGTGAGAGACGTGACAGTTCCCTTGCTGGAGCTGTGGCTCATCCTGTGCTCACCTCAACGTGAACCTTTGGATTCCTTTTAACCCCCTCTTCTTTGTCGTGCGATCCCAGGCCGAAGACACGAGGATGCAGGAGATAATGAAGCTTGCACACGAGTTTTTGCAGAACTTCTGTGCTGGGAACCAACAGAACCAGGCCTTGCTGCACAAGCACATAAACCTGTTCCTTAACCCAGGGGTAAGAATAACCTCAGGCCACGATTTATTTTTTGTTCTAGCAAGAGAAGGGACTGGATTGTCCTTGGTGATGCCTCTGGGGCTGTTCTGTTGCAAGATTGGTTGAAGAGGTCACATTTTGTTTTCATTCTAAAGCCTCCAAAGTTGGCAAGATGTTTGTTTAGGGCTGTTTCAGTGTAGAAAGTTCAAGAGGCCGAAGTGAAGTGAAAAACAGGCTGAGATAGGAGCAGTGGTGTTGAGAGCTGAGGTCCTCAGCAAAGTTCCCTCCAGCCCTGCGCCTGCAGGAGTGTTGGCTTTACCCTGACCTCAGCGGGGATGTGGTGGGTTGTTGACTTTCTGATTTTTCCCTTCCTTTCATCCCCTCCATCAGATCCTGGAAGCAGTGACAATGCAGCACATTTTCATGAACAACTTCCAGCTCTGCAGCGAGATCAACGAGCGTGTGGTGCAGCACTTCGTCCACTGCATCGAGACGCACGGCAGGAACGTTCAGTACATCAAGTTCCTGCAGACCATCGTCAAGGCAGAGGGGAAATTCATTAAGAAATGCCAAGATATGGTAATGGCTGAGGTGAGAGCTGCAGAGATTTGCAGGGTCTGAACAGAAGTTTGCACATAGCAGTTGGTGAACATGACAAATTGATCCTCTCGCTTCGGGGACTGCCAAGAAGCTGACAGCTCTCACCGTGCAAAAAGAGCATTGCAGCTCCCAGGAAGCTCAGGCTTTTTGTGACCAAAAGCTCTTTGAGCTCTTGACTCACAGGTGTAACGAGGGGTTGGTTATTAATGGCAGGAGTTGCTTCCCAGGCCTGTACACAGCAGCGTGTAGGTGGGGTTATGAAGCAAGGGGGCCCTTCTCTAGAAAAATTGGCTTGAAGAGAAGTAGTTTAATGTGAAGATCACTAAAACAGAAGGAGGATTTCACCATGATAGCATTTTGATGGGAATTTTTTATGAAATCATAGAACCACCATAGAATCACCTTCCAGTATCCCAGGTTGCTCCAAGCCCTGTCCAGCCTGGCCTTGGGCACTTCCAGGGATGGGGCAGCCCCAGCTTCTCTGGGCAGCTGTGCCAGGCCCTCACCACCTATATTTTTCCTGCTATCTAAACCTACTCTCAAATTGAAGCCTTTCCTCCTTGTCCTGTCTCTAGAAGCCCTTGCAGATAGTCTTAGCAAGATGTACTTACCCAGCTGTTCAGGTGCTGAAGGGGGAAAAGATGAGGGCTGGCTTTAGGTGTGTGAGTAATGGGAAGTTGGGGTGTCAGGATAAAAGGGAGAGGTAAGAAGGGTGGGTGAATGAATGCCTTTAAGTGGGATATTGGAAGGGATCTGTTTGGCAGATCTGCACATCTGATGGGATGTTTTGGCCTCCTCAGCAGGGGGAGCCCCAGGATCAGATTTGTCAAATCTGGCTTTTGAGCATCAGTCCTGAGAGATGGACCGAAAATCTTCCAGATTTTGTTCTGCTCAAAACCAGCTCCATGAGCTTCTCAACACATAGCCGAGTGTGAGATGCTCAGCAAGGGGCTTCCCCGGGGTCAGCAGCTGCCCTGGGGGTTTTCTTTCTGCATTTTATCCTGCTGTTTTTCCCAAACCCTGCAGAAGGACAGCCCTGGATCCCTCCAGCTGTGTGCTCAGCAGTGCCCAGCCTGGAGCAGGGCTCTGTTTGCTCGGTCTCCTTCCCTTCCTGGAGTTCCAGGAGGTCTGAGCTGCTCTGAAATCGTGGCCAGTCCGGTGTCAAATGTGAAGCTGATGGAAATCTTCAGTGTATGACTTAAGGTGTCACTCCCTGGCCTTGGAAAACGGCTGGTGCTTGTTGGGAAGGGTGGAAGGAGTGAGCCCTGCAGTCCTCCCGTCCACTGTGCCCCGGGCAGCTCTCCACCAGCACAGGGCTGGCCACAGCTGCCTTAGGAAGTCACCCGAGGTGACATAGGTAAAATGGAAAGGCACAATGGAAAGTCACAGACTTCTTGGCACAGCTTCTGGCAAAGCAGGCAGCTGCACTGGCTTTGAACTTCTTCAGCAGTTCAGAAGTGGTCAGTCAATTCTCCAGGAGGAAATGTCCTCCTGGAGCCCCGTGTCCGTGAGGGCAGCCCAGGAGCAGTGCCCAGCTGGCCCGAGGGGCCGAGGAGCAGCGCTGGGGCTGTGCAGAGGGACAGCCCCCGACGAGGGGGACGCTGTGGGGGGATCCCAGGCTTTGCTCTGCTGATGGAATGTTCTCCTTGCCCTGTAGCTGGTGAATGCAGGGGAAGATGTGCTGGTGTTCTACAACGACAGAGCCTCCTTCCAGACCCTGGTGCAGATGATGAGGTCGGAGAGGGACCGGATGGATGAGAACAGCCCCCTGATGTACCACATCCACTTGGTAGAGCTGCTGGCCGTGTGCACAGAGGGCAAAAACGTCTACACAGAAATCAAATGCAACTCCCTGCTGCCTCTGGATGACATTGTTAGGGTGGTGACCCACGAGGATTGCATTCCTGAGGTGAGGGCTGGTGGGAGAACTGGGCTGTTTGTGTTTGGAATGTGCTGGGTTTGGGTGAGAGGGGGTTGGTATTGCTGAGTCTGGCCTGGCAAGGGGCTTGGTGCAGGTGGGCAGCGAGCTGGGAAACCGGAGGAGTCCTTCCCTGCTGCTGGCACCCCCAGTCAACCTGGACAGTCAAGTTAAATCCTTTTATACTTACTCCTTACCTTGAAAGTGGGAATGTGATGCTGTGCTTGGTTATTTTATAGGGTTCTTGAGGCATAAAGGTTTATGGATGTGCTGCTAACCTTGAACAGATGGTTCTGCAGAACTGGAAATTATTATTATGCTGACGTTTTGTCTGCAGTAATCCTGGTGTTTTTTTATTGGATGGTGTCTTGCTATTCATGGCATTAAATTTCACCAGTGTTTAAGTAAAAAGAAGTAGAATTCCCAGTGATTTATGTAGCAGTTTTAATGTGACTTTATATTAGTTCATGCCACCATTCAGGTTTTTATTCTTTGTTAATTATTTTTTCCACTTTTAGGTCAAAATAGCGTACATCAACTTCTTGAATCACTGCTATGTGGACACAGAAGTAGAAATGAAAGAGATTTACACCAGTAATCACATGTGGAAGCTGTTTGAGAACTTCCTGGTTGACATCTGTCGGGTAATGTGTCTGCATCAAGGAACTGAATTCAGAAAGCTTAAAAACCTCTTTAATCCAGAGCAGTCAGGATAAGGCATCCCAGGGCATCAAGGCAATAAGTACCCTGAATACTCTGTTCCTGCAAATATGTGCCTCCTTTTCCTTCTGCCTGTGGATTTCATTAGTCATATTCCATGGAACACATTAATATTTTCCTTTTTAAAAGAAAAAAAAAAACAAGCACAAACTAAAGCTCAGTGATGCTCCACACCCTGCTCCTTTGTCCAGTGCCTTTTCTGTCCTGCCACCTGGCCTGCTTATTCTGGCCAGGATCACTGAGCTCCTTCCTGAGCAGCGCTCAGCGTTTTTTGGCAGGTCAGGACAGATTGTTTTCCAGGCTTGGTGTTTCTTTGGCCATATGGCTTTTTGCCTGGGATTCCAAGTATTTCCCCATACGAAAGCGTTACACCTCAGTCCTCCCAATCCTCCTCTTGCTTTCCTCCAGGACACTGTGGTTTTTTCTCTCCCCCTAGCTGTGCTCTGTGCCGGCACATCAAACCAGGAGCGGCGCTGGCTTTGCTCTGGCGTGTGCTGGAAGTGCAGAGCCCCAGTGCCATGGGTGTCACTGAATTGCTGGGGCCAGGACAATGTGAAATGAGGAGCTCCAGCCTCAGCTGCCTTGGTGAGCTGCTGCTGACCCTGCTCTGCTTTGTGCTGCAGGCCTGCAACAACACCAGCGACAGGAAGCACGCGGACTCCATCCTGGAGAAGTACGTGACTGAGATCGTCATGAGCATTGTCACCACCTTCTTCAGCTCCCCCTTCTCTGACCAGAGCACCACCCTGCAGGTGGGACATGCACAGACACAGCAGGGAAGCCCTGCCAAGGCAGTTGTGTTTATTCTGCTTCGGTGCCATTTAGCAGAGCCAAAGAAATGCACGTTGTAGTGGGGGAGCAAATACGTCGCTGTTCTTGGTGACCAGGGTGGTCTTTCAGCTGTGAAAATGGAAGGATTTGTAGGTGACAGTACAAATATTCTTCTAGAAAAGCTCAGGTGTCACATTAGTTCATCAGTGGATTCAACTCTGTGCTACCACCAAGGTCTTTTGGAGAGAGTTCTTGTATGTCATAGAATCCCAGAATGGTTTGTGTTGGAGGGGACCTTAAAGCCCATCTCATCCAACCCCCTGCCTTGGGCATCACAGGGGGAGCAAGGCTGATTGGTTAAAGAAAGCATACTTTATAGGAAGATTCTAATTTCCCTTTAAAAAAAAAAGAAAGTATTCAGAACAAACATCCAGAAGCTCTCATGTGTCTCACTGAGAAGTTTTTTGCCTTGTTCAAGATCTGGGGAAATGTGAAGGAGGAGCTTGGAACACTTGTGAAGGGGAGAAGGCAGAGATCTGTACAGCAGAGCAGCAGGGTCAGGATCTGCCCCAATACCTGTATTTGCACAGAGATAATGCTGTTCTTTATTCATAAATAACTTCTGGAGACTGTGGGTGGGGTGCTCAGGTGCCTGGCAGCTCTGGCAGCAGGTTGAGAGGGGCAGTTGTTGAAACTTGATGCAACCTGGTGGTGCCACAGGCAGATGTTTGCAGTGCAGTCTCCAGGTCTCCAAGCTCACCCAGTCCTACCCCTGACATGTCTCTGACCTCACATGAGGCTGAGCAATGCAGTGATCTGCTCCTCAGGTGACTTCAGTTGCTGTTGCCCATCACCTTCTGTGCTCACCAGAGAAATGGAGATTGTGGCCTTGTCCCCAGGGCTCTGCCCTTCCCTCTGTGCCCTGTACCTGGGCTGCCTCGCTCTCAGTTGTCGTCTCTGAGATGCAGCATTGGAACACACATCTTGCCATCCTATTTCAGCCATCTGTTAATGTTATATCAGCAGTTTTTCTTTAGTTTCTCAATCTCCCCCTCTGTCTAGCAGGATGAAGTCACTTGGTTCACCTCTTTTCCCATCTCAGTTGATAGATCTGCCTTGTCCTAGATTCATCTTTCCTCTACATCTCCAAGTTAAAAGCAGTTTCTCTCCCTTTTCCTGCCTGTCAATACTCTTGTCTATACCCAGGGACTCTCCCCCATGAGGAGCACAGCCTGTGGGTCCCCTGCCTGGTGTCCATCCCTGCTCCAGGTGGGATTTCCTCCCCCCTGAGGTGCTGCAGGTGGGCTGATGTCTGTAGGTGAGGGATGTGGCCACTCTGCTCTGGGTTCAGTCCCTCCCTGCCCTTCCTGCTGTTCCCATCCCTTCCCCTGCCAGCCTCCTCTTGCCTCCTGCTCCTTCGTGCCAGGGCTTGTGTGACTGAAATTGTTCCTGCCCTGAGTCAGGCCCAGCCTTGCTGGTTCAGGGAACACCTTGTCCATCCATCATGTGGCTCAGATCATATAAAATTAGGAGGACACGAATCTCTTGGCAAAGGACAGCTGCCCACAGCTCCTCTTTGACAAACGTGGTTCAGCCTGTTTGCCTACCAAGGCTGCTGCTGTTGCCCAGGGTTTTCCTTCCCAAGTGCAGTTGGAGACACGAGGGACATGGAGTAAATTTCCTATTTGATTTATTGACCTTGTTTAAGCAAGTGAAACATCTTAAAGGCTTTTTATGACCAAAAAAATCCTTAGACATGAACTGAAAGGAGTATGTGGGTGGTTTAAATCCAAACGTGCAGGTATTTTCAGGGCCCTGGGTGAATGCTGCTGTTTGCTATGGTTTTTGGTGTTTGGCTTATTTCCAGAAAGGATAATGTGTATTTGGCTCCTAGCAGTTCTGGGGGCTTGCATTTTGGTTCTCCTCTTGTACGTTTTGTAATGGTGTTTGGTTTAATTGATATAATAGATTTAATTAGCTAATGGGTTTGGCTTTTTACTCTAACTACACTTTTTTCTTGCAAACAGGCTTTACTGTTGGCCAGAATAAATGAGGTATTCTTTCCCTGGTTCCTAAGTCCTGTGGTGTTTGCACTGTGGTGTAGTTCCCTTAGCTGGTAGAAGCATTCCGTAGCTCACGGGCACAGGGACACGGGGCGTTCCCGCTCCGTTTGAAATATTTAAAATACTCTTTCCTCTGCAGGTAAAATGCAGTGTTCAGCTAAGTAATCACTGTACAGAACCAAATGGAGTTTTGGTCTCTATTGTTGGGCAGCTGCAAAGGTGAAGGAACAGAGCTCATGGGTGTGCTGGAGCAGCTCACCTGTCTGTAGTGGAGGATCACCTTGTGAAATTCAGGGCTGAAAACCACACCTTGGTTTTGGCTGATCTGCAGCAGCTGCAGTGTTTGCCACCAGCCGCTGCCTGTGTTCCAAATAACACACAGCTGGTTTCTCAGTGAATTAGATACCAGCTAATAATGCTTGGAATGATGAGTTTTCAACTCCGGAGCTGTGCTGTCACCCAGCCAAGTCCCATTTACCTGTGGCCTCTTGAGTCAGCTGCTGGTCAACACTAAAAGAGGATTCTGTGTGCCAGGGTTGCTGATAGCTCTGATTAAACAGACGAAGGTGACTGCTCACTTCCTTTGCTTAGCCAAGCCCCAGTTACCGCAGCTTTCTGCTGCAGAAGCTCCTGTTTCATGTTTCCCTTCCAGCGCTGGTTCCCACCCTTCCCATCCCGTTGCTGATCCTGTGGTAGATACCCCGGCTACCACGGGGAGTTGCCCAACGAGTGCTGCAGCCCAGTTAGGAGTGACTGGGGAGTGCAGCTGGCCTGGGGCTGGGGTCAGCTCGGAGTGGGGGTGTGACTGTGCTGTGCTTGCGTTGCAGACCCGGCAGCCCGTGTTCGTGCAGCTGCTGCAGGGGGTGTTCAGGGTGTACCACTGCACCTGGCTCATGCCCAGCCAGAAGGCCTCGGTGGAGAGCTGCATCCGGGTGCTCTCAGACGTAGGTAAGGAGTGGGTGTGAGCAGAGCTGCCTGCTCAGACATGGCCATGCAGGACTTGCTGCTTGTGTGTCATCCTGCCACAGGGACGGGGCGGTTTGCGTCCTGCAGGTGCCACTTGGGGGTTGCTCATAACCCAGGCTCAGTACAAAGCCAGGGTTGTGCTGATGGATCATTGTGGTTGAGCAGTGGCTGTTGTCACTGTCACCTGAAGTGCTTTCTCTCTGCAGTCTCCCTGCAGGTGATCTGCAGCAGGGAGATATTTTTCATGGAAGCATTGAGGTTGGAAAAGCCCCTCAGGATCATTAAGGCCAAGCTGTGCCCAGTCCCCACCTTGTCCCCAGCCCAGAGCACTGAGTGCTACATCCAGGCTTTCCATGGACACCTCCAGGGCTGGGAACTCCAAACCTCCCTGGGAAGTTCCAATGCCTGACCACCCTTTCCATGAAGAAACTCCTGATGTCCAACCTGACCCTCCCCAGTGCGTCTGGGAGTGCAACTCCTGCCCATAAATTTGCTTCACCTTCAGCGTCTGCAAGAGTAGCTGGCACTGGATATGGGGTCAGGTTCTGTTTTCGTGTGTCCACGTGTGCCAGCACGAGTTGTTGGGGGTGTGTGTTCAGGGCCAGATTCCTACTCCCACACTTTAAAAACAGTGACAGCTCTGAGGTGTGGAAGCCTCTAAACATAATCCTGCCCAGGCATGACGCTGCATGGGGACTGAGCACTGCCCTGTTCAGGATGCACTCAGAGAGTCATGGACTGGTTTAGGTTGGAAAAGATCTCTTAAGTCATCAAGTCCAGCTGTCAGCCCAGCACCACCACTGTGATCACCAGTAAACCATGTCCTCAAGTGTTGCATACAAATGTTTTTTGACCACCTTCCTGGGCAGCCCCTTCCAATGCTTTTACAACCCCTTCTGTGGAAAAAAATTCCTAAAGTCCTAATTTCCCAGTGTCTAATCTAAACCTTCCCTGGTGCAACCTGAGGTTGTTTCCTCTTGTCCTGTCGAGGAGAGTTTGTAAAACCAAGGAGTTGGTAGAAGGAATTGCGTGGATGTTTGTCCTGTTTTTGTGGTGGTTCATGGGCTCAAGGCTCAGTTCCCACTGTTTCTGCTTGTTGCAGCAAAAAGCCGAGCGATTGCAATTCCCGTGGACTTGGACAGTCAGGTGAACAACCTGTTCCTGAAATCCCACAACATCGTGCAGAAGACTGCCATGAACTGGCGCATGACCGCGAGGAACGCCGCCCGCAGGGACTCGGTGCTCGCCGCCTCCAGGGACTACAGGAACATCATCGAGAGGTTACAGGTGACTGCACAGCTCCCAGGTCTCACCTGACCAAACCCTGAGGCCTTTTATCTTATTCAGGCAGGACAGACCTGGTTGTCCTGACCCTCTGCTGCCATTTGTAAAATGAATTCACCTATAGATGTGTGTGTTGTTAATGTCTGTTTCAAGCTGGCTGTGGTTGTTTCCTAGGACATTGTGTCAGCCTTGGAGGATCGCCTGCGCCCTCTGGTCCAGGCAGAGCTGTCAGTGCTGGTGGATGTGCTCCACAGGCCTGAGCTGCTCTTCCCAGAGAACACGGATGCCAGGAGGAAATGCGAAAGTGGAGGTTTCATTTGCAAGTAAGTTGTCTTAGAAGCCTGGCTCATTTTGCTTTTTCCCAATCTTCCCATGCCCTGTGGAATGGAGCCCTCCTGCCCAGCTTGGTAAATACCTGATATCCTCTAAAACACCTGTAAAAATCAGTATTTTGTGTTATGGTCAAGGCAATTTCTCTTTGAAGGGGGAAAAAAAACCTGCTTGTGGGAATAGGGAAAGACTGGTTGATATGTTCTCCCAGCTAATGCTTAAAAATCTGTTCGCTGCAGGTTATAAATGTCCTGAGCAGTTGTATAAATGAGTTAAATTTTGAGCTGATCTCAGTTATTGATACCTGCCTTCACCCCAGTCATGTTTGTGGGGTGCTGGGTGAACATGTCAGGATCAGTTGTTGTCATGGGCATCACCACAGTCAGAGGGAAGGAAAGGGAAAGATTACAAGGTCATGCAGAGGGCATTTCAGAGCAGATCCAGCTTCTCCCATCACCTCCTGGAGGGGTGGGCTCTGTACAGAGGTTATGGAAGCTGGGCACTGAGGTGGGATGGATTTCAGGTTGCACCATGCGGGGCTCTCAGTCTGTTTTTTAACCAAGTGGAATAGATTTCTTACTGTTACGTGGTTGTTCTGGAGGACCATCAGGTCCTGGATCCCACTGAGTCCTTGCTGCCTGCAGGCAGAGGGAGTTTTCGGCTCTTTTCCTGCCCAGGGACTGCAGGTTCCTCCATAGCCTCCCCTGGTAGCTGTTGGTTGTTGCTCTGGAGAGAGCGCTCCAAAATGGTTGTGTAACAGTGTGCTGATAAACCTTGTTTGCAGCATAAACCAATTAAGATAACCACATATATCTTAGCCCATTTTTAGAATATTTGCACAAACCTGATTGATGGCTTTTTTCAGGTTAATTAAGCACACAAAACAGCTGCTGGAGGAGAATGAGGAGAAACTGTGCATTAAGGTATTACAGACGCTCAGGGAAATGATGACCAAAGATAGAGGCTATGGAGAAAAGGTAAGGTACAGTCCATCATCCTGTTAAACACTGTCTTTATTCAGTAAAGGAAAATAAAACTCCTGCTTTTTCAAGCTGTTTTGTATGTGTAAGCACTTTAGGCTGGAGCAGGAACAAAACATTTTTAGTCAATTAATGCCTTTGAAATCATATTTGAAGTTAAGCTTGTTTCTGTTGCTTTTCTACGTGAGACTGGCAAGTTTAAGTCTAATCCCTGCAGCTGCTGGCACACTAAAATATCAATTTTGTTACCTTTTTATGAAGGCTATAACCTCTTTATCTGCTTCCTGGGTCTAGGTGACTCTTCACCAGGTCATGTAACCTTGCAACAAGAGGGTGTTTTGTAGTTAATTTGAATTTGTGTACAACTCAGTGATCTTGTTGTGGTTTATAGATGGAAACTCTTTGTACACCCACCCACGTTTCTTCTTTCCCTTTTCCTACATACAACTCTTGACTGGTTGAGAAGAACATTCTTCTGTAGGTATAGGCCTATTCTTTATTTGCATCAGGAGGGTGTGTATGCACCCATATGTTTGTGTTCCTAGAAATGGCTACAGACTGGGATTTGGAGATTCTCCTGGGATTCTAATCAGCTGAGGTTCTTCCCATGCCACCCAGTGGGTACAGAGGAGCACCCCCTCCAGTGAAGGTGTTAGGGAGCAGCTGGGAGTGGGGACTGGGGGAAGCTGTGATGTGGAAGGGCTCTCACTGCCCCTGGGAGGCTGTGCCCAGGAGCAGGTGGTGTCTCAGTCCAGTTCTCCCCCACAGCTGGGTTTGGAGCTGTTGCCTCGTGCTCAATTCACAGCAAAAAGGGCAAAACCTTCAGAGTTTCATAACAGCAGTAATTGTTTGTAGCAGCTGCCAGGGAGGGAGATGCTCCCCAGGAGGCAGAGGAACCTGGAGCATCGTGGCCAGCTGGGAATGTCCCCAGGAGGCAGGAGCAGGACGTGGTGCCCAGGGCTCTGGGGAGGGAGCAGCGGGAGCCTGGCACATGTGGGTGTGCACGTGTGGGCTGCTCCCAGCACACCCAGGGAGCACAGGCAGTGCCAGGGAGCAGGAGACTCCCAGGAAAATGCCCGAAGGGTAGGGATGGCCAGGGGTGTGCTCCCTGCCCTGCCAGGAACGCTCTTCCCATGTGCTGCCAGGCACAGCCCAGCTCCGGCTGCAGCTCTGCTCCTGCCTGGGGACGTTCTCACTGTGCAGCAGCAGGGGTTTTGAGTAAATTCACTGGCTTGAGGGAATTCCCTGGCCAGCTGCAGGGAAGCAGCACATCCCTGTGGGATGAGGAGGGAGCAGGCTCGTAGGGAAGGGCGCAGCTGCAGGTGACAGCTTGGAGCACATCGTCCTTGTCTGCTCAAGTGGCCAAATCCTGTGCTGGGGCATCACCTTGTGTCCTCTCCTCGAGGTCCCTTCACTGCGACATCCCACCTGGCAGGGGCCTGCAGAAGCCAGTCTGCTCCTGGGAATGGGACTGGTGATCCTCTAACGAGTGCTGGTATTTCCTGATGTTCAGCACTGGGGGTGTAACAGGTTCACCACACATCACATTTTACACTTCTTTAGCAGATCAGTGTATCCTCTCCTGTTAAAACAGCCAGGAGCCACTGTCCAAGGTCACCCTAAGTAATAAAAGCAGTGGGTGATGCATACTGTATATATTATACACCAGTGAGACCCAAATCAAGGCTTTGAGAGTTTTCCTTAAATGCTGTCTGCCACTGAGAGATTTTCCAAAATGGAAATCAATTTCTAGGAGTTTCTTAGACTTTATTCAGCTAACTTGGATGAAGCAGTATTTCTAGAAGCTGCAGTTAACATACCTTGCACCATTCAGACCATGGAGAACCCCACAAGATGCTAAAAAAATCTTCAAAGTGTGGCAGAAGCATTAATTTCTGAAGCAGTAGCTCAGTTACATAAGGAGTCAGGATATGCCTGCCTGTGAAGTGATTTCCGAGTCGGAAGAAGCAGCTGATTGCTCACAGATAGACTGTGAGTAGTAGTAGAACAGCTTTTACTGTCTGGCTGTGAGCAGTGCAGTCGGATTTATTCTCCCTTGTGACTCAGAGAACTGAATTTAGTCGCCACCTAAAAGGCAGCACCTTTTGTTTTCAAAATCATCCTGTAGTGTAACAAAAAAAAGAAGGAAAAAACCCTCTTACATTGTAAAAACCCCATTGTAAGTCCTGGAGTCCCTACACAGAGGTGGGTTCCACACATCGAGGTGCCAGAACTTACCCTTGTAAGCAGCTTATTGACCTCACAAGCACAGAACCATGGAATGGCTTGGCTTGGAAGGGACCTTAAAGATGACCCAGTTCCACGTCTGCCATGGGCAGGGACACCTTCCACAGCCCAGGGGGCTCCAGCCTGGCCTTGAACCCTTCCAGGGATGGGGCAATCACAGCTTCTCTCTCTGGGCAACCTGCGCCAGGGCCTCCCCACCTTCCCAGGGGTGGGTTTCTTCCTGACAGCCCATTTAAACCTCTGTCAGTGCAGAGCTGTCACCCCGTGTCCTGTCCCTGTGCCAGGGCTCTCAGCTGTCCCTGCACAGCCGTGTGCAGCCTCAGAGCGCTGGGGCAGTGCCCGTGATTCTGCTGCAGCCCCACGTGCTGCTCTCTGGAACAACCTGAGTTACAGAAGGATGGGGCTCCTCCTGTGCTGCTGCATCTCCCAGCCCACGGAGCACCTCGCCCTCGTGGCCCGTGTCCCTGCTGAAGGTGGGCAGTGCAGGGGGGACACGGGCTGTGCTCCTGTCACCCAGGGCCTCGCTCCCGCGGCTGGGGCTCCTCAGCAGCGAGCAAAGCCCGTGGGGAGAGCACAGATGTACAGAAGCCTGTGGGAAGGCTCAAATTTTTACATATTGCTGAAGACTCCTCGCTTGGCACGCGCTCAGGATGGCTCAGTGACGGGGAGCATACTGTGGAGTATTTAATAGGCACAAAACTGCACTACATTGACAGTGTAGGCTAGACCCAAGTTTTTCACTGTGCTGAAACATGTCATTCATGCACGTCTCTCCGGGTGCCTACCAGCTGACTCGCCTCAGCTCTGCAGGACTTGGATGGGAAAGCTCCATTTTCCCTCCCAGAGTGGAAATGCAGCCCCTGCACTGCTGCTGCTGCTGCTCACGGCTCGTGGCACTCCCGTGCCCAAGGGTGAAGTCCTTGGCTCCGGGTCAGCCAGCCCACGTGGTTTGTCACTGGCACAGGAGCAAAGCCAGGGCACATCCTGCCTCCTGAGCTCCCCGGCACAGCATTCCCAGTCTGTTCCCTAACCTGGCACTGGCTGATGTTCCTCGTGCCCACTGCAGAAATAATGTTGGATTGCAGCATTAAAGTGTTAAATGATTTATAAGATCCTAACATGAAATTTATGTGTCATTTCTCTTACTAATCCTTGCTTTCAATTCTTCCCCTTCTTTCTTTCCCGGCAGATTACCATTGAATTGGATAATGCTGAGGTTTTAATTTTACTTCTTTTCTCCAGTGTTGTTTCTATGGTGTTTGTTTTACCAGTAGCCCTGTGATCTGTCCTGTCTCTGCAGCACTGAGCGTTCTGATTTGTGTGCCTGTGTCAGTGAATTAGTGGAGTTTTCAGTCTGCTGTGTGTCTATCCTGGGAATAGTTACCATAACTAATTCCATATGTCATTACTTGGAATATTAATCCAAATGGAGTTGTCATTTTTGGTAGTCTGCAATCAGCTGGTGCCGTGGTAGATCCTGTGGAGTTCAGGATCAGGTCTGGAGGATGAGCTGCTCTAAGCAGCCAGCATTTAGCACTTGGCCACCATTCCTGTGTCATATGTGAAGGGGTTATTTCTTTTTATTTGGAAAACTAAATAGTGAGGTTCAGTGGTGTCCATGCAGAAGAAGGGGGTCCAGGTGGGACTGGGGAGGGGCAGGTCCTGGTGCAGAAATCATGCTGCTGCTTTTCCCAAAGAGGTGGCAGTCCTGCAGCTCGTGAGAGCATTCCAGTGCCCTTCCTGTGCCTCTCAGTGGGGTTTGGGTGTGAAGCCACGTCAGGCAGTGGGATGGGTGGTGTGTAACCCTGTGGAATCGGTGCCTGGGGAAGCTATTTCTGGGTGCAGAGCTTCCTGCATCACCCCGGGGCTGGCGCTGCGCTGTGTCCGTGCTGGCACAGGCAGAAACGCCCTGTTTGGGGGAAAACTTGGAGTTTAACTGAAATGAAGCTTTCCAAGGACTCTGACAAGCCGGGTGTCTGGTCGGGGCAGCAGGGCGGAGGGAGCTGAGCTGCCTCTGCTGTGCAACTTCCTCATCAGCTCAAAAAAACCCTGGTGTGGGCGTGGAATTTGCATAAATGTATAATACTGAGAAAGTGATTGACTGGCACCTTATTTTACTGAAATACCACGGAAAAAAGAAATATTTTCCTCTCAGTGCTTTGTTTCCTGTGTTCTCTCCCAAGCCAGCCTTTTATTTGGAGCAAAGCTCAACCACTTGAAATGTCTAAAGCATTTCTGACCTTTATTTAGTGGAGTAGGTAGTGAAATCTACAGAAAGCAATTTATGGTGTGACTTGTTAATTTTGATCTTAATCACCTGAATTCACTGAGTAAACTTCATTCTGAAAATGAAATACCTGGGGACCTTGCCGGGTGAAATGGATTTGAAAGCCAAACTGCTTGTAAGTAAAGTAGACAAATACTGTGCACATCACCCAGGGTTGGCCTGGAGGGTATTTTTGTTCAGGAGGGCTTGTAGGGCTGGAGATGAAGGTCCAGTCAGGGTCTGAGGTCCCTTCCATAAGAAAAATGTCATGCGTTCCCTATTGCTAGTTTCAGCCCAGAGTCTGATTTTGACCTGAAAAACAAATTTCTTGTTGCACAAGTTCATCTCCTGCCCTGCCATCACCTCTGAGCTGTGCTGGGATGAGATCTCAGGTGTGTCTCCAAGCTTCACACACACTTCTGGCATTACAGAGGTGCTCTGCTGTCTGTTTCTCTGGTATTTTGTTAATAAACCCAGATTTTTTCCCCTCTTACCTGGGGCATACACACCAGCAGCCTGCTCTGGTTTCCCAAAGTTAACCTGTAGAACAGAATCATTTCCATCAGGCCAGGTCCTTTGGATGATGTGCTGCTGCAGCTTCCCAGAATAGCACGTGTGTGTATATATAATTTTAGCTTGGAGAAACTTCAGAGAGAAAGTTGAATTGTTTAATTGCAAATTAAGTCATAATGTGAAACTCTTTCCCTTTGGTTTCTGGCTGTGATGTGCTGTCTTTGCCTGCAGTAAATCAGCCAGAGCGTGCAGAGCAATTTAGGATTTGGTCTGGAGGCTGCAGAGGAGGAATTTTATTGCTCCTTGATGGAGCAAGTGCATGGAAGGAGCAGGTGTGTGTATAACCATCAGCACTGAGCGCTGGCTGTGTAGGGAAAAGGATTCAGATGGAGTTGGAGCCATTGGCGAGTCTCAGAAATCCTGGGGTTTTCTGTTTTTCTTATTTTCCCCTTGTCAGCCCTGGAAACTGTAAACATTTAGGGCAAAGAATACAAAAATCTCTGTTATTAGTAGAACTATTAACTTGGTTTTCTGTCAAAACTATGCCCAACTAAATTGTTTTGATCAGCTGAAATGCTCCTTGTTCCCTCAGGGGAAACCCCACTGAAGTAACTGTTTAGGGCGTGATTTCGTGGTGATTTTTTATGTAGGTTGAGTTATCTTAGTTGTGTCCTGCAAGTTTTTGATGTAGGTTGAGTTATCTTAGTTGTGTCCTGTGACCCCAGCAAACAGTGGGTCCAAAAAACGAAGGATATTAAAAATGCTGGGAGATCCATGTGTTTGTTAATGAAAGTTGTGATAGGAAGTCATGATAGACCCTCTTTAACATTTTTGTGAGTGAAGAAGGGAGTGTCCTTTGGAAGTGGGGGAATAATGCAGGAATTCACCCAATGGCAGGAAATCCCTTGAGTGTGGGGTTGGCACCAGCCCTGGACAATACTGGGCTGAGCTGGGGGGCTTGTGGTGCTGGAGAAGTGGGGTGGGAGGGAACAGCAGGGCTGGTGCTGTTGTTCTAATTCACTTGCTTTCTACTGAGGGTTTATCTGTAATTCCCTTTGTGCTGGAAAGGAGGGACAAGGTGGAACTGCAGTTTTCCAAGGAGCTGTGGTGCAGCGTTGATAGAAATCCAGAACCATGGGGAGCTGACACACCACACTTGCCCTCCATGGTTGTGTTGGTTCTGTCCTGGTCTTGGGGAGTCGTGTGCTCAGAGCTTGGCCTTTGTGGGGTGTTGGGGCTGCTCTTTGCCTCTGCTGGAGCATGGGGTGGGATCAGGAGCTGCAGGCTCTGACTGGAGCTGAAGAGCTCGCCGGGGTGTGTTTGACATTGGCTCTGTGCAGGTGTCTCAGGTGATGAAGCCAAAACCCCGAGGCAGGGCACTGTCCTTAAAAGCCCTTGGGCTGAGTCTCTGTTGATGGCCTCCTGCCTGGGCTGGAGCTGCTCTAATCCTGTTCCTGACGGAGCTGCTGCCTGTGCTGCTGTCTCAGGGCAGAGGTGAATTCCTCCTCAGTGCCACCGAGTGCGAATCGCTTCACACAAGAGCGAGAGCTAAACCCTGCTTCTGATTAGCCACAACAGCTTAATTTGCTGTCAGTTCAATCCCCAACCCACCGAAAGGCGCAGGCGTGATGCAAATGCCGATTTCCCGGTGCTGCACGCCGGGGCTGGGCTGCACCGTGGGCTCCCTGTGCTCCAGGGCAGCCCAGCACGGCCTGGCAGGGACGTTCCCGTCCGTCCTCCCCGGCCCGGGCTGCCTTCGGGGACACCGTGGCCCAATTTCCACCTGCAGTGCGAGCCCTGGGTACTAAACACACCCGTCCTGGAGAAACCATGAATCTTTTATGGCCTGCCAGGCAGGGCCCCGTTGGTGCTGACCTGCAGGTGGCACGCGCAGGATGCCGATCGCGCTGTGAGATGGCCTACTTTGCCTTTTTTTT